>JAVRXN010000009.1:26072985-26452985 GCA_033556935.1 Timema podura
TAAAAATGATTTTAAAAAAAACCTTGAAAAAGGACCTAAAAATTCTAAGAGTAACTTACTATTATATAAAAAATTGACCTCAATATATGAACAAAACTCGTAATAAATGCACAAGACTAACTCAAAATGCACTTCTACAAATGTAAATTACAATGAAAGTCTTTAACAACTAAACTCTTGCATTCGGATGGATATAATATAGATTTATATATATTTGCTTCATAAGTAATAACTACTCCCTGCCAATGCAACCATCTTTAGATCCTATTTGCAGTCTCACCAGAAATATGTACAACCAAACAAGCAAAAAGGATAGGTATAGAGTTTATTGCCTACATCTTCTCATACCGACAACTACTGTATGATATGCTGGTAATTTGTGTATTTTTGAATATTTATAAGTTTATAAAATAATGCTAGTATTTAAAAATATACTTATTCAACATTAATGCTTTAAAATGATTAAAAAATGACTAAAAAATGACGCAAATAACATACAAATATAATCTATAAAATATACGTTTCTACACAAAGAGATCATGAGCATTGTATGTGACAAAAAAAAAAGACGACATGTCATAAAAATCCGGACCCTGTTTAGTACCCTCTTTGGTGGCCACATGGTCTAAGGCATCACTCTCACAATAGACAAGACTGCCGACGACGGGGAGATTGGGGTTTGACCCCGGTCGGGTGGAAGTAGAATTAATTGCTTTTCTAGATGTCAAATTAAAATGTCAAAAATCTTTAATACAACATATAAAACATAGCTATACGTTATATTATGTAATATTTAAATGGAAATTTTCTTATCTGGTTCCAGCCGATGATAGTATAACTATTGCTGTACCCGAAAATGTAAATAAAATTAAATACATGTTAAGGTGACATATACTTTCTACCTCTTTTATTTAAACAATACTTATAGCTCATAAGATAATGTGAAACAAATTATTATTATTACTATTATTACTATTAACACCACGTCTTACTACCCGTTCAGGTTGTACGCACCTACGCTAATGTGTATAGGGTGATTGTGAGATGAAATGGAGGACCTAGAGTTTAATGTGGGATCCGAACCACGATGGAGGCCTGACATTCTACACATTCACAAGTTGTGATAATACACGTCTTGTCAGAGTTGAAGTGAAACAAAATACATTGTTATATAAACAAAATGAGGAAAAAATAACATTACATTTCACCAAAGACTATATAAAAAAGACTCCATGGTGTAAGCCCTAAGCGAGCTATACCAACTGTTGGCAAATATAGTACCAACATTTGCAGAGAGAGGGTGTCATGTGGTCAGCACAACGAATACTCCCGGCCATTAATCTCAGTTTTATAGACCGTAGCTGCTACTTCTTCATTCAAGCAGCTCTCATCTGTCCTCATGAGGTTTAGTTTGATCCCGTTCCAGACCTAATCATTCAAAGATAAATTTTGAATGCGTTGGAGATCGAGCCCGGGACCTCTGCTTCTGTATCCAGGAACTCTGACCACTAGACAGGGAATAAATACACACTTACATAATCATATACTAGCTGTTCTGTGCATTTTGCGTTCCCCAATTCCCAAAGCTTTTGGAAAAATATTCATTTACCTCTGGCCCTTAAAATATCGATTGTATAAAATATGTTTTCAAATAAATTTTTATATCTTCAAGAATGATATAATTTTAAAATAATGGGTTAATTCTTAATATCTCCAAGCGTGGCTGAGATATGATCAAAATTGCAAATTTCCGCAAATGTAAGGTACCATAAAAGTTATTTTCATAGAAAAATGAGATGCCCCACGCTGATTGTAATTTTAAACAGTGCCTAGATTAGAATTTTAATCAAAATCATTATAAGGGATTTTAAGATAGTTTTTTTCACTCCTAAGTAAATAACCCGTAATTTTAGGGTTGGATATATAATTCCAAAAACTCCTCTGTGGAACCCGATCAGTAAAATGGTTTCAGTTCTAGGCCGAGATAAAAACAGATGGCATTACAATAAATACTTTTTCAAGTTCAGGGAGTCATAAAACGTTGACATCCATCAAAATCTACTATTAGATTTTGTTGACGATCACAATACTCCCCCCCTCCTCCCTCCCCTTCCCCCCCGAGGAGTTGCGAGCAAGTTTAGTGGTCGGTTTATCTTAGAACTCCCCTACCAATGCTGAGGCACTGAAGTTATTGGAGGGAGTCTCTATTCTCTATTGTTTGTCGTTTATGGAATATCTACAACATCCAAGAGATAATGGTTCAGTTTTTCTTGGAAGTGATCCAGCGAACAAAGAGCAGTCAAGATGATCTGACACGAATAAAGGAGAATGTCCAGTCACGAAACAAGATTAGAAGAGGAGGGGACACAAAGGTAGACAAAAGGTGAGAGAATATGCAAATCATCATCGGGATGGATTGAGCATCCTTGGCCAAGCTACGAGGATACTCTTTCTCTATGTAGACATCCTTTATCTAAATATCCCTTTATCCCAGAGGACATATTTATCTATAGAGACCATTTAATCCAGTAGGTATCTTCATCTATAGAGACCATTTAATCCAGTGGGTATCTTTACCTATAGATATCATTTAATCCAGTGGGTATCTTTATCTATAGAGTCCATTGAACCCAGTGGGTATCTTTATCTATAGAGACCATTTAACCCAGTGGGTATCTTTATCTATAGAGAACATTTAATCCAGTGGGTATCTTTATCTATAGAGACCATTTAACCCAGTGGGTATCTTTATCTATAGAGACCATTTAATCCAGTGGGTATCTTTATCTATAGATACCATTTAATCCAGCGGGTATCTTTATCTATAGAGACCATTTAATCCAGTGGGTATCTTTATCTATAGAGACCATTTAACCCAGTGGGTATCTTTATCTATAGAGACCATTTAACCCAGTGGGTATATTTATCTATAGAGACCATTTAATCCAGCGGGTATCTTTATCTATATAGACCATTTAATCCAGCGGGTATCTTTATCTATAGAGACCATTTAATCCAGTGGGTATCTTTATCTATAGAGACCATTTAACCCAGTGGATATCTTTATCTATACAGACCATTTAACTTAGTGGCTATCTTTAACTATTCAGATCATTTAACTCATATTGAGAAGTCAATGAGAATATCCAAGAACGTTGTGGCCAGCACACCAATCCCTACGGCCATTAATCTCAGTTTTCTAAACCAGAGCTGCTACTTCTTCATTCAAGTAGCTCCTCCTTTGTCCTCAGGAGGCTCAGTTCGACCCCGTTACAGACCTAATCCTTCAGAGATAAATTTTGGAAGTGCTAGGGATCGATCGGGGATAAAGGGGTCAGATTGGGTGACTAATGAAGAAGTAGTACGACGAATCGATGATAATATAAACATTCTGCAGGTGATTATACGAAAAAAGGCTAACTGGATGGATCACATTATGAGAAGAAATGGCTTATTGAGGGATGTTGTAGAAGAAAAAATGGAAGGGATAAGGGGACAAGGAAAACCACGAATACAACTTATGGGTTTAAGACATAAAGAAGGAAGCTGCTGAGATACGTGCTGGAGGATTTGATTTGCACAAGAAAATGAACCTATTGAAAGACAGAACACCTATGTATAACAAGACATAGGCTTTGGTCCATGAATAATAAACCCCGCAGTAAAAAATAATTATTATTCGCGCGTCCTATTACAGTTGCCATTTCCTTCCGCGTTTATATTCTCCAAGGTAGCCGTGACCAATATAAAGGTTCTGACGAACAATTGGAAAATAAAGTCTCCACAAAACTGTACCACTATTCTCTAGGGATACTATTTCGAAATGCAAATAGTATGGTGGCCAACACTGGATGAATAAAATGAAAAAATATACACGCAACAAATAGTAAAACTTTAAAATCTCACTCAATTACATTCTAAAAAGGTCCTATTTCAATTTACTTTTGCTAGTTTTTTTTTATAACAGTCTCTTACAACCTGCATATGAAGCTAAAACAGGCCTAGTAAGTTGGTGGTGGAAAATATATGGCTTAAAAAAAACTGGCCCAGGACACAGGCTGGAGACAGTTATGGATGTAAAAAAAGGCTTAGGGCCAGTTTCATAGTCAGATTTAGTACACCTAAAGTGCGAGTCGATACTAAATACAGGACGACACCTACCTAGACTAAAATGGAATGGGCTAGTTTCGCATATGAAACTGGCCCATTCCATTCAATTTCAGGTAGGTGACGTCTTGTATTTAGTATAGCGCCGCACTTTAGGCGTACTAAATCTGACTATGAAACTGGCCCTTACTACCTGTTCAGGTTATACGTATGTATGATAACTACTAACTATAATAGGGTAAGGATAAGGAAGGAAGCATTCTAGAGTTAGTCTACCCGCATTTGTATGAAAAGAGAGTGGGAAACAATTTAGGAAAAACCACCCCCATTAGAGCCGGTTGGGATTCAAACCCCGATCTCCCCATCATCAGCAGGCCAGTCTAATACAAGGGTAACGCCTTAGACAGTTTGGCCACTAAAGCGGGTTTTTGCGAGTTAAGGTACAAACATAATAATAATAGACCCACCTAAAAATTTTGCTTATCTCCATATTCCAAAGATTATCAACAAATTATTAAAATTGTTACATTTTCGAACTTTTTCAGATAGATTCGGAAGCGTTGGCCGATTAGCATCAAGTGATTCTGGAATATCTCTATACTGTATTGATTTTTAAATCCACCACCTGTCTAGGGTATCGGTATATTTAAGCTAGTGAAGTGGTCATGAATAGGGTAGAATTGATCGGTAATGCACCCAGCCAGTGTAAGTAGGGATGTGAAAAAAGTATTGATACTTTACTTATATCGATATTTCCCTTTCGATACTAGTATTTTTTTCGATACTTTTACTGATAATAGTACTCACACGCCGGTATTGGATAGGGATCTAAAGAAACAACCTTTTTTGTTATCTTCACTCATGTTGGGATAAACTTTTTACTAGGGTGGAGGAAGAACAAATGACACTATATCTCAATTATCACTCATTTTCTGAATGACAGGCCAGAAGCAACTCTAGCATTCACTCTCTTTTAGCTCATCATAATTCATAGCTGTTCTTTCACCAACTTCAATGGTTAAAGAAGGTTAAAAAAGTAGATTGAAAAAATATATTACTAATCATAATTAGCTGTTAAATAACTTTTCACCAGCTATATTTTCATAGACGTTTTGAAAGATGGTTTGGTAAGACCTTTTATAATATATATCATACAATACTATCTATCAAACCTTCCAAGCAATAACACATAACATAGACGCGAAAGACCTAAGTATACTATAATATATTAATATGGTTAAATTATTATATTTTTCAGTGTTTAAATAAATATGAAAATACAAATATTATGATGGAAAAGTGGACATTATTATTATTATTATTATTATTATTATTATTATTATTATTATTATTATTATTATTATTATTATTATTATTATTATTATTATTATTATTATTATTATTATTATTATTATTATTATTATTAGAAACAAACTTTTTCCAGATTAAAATTTTGCTATCGATACTTTTCTTTCGATACTTGTACGGTATCGATATTTTTCTTCCTATACTTTTAGTGAGTACAGTATCGATACTTTTCTTTCGATACCACATCCCTAAGTGTAAGGCCAGTTTGATGCTTTATGGTCCATTATACTATGTTTTAAACTGCTCTAGGATTGAGGTCAGCGCATCCGGAGTGGGGAATGGAGGCTCGTCATATGCTCGACCAATCCGTGAGGGGTAGTTGTCATAGGAACCGATGAACGTTGCCAGATTTCTTGACAGTCACTGAGTATTCTTGCAATGTAGTAACACGCAAACTCCCGCTATGTGGCAACTATGCTCCCCAGCCTACCCACCACGCGGAGCCTAAAGCAGTTTAAATCGCAGTATATACCCGAGCTATGTTTTTGTAGTTAATTCAGTGCTGGATTGAACAACAATCAACTTTAAGTGTGTGAACAACCGACTGTTGAAACAAGTAGCTATCAACCAAATTTACAAACGCATGCTCAGAAAGAATACAAGTTGTCTTACGTTAGGTTAATAATAAGTAGTACATAGCGTACAATGCACAATTTATAAGAAAAGTAAGTACAACGGCTTATAATGAAACGTAGTGATTAGGGATCATCCATAAATCATGTCACTTTTTTTTATACCTTTTCGCCCCCCTCCCTTTTTCCCATATAGCCCCAAAAATATATTTAGCCTGACCCTCCTTCCCCGTTCATGTAACACCAGGTAGACATTTAGTCTGGTCCCTCCCCCTCAAACCTGTGTTACGTAACTATTCACATCAAGAGTGAATGTCATTTACTTAATTCATAGAGAAGTTTGTGTGACACTAAAAGATACACTCAGATTTACCGTTCATATATTATGAAGTTATCTTTAAGTGTGTTTACTAACGGGGAAAACATAAATAATGATATTATTTTTTCAACAATAGTAAATAAGTATAAGATCTTTGTTACGTAACACTGTGATGTACCCCATTTAGCCTCCCCCAGATAGCACAATGTAGGAACCCCCCCCCTTTCTCAGCAGCGTTACGTGGTTTATGGAGGACCCTTTAAGATCTTATCCCTATTCTATTATATTTTCTTAAGGTTCATTTGGAAAACAACGTTGGTCAAATTGTATCTTTTGAAATATAAAAGTAACCTAATTCTAAGTGGTGCCTGTAATTTACAATCAAATTTTATTTTTATTTGGTTACATTTTGTTACTGTCATGAATACCATGGTAGACCTACTTATCAATAAAATAATTAAAAATATAATATCTACCCTATATTATCAATTATATTTATAATCGTGGCCATTGAGACTAAAACAAAGATATTTTTTTTTTTGCAAACAAGTATGGCAATCACAAGGCATTTCAAACATGAATCCAAGATAGTTTCTGTCTGCTGTGTATACTGGCGTTTAATTGGCAAGAGCCTTTCCTCGCGTTCTCATTGATTCATATAAGGGCTAACTATGCTCAAGTTCATGCATAACGCATAATAATTTAAGTTAAATCAACATTATACGTTTTGCACTATTCACTATCTAAAATGAATCGACCATGAACGCCATCATCGAAAATAATGTTTCAAATTCTGACGCATTATTAGATATGCCCTATTCGTTATTAGTTATGTGTTATGCATGAATATAAGCTCACATATGGTTAACTAAATAACGACTTCCCTGTTTTTCAAGTAAATTAGAACGAAATTTATTTGTTTCAAAAACTAGTTTAAGAGAAGGGGTTTTAATTAAATGTTTGTTGTAGTTAATAATAGTTTAAACAATTAAGTCAAAGTGTTTCAAAATAGTTATGCATTAGATTTTTAATTTTTACGCTCTAAGCATTTTATAAGTAGTTTTATGTTTGTTGGTTGCAATAACTTTTCACTAAACCAGAATGAAAACAATGTCCGTATTTGGTAGTAGCTATTGTCCAATTTTCATAGAACGAATATTATTTGATTGCTAGAAATGTTACTATATATTGCACTTCACGTATTCATACGTCAAGTCTTGTGATATGCAGCTACTCCTTTTGATAATGGATTTTATCAAGATCTATAAAATACTATTAATATAGTAAAATATTATCATTGTTGACCGTGGATTTTTTTTTCTTCTAAATATGTATTCATTCCAAAATCCTACTATGCTTCGCTTCTTGTTTCTAAAATACTAAAAGTTGCCATAATTAATTCAATACAAGTTTGTTTATCTATTGAATAAAGTACGAAAACATCTCCCTTCTGTTTGAGGTATTAGCTCGCGTATAAAAGTGTCAATATGGTAGAGCTAGTTATAGCTGCAGTGCCAGTTCGTAAGCCAGAAAATAGACAGCAAACTTCCAGGAGCATGTCTGGTGAGAGGTTGCGAGGTCAAGCGGCACCACGAGGGCATCTAGCGACGGCAGCAGACATTAGAGCACACGTTCAATGCAGGGCTGTGAAGAGAGTAGGGGAGCACAAAGATTTTGGGGCCACCTGAAGTAAATTTCTCATTGGAAAAACCCTATCTGACAGCTAAAAAAGTTATTCGATCTACTTAAACGTATTCATACGTCAAATAATGTCATCTGCATATTTCACTTTAGATAGATATGATCAAAAACTATAAAATAACACTTTTTTTTCCCTTCAGGGTATACCATTGAGGTTGTCTACACGTTATACCCGCAATGAGATGATGTGATGATAGTGATTATCGAGGTGTGGAGCCAGTGGGGATTTTATGCCTAGCTTAATCCCAATTAACTAGGGCATGGTGCTCATAGGAACAGTCTCCCTTTTGGGAAAATTAATTGTGGTAGTGCCGGAAATCGAACCCGGGATGTCTAGATCATTAACCAGGGGCGCAAATCATTAGACTATGAGGTTGGCCAAATTAATTCTAATAATATAGTAAAATACTATAAAATGTTGGTCGCAAAAAAAATATGTTTGTCGTTTCTAAAAGGCATTTCCTGTAAAATTTGGACTGTGTGTATCTGAGTGGTAAGATGAGTTGAAGACGTTCAGAGACCTCACACTATTTGTTAATTAAGAAGTGGCTTGTTTTATAAAAATAAAATATGGCTCACACCATATTGGAGGTCGTAATGTTCTGAATAATACTTCATGATAAAAATGTTAAACAACCTTTTGTCTTAATAATCAAGCACTTAAGATTTAATACTCTATAAATATTTGTAGCGGGCTAATCAGTCAAGCCCGTACGACCTAAATCAAACCACCAAGAACAACCTTTCTTGGTGTAAAATATATATGGACTTCTAAATATGTACTTATTTTTGCACACGTCTTTGTTACATACCACGCCTAGACGACTTCACTGAATGAGAATGACTCCATCTGACGGGCTCTACTTGTCTCTCGGCCGGCGACGCGGCACTAGACCATTCCGAGCTATCAATTCGTTTGACTGAGATCTTGTGTAGCGCGTCTGCTCGCTGTGCTGGTGTGCGTGCCGATTCGAACGTCATGGGACGTCATTCCCCCTTCTCCCCTCCTAAATGGTTCGCCTAGCTCAGCCGCTATAAAACGCCATGTTTCGCGGGGCAAGAGCACAATATTACATCAGCCGACCCAGGATTCTACACGCTGTGCGTGCCTACGTTCGACACTTAATCTCTGCACAACGGTGGACACGACGATGGTGCCGGTGGACTGGCCCGACCAGCGGGAATAGCCTGCCGTAACGTTATACTTTAATGTTGATAGGGAGTAGGTGGCTACTATAGCCTTGTTGTAGGTCTTAGAAATTGTCTCCTCATACAGGAGAGTATTTGTAGCTCTCATGAGCGTATTTCAGCTTATTTTAGGTAATGTAGTTTTAGCTTTCATAGCACTCTGTGCTTGCCATAGGTGAAGTTTCACGTCACCCCATATGCTTGGTCCATTAGACCAGCAGCCTAGATAAAGTGTGTCTCACACCAAGTTCTGCATGACCATGTTGTAGTCTACAGGGCCTCCAGGCCTGAAAGGGGCTGTTTAGGATGTTCCAGCCTTGATGGCATGCCTTATTAGGTTTTGGTTGGCTTTCCTAGAGCTATTTTGGGCGCGCCTCACGCTATAACTCTTCTTCACCTTTGTTGCGGTGATCAACTCGTGGGTATTTCTGCCCATCTGGCGTGGCTCGTATTTTTTGTGTGATTTCATAACTGTTGTTCAACTATGTTACGGTTCTCAACTTATGGGTCTTTCTGCCCATCTAGCATAGCTCTCATTTTTTTATGTATTTTTGATATAATCTGGTTGAGGGGTCGTCTCTAACCCCCCTTTGTTTTGATCGCCGGCCCTCATGGGTTTGATCTTCTTGAGCATGGCTGAGACCAATTGGTTGCGTCCCAGGTCATATTGTACTCAGGCCTAGAACCCTGAATTGGAACTTTCACTTGTTTGTCCGGTATGAACTCTCATCTTTTCATCGCCATTGTAGATTGGATGAGAAAGTTTAAGCTAGCTTCACTAGCGTGAGCAGTCCTTTCCCTAATTGTAGGGCAGCTGACTCGTCTCACTAAATTGTCCCTATATTATTTAGAAGTAAATAGTTGCAATTAATTATCTTGCTATTGTATCATGTAGATCATTTAGGTAGATGTTATTGTATCATAACTGATGCAACTGATGAACTGATGGGGCTACCCGTATCGAGCATTAACAGGGACTTGTCTGTTGTGCATTAATTAGGGCGCTTCACGCCGACTGAACTGTTAGAGAGGGATCACTTGATCGCTCGTATTAGATTGATGTATTCCATATGTCTCCAGCTCTTTTTTTTTCACTGAGCGTATGGGGTAGAGTCCTGCCATTCTCGTTGCTGCCAGAGAGGTGGATCACGCCATTCACATCCTGCAACTAACTGGACGGAAAAGAATATCTAGGAAACACATCCTCAAGGGTGTTTTTTCATTCGATAATCTGGAAGGTGCTATTTGGTTCAAATGTATCTTTATGATTTTTTAGTTTGCATTTAGTAAACATAAGCGCCTGCCTAGTACCTTATGTACTTCCCCTTCAACCCAGTTAACTTTCTTTTTGATGAACTGTTTAACTAAGGTTTTTTCCACTTACTTGAATAATTAACATTCCCTTTTTTCTTACTATTTTATTTGCCTCTCTTGCTGAACATTCAATTTGTTTTAGACTTGGGATAGTAGTTGTTCTCTGTCATCCACATTCTATCCACATCCACACAGACCTATTTTTGATTATATCCAGCCGAGTGTGCAGAGTTCTAGCTAACATCAGCTCTGTTGAGGTTATTCCACTTGTGATGTGTGGGGTGTTTCGGTAGACTAGTAGAACTTCCATCATCGTCGTGGACAAATCGATTTATTCAACTTTGGCTTTTCGTATGCATTGGTTTATCTGGTATACTCAATTTTCGGCTTGCCCATTAGTTTCAAGATGGTATTGAGCCCCAGTCTTACATTCTATGCCATTTTGTGAGTAAAATTCAGTAAATTCTGTAGAGCTTAGTAGCTGCCTACAAGACCGTAGCCAACCAATAATTTCAGGTGGGGTTTGGTGGGTACATCTCTCCATTTGCCGGAGGTTATAAAAAATTCTAAATGATAAACACCCCTAGAAGCTATCTAAAATGGTTTTTTATGGCAACGTAACACCATAATTACCAAAGGCTAGGAAAAATTATAAATATTAAACACCTTTAGAAGCTATCTGAAGTGCTTTTTATGGTAACACAGCCCCCTAATTTGTACTTGTACCTTAATTTTGATATTGTTTGAACCATAAATAAAGCCATATATATTTTGTTCATAGAATTAGGGGGGGTCAGAACCCCCAAAACCCCCTCTGACTACGGCCTTGGCTGCCTACTATGATCAGATATTAAAACCTCTGGGTATTCAAACCGAGAAAAAAATTGCAGTGAAGACACGAACGGTTGCCGTGGAAATGGTCGAATGGATTGGGAATACATTAAATATTTACCGTGAGAATCGACTACAAAGAACACATTCCATATAAAGATCCAAGGAAGTCGATGTAGACTATTCCGCGGTGATGACGGCCTCTTCCATGGAATAAAACAGCTTTTCTGAGGTGGTTTCTGCATGTGTGGCATCACAAGACTTAGTTCTCGATGTCCTTGTTCATTCACTGATAGCTGATAGCTGATAGCTTAGTCTTGATGACCCATATTTAGCTCCCTCTGGTTTCTGTCTCAAAGACACGAGAAACGAGCCTAAAGTCAACATTTAGTTCATCTTGTATTGACTTAAACTGGAATAGTGGCTTCTTACCTTTTGCTCGCCACCCATTTACAATGTACTTCACCACGTTTCTCAGTACTGGACCTGTCCTGATCTCTAAGCCTATCTAGTTTTCTGTCCCGATTATCAAGTCCCTCCTGGATACTTTAAGAATAATGTAGAAGAACACTTTCATGTTCAGATTCTGACAGCTTGACTACACAAGACAAGTTATTAGCACAATTACTATGGGTAGGCACAGGCTATATCTGGTAGTCAAAATTCAATATGAAATACACATAGTTTTAAAGGAAGCTTGCTGAAAGAAAGGGTATTCCTTTATTTGGCCCAAAAATTGTGACCAGTGGCTTGTGGTTTATTTAGAGCCTAAATTCCTGCACATACAAATATCGTGCAAATTATTGAACTCTCAAAACCAATTTTAATGCTTCCGTATATATTTGAAAATATCTGCGATATGTATCCGACAGTGCCCGGGAGGCATATGCAACTGGACGAATTGTTTCATATTAATATAGTTTATAATTAATTCAGAACCCTAGAGACCCCACTGGGCTGGCGTATGCTGTAAGTACCAATCATTGCGTTGGGTCATAATGCGCCAATATTGGTGCCGAGTTCTGTTTTACCTTAATCTCTTCCAAAGCTTGAGAACACTTGAAGGTCTAGAAGGTCCAGTTCCACTCAGCTTCCGTCAACCGACCGTATAAGGGGATTAGTGTTGTTGATACGTCCTGAAGAAACCTTCTATAATATTACACCACCTCAAAGAAAGATTTGACTTGGGTGACGTTTACTGGTGGTTCCTCCTTCAAAATGGGTTCTATCAACTCCTTAGCCAACATTAGTATCTTTTCACTAATAATATATCCGAAATATTTAACGGATTCCTGCATGAACGAGCATTTATTAACGTTAAGAGTTAATCCATTTTAATTTGGCCTTCACAATACCTCACGGAGCCTCTCATCATATTCCTCTTTCGTTTTGCCCCCAACAATAATGTCACCCTACCCTACCGCAATTATCTCGACTCCTGCTAATACGTCTTCAATAATTCTTTGAAATAATTGTGGTGCCGGTGATATTACAAATAGAATGCGGTTTTTATGAGTACAATCCTTTGTGAGTGCTGATTGTCTCTCTCTGGAAACATCATCTAGGAGTACCTGCTGATATGCACTCTGCAAATCCAATTTTGAAAATAGCATGCTGCCTTGTATTGTCTAAAATACTTCTTGTAATCTAGGTAGTGGGTAATGGCTGGTCCACAAAAATGGGTTTATTGTCACTTTAAAGTCCCCGCAGATTGTGACAAAGCCCTCCAGCTTAGCAATAGGAACAATTGACGTTCCTCATCTACTGTATTTGATGGAAGAAATCACTCCTATCTCCTGTAAACTTATTAATTGAGCCTCCACCTTTGGTTTTAACACAAAAGGCATTGATCTATATTTACAGAATGTTGGCACTACTACTTCTTTTAATTTCAAATTAATTTTTCCTTTACTAAATGTACCCAGCATGTCCTTAAAAACTGTAGACTACCTCTTCCAAAAGGTTTACAAGAACTCTTCAACTTCCAATATTGTGTTATGTGTTTGATATACCTCAAACCCAAAAGTATTCATAAAGTATCTACCTAATATCAAAGGGCCCCCCTCAGGCACCACGTGAAACCCTATTACACCTGTTCTTTGTTTGTATGTTACCACTAGAAAACAACGGCTCAAATGTTTCAATACATGCTGGGAATAATATCGCAATGTTTGATTTGTGTTGTCTAAGTGGTTTTTCAGAAAAACTTTCTATATACATAGATTCAGACATATCACTGAAAGTTGCTCATGAAGCTATTTTACAAGTGAAGAATTTCCCTTGAAGTTTTACTGTTGTAAGTCCTGGAGGATCTCCTTAATTCTCCACGATCATGTTGAAAAGCTTGAATTGGGAATGTTCCTGGCTCTAGCTAGCATGTATTTAGAATCTGCCTTAGAAGTTCTGCACATCTTCTTTAGATGTCCCTTAGTTATACACAGATTGCAAACATAATTTATGAATCGAAAGCGTTCAGAGATATGATAATTATATTCACATTTCTTGCAAGGAGGCCGGACTTATGGCTTTTGCGATGTTTCTGACATTGGGCCTTTGATTTCACCACCCTAAATATTTCCAGTTCCTCCTATATTTCAACTCTTTCAATGCTGGGAAATAAATCACTCTTTGCCACAAATTGGTTTGCAATAACCCTGATTTTTTGAAACGTTAAGGTCATTGGATCTTCATCACAATATTTATTTTATTTTGCCGTTTGCTAACCCAATTACAAATGATACAAGATATTGGATATCAAATTGGTCCCAAAACCACATGTTGCTGCTAAAAGCTGGACCCTTGAGCACAATCTGTAATACTTTCCTCCTCAGATTTGGATGCCTGATAAATAGGCATCTTTCCCTAAGTGCAGACAGCTTTGGTGAATAATGGGACGACAGCTACGTATTAATCTCCTTATACATCTTATCTATAGGTTTGTTGGATTCACATAAGTCGATTAATAGCTGTACGTGACCTGATGTAATAAGTTCAGCAAACTATCCTTTAGTTTATTTGCATCCACCACATCACTAGCCCTAAAAAAAGATTTAACTTGCACCCAAACCCCGTAAGTTGACCAATAAAAGCAGACATGATTACTTTACTAAGCATGGTAACAAATAAATTAAACAAACACTGTAGTCCACAGCGTCAATGTATGTTCTGAATAATACTTCATGATAAAAAGGTTGAACAACCTTTTATCTTAATACGCAAGCACTTATGATAAAACATTCTATAAAATTGTACACTTTGTTTATTACTCCAATGTTAATCTAGCACTTGTCAAATGAGTCCTTTGTGCTCAATGACCTCAATCGTCTCAACGTTCACCACTCTCACGGATCATCGTTTGTCACAGATAGTGTAAACTCACGCTCTACCCCAGTAATGCCAACTGAACACTACAGAGATGAAAGCTGCTAAGCATGTTCCTATAGAATTAAAAATCTCTACATTTTAAATCTTAGAGTTTTAAAAAAAATCTTGAAAAGTTAAACTTAACTAGATTTCAACTAAGTTTCACGTGGAATTTCGCAGTACTTAAATTAAAGTAAACCGTTAGAAACATAGATCTAGCATTCCTCAAACAAATAAAGTAATTTTTGAATTAGGTCAAAACCGATAATTCTAAGACACCAACCGATTCCAGTCTCTGAGCTGCATCTTTCTCTTTTCTTCCACCATTCTTTCTCCTTTATTTACTGCCACTCTTTTCCTCTCACCATTCACTTGCATACTCACTGTTATCTGCTCCTCCCATCTCCTTCTTGGTCTCCCTTACAGTATTTTTCTCAATAATTCTCTTAGGTATTCTACTCTTTTCCATCATCATTACATTCACATACCATCTCAGTCTTGCTTTCTCTATTACCTCATATACTTCCTGTACCCTAACTCTTGCCTGGGCAACTTTATTTCTTATTATTTTTCTCCTCGTGACAGATAGCATGTTCCTCACGAACTCCCACTTTCCTTGTTTATTTTACATTCAATGTTCAAATTTATGCTGCATACGCGTTTTGAGTATAAAGTTCACCTAATATAGTAAGTACTTCTTTACACTTTAAGAGCACTTCTCTTATTTTAGTACAGGAGCTAGCCCATCTCACTTGTGCACTTATATATGCCCTAAATTTGATAGCTTGGCCTTATTGCACACATATAGGAGTGTTAAAAAAATTAGTCACGTGGTCCAAATCATGGTCGTTTGGCTGCCATATTGGAAAATAGCCACCATATTGCTTAATTTTCTTGGAGGGAATTTTCTTGGAAGAGAAGTTGCGCGAATAGAAGAGTCTGAATTAACTCTCTTCCAACCAAGTACTATATTCTTGAAATTGAGATTTCTAGACTCTAACTGCCACCCTATATACACACGGTCGGTGATAGCTAGTCTCTTCAGTCCAAGTTGAGGATGGCCGAGTGGGTGGACCAGCACGTCCAGGTTAGCGTGCCCGGGAGTGGGCCAGCGTGTCCAGTGTGTGTGGTCCGTATCACGGGTCAGCACAGTGTGTCGTGTGCGGGGACAAGTGGCGACTTATGTGGACCACACGGGTGGCTTAGACATTGTTGTTGTGAACTTTGTAAATATTAGACATTTTTTGATGGTTTTAAAATGGAATAGTTCTTATATGTTTTGTAGTTATTAGTTTGTTTATTCAATTTAATTCTATTTTATGTTTTTTATTAGATTATTAATTTTACAGACTTAAATATCACTTTTATTATTTAATTCAGTGAATTGTTTAGTTGTAGTTAATTTAATAATTGTATCTTATCATTGTGTGTGTTGTTTTATTTTGAATAAACAAAACCTTTACTTTTCCGTGTCCCTTTTCAACCTGATTTAATCAGGAGCATCCTGATATCCTTAAAAGAACTCGTGGTTCACACGGTAACGTTTGAACAGCCCACGGGCCGTTAGGTCAAGCACTCACCCCCCGTTACAATATTTAATCTTCTGCTAAAACATCAAATGGTTTTAATAGAATATCAAAACATGTGAAATACAAGAATTATTATAATATTCAAAAGAAAAACACATACTCATTAAAATGTACAAAAATAATAGTTTCTGATCCCGAGTTTGATTATAGTCATGGCTGAAAAAATTATAATTGGTAAATTTGGGGTTTTCCTTTCCCAGTGACGTAAAAACGTCCAGAAGAGCACTTGTGGTGTCTGTTATAAATTTGAGAAGTTAATAAGTCGTTTGATGATATAATGATTAGATTCATAAAATAATTTTAAAGACCCAAAATAATAATTATTATTATTACTAGGCTATTATTATTATAGCTTCAATACATTACAAGACCCCTTCACTAACCCAAGTACCCTCCGTCGAGATTGAAAGGTAGCAACTTACTGGCTCACCCCCGCGAAGTATGTTATACCTCCTCACATGACTGCAGAATAGTTGGCCTAGCTACGCCCGAGGATGGAATTAGAGAAGGCCTTAAGTTCTTAAATTATTTCTTGACTGTTGGGAAGGAGTGATGGGGGAGGGGTTATGTCTTTTAGCGATGCCCAAATGAGTTGATTTACTAAGTTAATTTTAATTTACTGTTCTGATCATGATAAAAATCAATAATTATTATTTACATGCTTAGTCAGTAAATTATGTTTGCTCTCATTTTTTAGCTATTAAAAATCTAACCATGTCAAACGTTATTTTGGCACTGTTACCCACATTGATTGATCTTACATGGTAACATAAAGCAAGTCTCCGCTTTTCCAGAATATTCATTATGGTGTATAGCTAATTATAAATTTATTAATGATTAATTATTATATTCCACACATGTAACGTAAATAACAGATTAACTCTAAAAGATTTTTATTTTATTTGTAAGAAGCCGAGTTTAAAAAAACTTTTGTAATTTAAGGGTCTCAATACTGATTTAAATATTTTATATTATTTCCGGGTAGACAAAAAAAAAAGATATTTGATAAAATCTTATCTATTGCACATATTTTAGTTATAAAAGTGAATTTATTTGTTTCTTCAAAGTTATTATGACTGTGTATAATTTTGTGGGACCATAGTTCGATTCCATACTTTATTTAATGTTACCATAGAGGCTACAATATAACTATTAGTAAAAAGCTTTAGTAATTAATACTTTTATTGAGAAATGTTATAGTTTATTAAATTTACGTTGATTATCATTTTCTAATAAATTTAATCTATAATGGTGATTATTATGTGTTTAATTTTGTTTATTTTTTTGATTATTTTTGTGATTATTTTTGTCAAATCTATTTTTTTACTAAATAAATTCTGGAAATTCAAACAATAAAACTGGCATTGTCGTAGGCAAGTATTAATACAATATAAGAGTTAGGAAATTTAAATAATAATTGAAAAACAAGGATAAATATTGTATTTGGTTTACGAGCTTAAAACCACTTTACATGATATCTCTGCTTTTTTAAGGTTTGGAATGTAAATATATTTAAGCAAAAAAAAATTATAGCTCTGTACTGTTTTTAAGAATGTATGTCTATAGTCAAAGATGCCTGGAACTTCAAAACTGACTGCAGTGCATTTATTTCTTTCAATCAGGATGTCTGCTAAAGGAGGCTCTCGCATACATACAGTCAGTGTTTGATTTTCCTTTAAAGATACGGCCGTATTTATTTATATCTGTAACTTAGGATCTCGGGAACCACTTAACCAATTGCGGTGCAGTTTTTACTTTTATACTGAACCAATATCGAGGCAGGTTTTAGCATGATTTATGTATAATCAGGTGTTTCGGTGTGAGTCCCGGGGAAGAGGCAAGCCGATTGCTTGTATACATTTATGGAACCACACAATTACTATGGGGTAGTTTTATTATTCTGTAGAGTATTTATCCAGGCATTTTTTACTATAGTAATTGTAATTGGGTGTTTTGGTGTGAGTCCTGGTGAAGTTTCAGCTGGATATTTGTATATTTCTATGGAACCACTTAACAACCGATTGCAATATAGTTTTTTTTAGTAGAATATTTATCCAAGCAAGTTTTAACATGATTTAATCATGTTTTGTGTTGTGAGTCTCGGTGAAGAACCAGCCGGATATTTGTGAACAACTAATTCCGTAGTTAATTATTTTCCGTTGGATATCAATCAGGCAAATTGCAGCATGATAGACTTAGATTTTGGGGTTCGAGTCCCTGTTAAAGTTTCGTGTATGTTGTGTATATAGATCAACGTAGTTTTTATATCCAGACAGGTTTTAACATTAGTTTAATCAGGTGTTTTGCTGTGAGTCCCCGGAAATACTGACAGTCCTATCTATAATGGATTTTGTGGGTCAGCCGGAAGGGGAAATTCCGTTCTTCCGCGAAGAGGATAATATAGTCCTGAGGGAACTATAAGAGAATATTTATATTTAACATAATACTACCTATTTCAACCATCTTTACAACTAATTTCTGGGGGCTAGTGATGAAAAAGATACAAATTAAAGATGATGTAGCCACATTTGCTTGGAAGAAAGTTGGGAAAAAATTTAGGAAAACTTGTCTCAATATTCCCGGCCAGGACTAGAACCCTGTTTCATCCATCACTGTAAATGGACCATATGAGAAATTTTCTGTCCGCATGACTACCGATGCAGTAAAATATAAATTATTTACCGTATTTCCTAGAATATTTATTTTACTTTGTAATTTTGGTTAATATAAGATATTGAATATTTTATTGTGTGTTTCGAGAATATATCACACTGGTCTATATTTTTTAATTAATTTGAAGCTTTCTTTTTTAAGTTCAATCAATAATGTCTTTATTACAATGAGATTATCAACAACTCACAGACCCACCCCGGTGGAGTAGTTAGCTGACGCGCTAGTTTCCTGTTTAGCTCGACTGATGTGGATAGGAAGATAGAGGTTCTAATCTCGCTCAGGTGAATTGGGGTAGTTTTTACTGAATGGTTTTCCACTCTCCCTCCACGCAAATGTAGTTTCACCTCCTCTAACTTCAACCTCTCCAATTCCTAACACATTAGAGTAATTAGTACTTAGGCGTATTACCAGAACGGGTAGTAAGACGCGGTACTAAAAAACACATAAAAAATCCAACCCTCAACAATTGCTTTAAACACTCTTTCCTTGTAATATTGATTTAAGATTGACTACATGAAGGTTATTTGAGAAACAGTGAAGTTTTCCTGGCACTCAAACATATTAATAAATAGCTCGTTCTGTGTGTGCTTGCTGGCCGTTAATGTCTATGTATAGCGTATAATAGTTAAATGGCGCTTGTCTAAAAGGAGGATGGATCACATTATTAACTTTATCAAGTAATGCACTAGCAAAATACTGACAGTTTCTAATGCAGTTAACATTCATACATGTTCTAAACATTTATGTTTTGCATTAAGCCAACAGTTATTACTGCTTCCAAACTAATTTCAAGACCAAATAAATTATGTATTTCGTAGTCTGCGCTACAACCTTTATGTTAAAATCTCATGTTGAGTCTCATACGGAGTTTAACCTACGTGTGTTTATTTTTTAAATTCTATCATAATTTCTATAGTTATATTATCATAGTTTAAAACAGTTGTATACTAACAATGTTTTATTCTCTTGAAGGCTATATTTTTGTAGTTTATGAGTATTTTAAATTCTTTGTAATAATGATTGGGCTAAAACAAGTAGACTCCACGTTGCTATGAAGAATTAGTAGTAGCTTAGACCATTAATTTTCGTCCACATTTTTATTTAATCAGATACATATTGATACAATTTAACATGTATAGATAGGCCTACAATCAGTTACAATTATATTAATGTGACAAATAAGCTATAATAATTATGATTGTGTCTAAAATATTTACAAAAAATATTTCGAAACATTTTCTTTATACAGATTGATATCTTGGATCCTAACTATTAGTTCAAACCCAGCTGAGGTCGATGAATTTTTCTTGAATGTTTAAAATATGTAGCACAACTTCATTCGGAGAGGAAGTAAAGTTGTCGGTGCCAAGTAGATTGTGGCATTTAAAAGAACCCTGGAAGGTGTGTGAAAATACCTTTCCCGGCAGAATTGGAAGGCTCTCTCGCTATTGCTCATAGAAATTCTCGTTTGCTGATATAATCACTCTGTGCATAACGTGAATGTTAAATACCTCAAATAAATAAAATAAATAGACTATTAGTTATAAATTACCTATAGGCTAAGGCTCTTTCACAGTGAAGTAATAACCATAAATAACTTTTTTGGTTGGCGAGTTTTGTATATTTTGTATACTAATTTATCAAAAATTAAATGTTTCTTTGCTTTGTGTCTTATTTAATAAAAACCTCCCTTAGTACACTATACCGGGATTTACCGTGCAGCCCAGGGCTCTAGATCTTGAAACGTTTGTGCTGTAAAAATAGGTGATGTCAGACTAGTGACTAGCCAGGTAGTTCTCCCCAGCCAAACACCTTGCGAGACAGGTATTGTCTGTCAAGTAGGGCAGAGATGACTAACACACGACACTAATGGCACGCCAAGTAATTTTAAGTTCCAACCTTAAGGTCACCGTAGATTAAATAAAATCAAATCTATTACATCAGAAAACAAATAGATCGGTTTTTTCGGTGAACTTAACTTGTTGTTAAAATTTGAATAAATTTGTTCATCTTTTATTCCAATCTCCAAATAGGCCTATTTTTTACTGTCCACGATGGGGAAAGAGGGCAGTAGTCAGGTAAGGTTTGTGGTTTTGGACTATAGTTACACGCACAATGCCAACAGCGTAGAATGTAGATAGTGGTATGACAGAAAATAATGTTGGCCACCCCTGGACCCCTAATTTTGATAGTTGCAAAAAAAAAACTCGCTACTCATAATCTCGCAAATCGCAGGCTGTACCAAAACAGAACCAATTTTGAAAGGTTGCTAATCTCGTGCGAGTTGGTGTGGTGTCGTTTCGCTTGCGAATGAGTTTTCAATCTGACAACACTGTAAAACCTTGACGTACCAAAAGATTAAAGCGAAGGGATGGCATAATCCGCCATTATACAAGATACATAACTGAAAGTAAACACTATTATTGTATTGAGTGCATCATGTAATTCGATTTGTTTGGTTTTATTAGGAAACCATCTTCCATTTGATTGCATCTAAGTTTACTGTCTCAAAAATGTATCGGGTTATTTAAGTATGAGTTAAACGTTCACATTATTTCATATGTTCGTTAGTTCACTTGGTAGCGTGCTAGTCTGAAGCTCAGAGGTTCATCGGATCAATTCCAACTAGAATACAGTGATTTAATTTTATTTTGGAATAAAAAATCACTTGTTAATAATTTGAATTCAGTAAAACATTATTTTATATTCTTAACTATTTTAAAACATAACTATGCACTAAATGTTGTTACTATGCAATTAACAATTAGTTTGCTTAGCCTTATTTTTAAATATGTATATTTTTATATCATAAACCCAATAATTTTATTTCTAAATAATCAACAACATACAAAATTTCAAAATTAATGTACTGATTTTAATTTACTAACCTATTAAATTATTTTTAAATAAAAATTTTGTGGTATTCTACATATGCTCAAATACCTTATATACTTCTATACAAAATTTTAAAACAAATTATATACTGATTAATACAAAAATTTAAAATGAAAGGTTTTTTTTTCTGTCTAATAAATTAAAAAAAATAATTGAACTATCAAGATTTGAACACCTGAACTCCAGATCATGAGGATGGCACGTTACCATCTCAGTCAAACTGACGGTTAAAAGTAATGAATAAAAACTAAGAAATATACTATTATAATTTCACACAAACAAATATTTTGATTGAAGTATTAAACAAAGTGTCCAAAGCTCTAATTTTTTACTTCTGTAAAGCTCTTTTGTACAATAGTAGGATTATTTCAACAAAATCACTCTCAGAATGTTTCAACCGAAGAGGGGGATGGCGTCCAAACTGATCGGGTGGTGAGACGCGATGGTGAAAAAACAAATAAAAAATTTACCTAAGATCGAATACCTGATACACCACATCCAAAAGTAGTTCATGGAATGTTACAAGGCAAACCCACCGAAAAAAAAAAAATATTTTATATCCAACTCAAGTTCAAATATGATTTCCTAAATCTCTCCCTTGAATCATATCTAAGAACGATAAATAATTAGTAAGGACCTTATAGTAAAGTTAGACTCGCAAAGAAAACTAAATTCATACAACGTGGTGAAAATATGTTTGTTCAGAGAAATTATCCATAATATTCACTTAAATCCCTTTTTACTTTCTCTCTATCTTACAGGTAGAGAAAGTATTGTGATCGTCAAAAAAATCGAACTCGAGATTTTGATGAATTTTGACGTTTCATGACTTCCTGAATCCGAAAAAGTGGTTTTTGAATTTCCGTCTGTCTGTCTGTCTGTCTGTACCTCCAACTAGAGCCTAAACTATTTTACCGATTGAGCTGAAACTTGATATCTAGGGTTTTCATAGGATTGCCCCGAGGGGTTTTTGGAATTGGATATCTACCCCTAAAATTAAGGGTAGTTTACTGAAGGGCAAAAAGAGAAAAAGTCGATTTTCTCAAAATCGGCTCTAACGATTTTGATTAAATTTCATTTATGAACATAAATAAATATTACAAACAAAATGGCTACTCTCAATATTTCGGCAAAATCGTTTTAAGGGCTCCGGTCTGATGCGTAAATTAACATTTTTTATAATAGCTCCGAAACTATTTGAGATATGAAATTACTTAGCATTACAAATATGTATATATATTTATAATACAAATATTTTATTCGAAACATATTTTTATAAAATCAATAACTTTCAATATATACGCAATTATATATATATTTTTAACTTTTTGGGTATTAAAGCTTAAGTATTGCGACCGTAAGAAAAACTAACCTGAAATGTTGATGGATGTCGACGTCTCATGACCCCCCGAACCCTAAAAAATAGTCTTTGCAATGCCGTCTGTCTGTGTGTCTATAAAAACTTAGAATTAAGGGTAGTTTACTGAAGGACGAAAAGAGAAAAATTTGGTTTTCTCAAAATCTGCTTAAACGATTTTGATTAAAATTCGTATCTAGGCGTTGATTAAGATTATAAATAAACTGGCTATTTTCATTTTCCTATGAAAATGATTTTTAGGGTACATTACAGAAGCGTTAATTTCCGTATCTCCACAACTATTGGAGAAACTAAACAACTTATCATTGCAAAATTGTAGGACTATTAGAAATAAAAAACTTTTATTTGACATATATTTTTATAAAAACAGCAGTTTCTGAGATATTTGCAAATATATTAATACAATTTTGTGAGCTTTAGTTGTAAACATATACTACTTAAGTCTTAACGCAATAATACTCCAATGCCATAGAGTAATTAAATATAAGTAAGTATCTAAAAAAAGTATGTTATTTTTCCTTAAATCTCTTAGGAGAAATGTTTGCATAGCAATGATCTATCTCCATTTTAGACTCAATAGTCAATATTTACATTTTTTATTGGTCAAAATGTATAAATGAATAATTAAATATTAATGCGATGACTTGAAGATCTGCAACACCTTTTAAAATGTTAAAATTTTAACCAGAAATCGAAATTTTAAAACGAAGTGTTGACCCTTGTGGAAGACATTAAACTGTTTGAAATGTTCTTAGGTGGACAAAGATGCGCCTCTTTTCTCATTGATTCTATATCATTGTATATTATTTTATGCGTGTTCTTATGTGGAGTGGTGATGATACAATGTACATTATTCCGTTCAGAAATCTTACGAGTTTATAGAAAGAGAGAGAAAGTCTGTGCGGTGTGCCGTACCATTTATTTTTAATATGTCAATATTCGAACTACGCTGCCACATTTTCTCACTAAGAGAATAAAATAATATGTTTAAGTCATGTAAAAACGTAATTTGTAAAGAAAGTAGAACAAATATACAAAAATCTCCGATGAGAGAGTGGTGTCAGATATTAACCAGAATAAAGTTAATTTTGATTAATAATCCCTGGTGACCTTGCGGTCTAGGGGTAAAGTGTCGGGCATCTGTGCTGAGGGTCCGGGGTTCAATCCTCGGTCCCGGCACAGATGTATCTGATTGCTAAACCCTTCCTTCACCTCTGACAAGACGTGTATTAATCACAACTTGTGAATGTGTGGAATGCCAGGCCTCCACAGTGGTTCGGATTCCACCTTAAACTGTAGGTCCTCCATTTCATCTCACAATCACCCTATCATTACACATTTGCATAAGTGCGTATGGCCCGAACGGGTAGTAAGACGTGGTGTTATTAATAATAATAATAATAATAATAATAATAATAATAATAATAATAATAATAATCATAATCAATAAACAATTATTTTCAAAATAATGATGTATTTCATGTGCGTACTTTTTCACACAAGATTCGAACCTTGTCCTCCACGTCATGATTAGCTGGAATACACAGCATGAGAAACCACTTAAGAAATGCAACCTCATCAAACCCAATCAGGATTTGAGCCCTGACCTCCTTGTCACAGGAAAAACGGACTAAATTAACTTGACATCCAAGCTAGTTTATACGTTGTCTTCCTCAGACTTTTTCGTAAAAGATCCTCCCCTATCGCCACTCCTTATTTTGACCCTCCTAGAAAATGCTCTTGTCTAATACCTCCTTGACTCTAGAAGCCTAGCCTGTAACATCCAATTGATAACTACACTCTAAGCTATCGAAACGCATGGCTGGAGAGGACGTTGCTTGTATTGTGTTTGGTAAATGCAGGCCACGCTGGCCTATTTAACAACGGAGCAAGATTGTTTGCTATAAGCATTTCATGACAGCAAGCACTGACTCGAAGGCCAAACAAAACAAACTAAAAAATATCATTTAATAAGAAGACTATTTACGTATAGCATGATTCAACCGTTTCGGTGGTCACATGTTCTAATATGCTAGCCTCTCAATAGACTAAACTGACAATGACGGGGATATCCGGGTTCACTGAGAGGGTTTTTCCTAAACGGTTTTCAACTCTTTCTTCACGCAAATGTGGGCACACTTCCTGTAAATTCAGCCATCCTTAACATTAACTAATTATAGTAAATAGTATACAGGCGTAAAACCCGAATGAGTGCGGTGCGGCACTATATATATATATATATATATATTTATATAATATATTATTTGGTTCTGAACCTACATAATGCGGATTTATCTAAACTTAAATATTAATATATTGCTTCCTTGAAATAAAGGAATAAGCACATTGAAATTTTTCTATGCCACAGTAATGAACCAGTAACTATTTTAAAATATTTATACGTAGTATTAAAAAATATAATTTTTAAAATAACCAATTTAGCGTGAAAAGCTCTACCTAGAAATTAGTGTAGGCCTAAATCAATAAATCCTTACATCTTTACTAACAGGGATGGGATATGGGTGGTGATAAGAATTTTCTAGTAAACTGTTCCCACCTCCTTGATATAAAACCTGTCTTTGAGCGTATGAACACACTTTTGCCCAATACATTGTAATGTATGGAATTGAGAAAATGGATATTGAGGGCTAAGGTCTGCTTATACAGACCAGCCAAGTGGAGCAAGCCTTTGGGCTAAATAAATACACTCTTATGTTTTATAAGATAAAAAAAATATAAATGCAAACAATCGATTAGTTGATAAACGAATCATATTTCCCGTGTTTAAATATCTAGCAATTCTAGTCTAGTTTGTCGATGATGGGGATGTCTAGAATCTCAGCTGAGACTATTGAGGGTGTTTATTCAGAATTCCTTCAGATATAAATAACTGCACAAAAATGGGCTAAAATGAACCATAAATATTAGGCAACATAAAAAGATATCCGGTTGGAACTTCATCAGGGTCACTCCAAAACACCTGATTTATCATGCTAAATAATGCCTGGATTAATATCCTACCAAAAAAGGAAAAACTACATCCCAATCGGTTAAGTGGTTCCATATATATATATACAAATATCCTAAATATCCTGCTGACACTTCACCGGTACTCACACCAAAACACCCGATTATAATTATTACACTAAAAATGCTGGATAAGTACTCTACAGAATAATAGAAATTACACCATAGTAATTATGTGGTTCCATAAATATATACAAACAATCGGCTGGCCCTTCACCGGGACTCACACCAAAACACCTGAATATACACAAATAATGCTAAAACCTGCCTGGATATTGGTCCAGTATAAAAATTAAGTAAAAACCGCACCGCAGTCGGTTAAGTGGTTCCAGAGGTCCTAAGTTACAGATATAAATAAATCCGGCCGTATCTTTAACGGAGATTCAAACCCTAACTGTATATATGCGAGAGCCTCCCTTAGCAGACATCCCAGTGAATATAAATAAATGCACTGCTCGGTTATGAAGATCCAGGTATCTTTGCCAACAGACAGACATTCTTAAAATCAGTACAGAACTACAATATTTTTTTACTTAAAGATATTTACTTTCCAAACCTTAAAAAAGCTGAGATATAATGTAAAGTGTTTTTAATCTCGTAAACAAAATACAATATTTCTCTTTGCTTTTCAATTATGTAAACCTCCTTACTCTTATATTAATAATTGTCTAAGATATGGCCAGTTTTAATGTTTGGATTTCCAAAATTGAGTTAGTGAAAAAACAGATTTAACAAAAATAAATTAATACTATACACTTAATTTAATAGAAAATTATCGTCAACGAAAATCTTATTAAACTACTATTTTTCTCAATCAAAGTATTTATCAAAACTTTTTACCAATAGTTATATTATGGCCGTTATGGTAACAGTAAATAAGGTATGGAATCGAACTATGGTCCCACAAAGGTATAGACAGTCATATAAACGTTGAAGAAACAAATAAATTCACTTTTATAACTAAGATATGTCCAATAGATAAGATTTTTATCAAATCTCTTTTTTTGTCCACCCTGAAATAACATAAAATATCTTAAATCAGGTTTGGTGCCCTTAAATTATCTAAGTTTTTTAAACTCAGCTTCTTATAAATAAAATAAAAATCTATTAAAGTTAATATGTTACTTGCTTTACATGTGTGGAATATGATAATTAATTATTAATAAATTCATAATTAACTATTCACAGTAATAAAGATTCTGAAAAGAGGGAGACCTGGTTTAAGGTTCCATGTAAAACCAATAAATGTGGGTAGAGCTGCCGCCAAAATAATGTGTGGCGTTGTTAAATCTTTGACAGCTAAAAAAAATCTAGCCCATATATTAATGAGACAAAACATAATTAATTAACTAAATATTTTAGGAATTATTGATTTTATTAGGAAGGGAACCAAAAAGTAAAATTTATTTAGAATATCAAACCATTTGGACATCGCAAAAAGACATATCCCCTCCCCCATCACTCCTTCCAGACAGTCAAGAAATAGTTTAAGGACTTAAGGCTCTCTCTAAATCTAGCCTTCGGCGTAGGTAGGCAAACTATTCTGCAGTCATGTATGGAGGTATAGCATACCACGCAGGCTGATTTATAATGTTGCTACCTTACAATATCGACGGAGTGTACATTTCTATGATTACCATTGATGTGAAATACCTCAAATAAATTAATATGCAGCAATTAGAAAAATAAAAGCTCACATTGATCTAGATATTGTAAAATGGTGTAAGGGGCTATATATTTTTGTGCACCGTCCCTTATTATCCACTCGAACTATCTGAATACTTAAACTAATGGAATAGAGCTAAGGAAGATATATTTCAGAGGAAATGTACCAGAAATTTTGTGGAAGGAGTGTGTGAATCCATTTAGGAAAAAACACCATCAGTACACCAGACCTAAATTCAAACTTGTATCTTCTCATCACTGGCATTTCAGTCTAGTGCAAAGGTAACACCTTAGCTAGAGCCCGGTTCATAGTCAGACTACGCCTCAAGTGCTGTGCTATACTATATACAAGACGACACCTACCTAGAACAGAATGGAATGCGCCAGTTTCATAGTCAGGCTAAAAGGCACTAAACTGGCTAACTGCTGTAAAATTAACTAACCGTGAACATTTTTTAAAGGGAAGGGAACTGAATGGAAATGTTTAGTGTAACGAAAGGAAATGATAACTTTTAAATTCACAACAATCAAGTTCCTTTTATTATTCATTAGCTATAATTCTAATATTACATTCTATTGTTTTCACTTTCAATGATACAACTGGGAATACAGAAAACACAACAGATAACACGTTTACTTCTTCTGTATGTAAAATAAAAGTGAAAGCGAATAGTTTTGGAATGGTGAGAGCCTTCGGAAGTAAAGAATGAATACAAGCACATTTAAAAGAGATTACTGCTCATCCATTTCAATGACAATATAAATAAAGTTATATTGTATTGTATTGTATTGTATTGTATTGTATTATGATGTATAGTTGTCACATAAAGACTTTCAGCGTATGAGAATAATAAGTGGTGTAATAATCTGTTGGATCAAAGTGGAAACTTAAAAATTATCACTTGCCTCAAGTCTTAGTTTACATTTTCCCAGGCTTATAAAACTGATAAATAGCTGGGAAATTATGTCACAATGTGTGTGTGGGATGACTTACATTTGATAACATGAGCATTATAATAATTAATCCTAGAATAAAAATAGTTTTTTTCATTAGTATATTTTAACACCACAGTTATTATTTACGACAGGGATGAAGAGAATAGTTTAGAAATGTTGAACAATTGCAGTGATAAACAGAATGTTCATTGTGAATACAAAGATGATTTTACTGATTACAAAAGCTCTCTTGTTTAGGAGTACAACTATACAGATAGGTGATTTGGTGTTTAGGGGTAAAGGTGTCAGACTTCTGTGCTGGGGGTCTGGAGTTCAATCCTCGGTCCCGGCACAGATTTATCTGATTGCCAAACCCTTCCTTCACCTCTGACAAGACGTGTATTAATCACAACTTGTGAATGTGTGAATTGCCAGGCCTCCACCGTGGTTCGGATCCCACGTTAAACTGTAGGTCATTCATTTCATCTCACAATCACCCTACCATTACACGTTAGTGTAAGTGCGTGTAACCCGAACGGGTAGTAATACGCGGTGCTAATAATAATAATAATAATAATAATAATAATAATAATAATAATAATAATAATAATAATAATAATAATAACTATACAGATAACTTTACTGCCAAATAACCTTTAACCTACAGAGACCAGAATATGAGAACTACGCATGTGTACCAGGGTCCAAGATACACGGGTCTGGCTACTCTATAGTTCCAGTGATCAGACATCGAAGACAAATGGCGTTAGTGTCGTTGCGGGATAGAGCGCACGCAATTTAAATTTTGAAGATAAGTTTGAACCTCCAAGTTTACATATTACTGTAGACAGTAATTATTTTATCCCGAATGTGATAACTAGTGAATAAAAAGAATAGCTCACAACAAATGATAACATACAAATTATAATTAATCATTTGCTCATCGATTTAAGATAATTTAAATTGGAAATACGGTGTTATAAATCACATGCTAATCATTTGTTTGGTAAAATTTGATCATAAAAACATGGCTATAAATTATTATTTTAAAAATGTATTGATGCATTGTAAGGCATCAATCAGTCTTACCATCTAGCTAATAACAGCTTTGCTTAGTAAAGGGACAAGGCAGAATGCAAGAATGAAATAAACAAACGTGAAAAGTGAATGAGAAGTGTGATTTTTGAGTGGATTTAAAAAATATTAATTTACATTCGAAAGTGTGAGTGGTGTTAATTACTAACTAGCTATTTTAGAGGGTACGTTCTGGCAGAAGGCTCAATACCGAGGCAAGTCAATACCACTCACCTTCCAATTTTACTCATTTCGTTTTTGCATACAGTCTATACAGTTTCAATATAATTTTATTATTTAAAAAATGAGATTCAAACATAGTACTTTGGTACTTCTGTTTTACAATGGTCCCAGGTTCGTTTCCCGCCTTCAAGTAGACATTTTTTAAATACGATATTTGACTTAAGCGCCAAACAATTATTGATAGTACCATCCCTAAATATCATTTAATTAAATTACTGTAGTAATATTACTTGCAGAAACATATCGATTGTTACTACCAAGCTATAGTACAGTCATATTAAGAGAGTTTAACATGTCAGGATATGAGCAGTTTCAGTCCTCTATGAATAAGTTAGTACTTTTTTTGTAGCAAGTGCCATTAATAAAAACTAAACAAATAGTGTTACTATTTTAATGTGATGTCAAATACTTTCGAATATAAATAATATAATTTTAGTTTCTATCGATTCTCCATATCTTTGTAAGTGTATTGATACAAAAATTATTATTTTTTTAATGTTCAACAAAATAAAGTGAAATATGCATGGGTAAGGTTTTTGAGCATCGTCCCTTATTACTTAACCTTTCTAACCTTTCATGTGCAAATAAATTCAAACTTCGAACAATAGTGTTCAAATAAACAACTTTTAATTTAGGACCTTCGTCTGGATTTTGATTCTAGTGAGATGTTTGAATATTACAAAATCAAATTATATTAAATAGGCCTAAATATGTTTATAGTTTCATTTGATTTTATGTTTACTTGCAATTATAAATGGTAATAGAAATTTCTTAATGATTTAATGTTTTGAGAAAATACATTGTTTTATTTGTATCAGTTCTAGAGCACCATCCCCAATTAAAAAATACACTTTTTTATTTTGGTATATAAATAATGTCTGAAGTTAAGGCAGTTGAAAAATCACTGTTATAAATAAACATACACGTAGCCAGCGACATAGGAGTGGTGGTAACTGATATCTTGCAGAAGTTTTTTTAATGCAAACAATGATCAACCAATGTGGAAATAATTAAGAGAAAACTAATCTTATATTATAAAAAGCAACTGCACACTTCCCTTTTGCTAAATTCTTTCATCACTATCTGCTACAATCCACTCTAGTAGAATATCTTTTGGCCAAAAATGTTTTTCACAAAATCTATCATTACTTTTTTTCCCTTAAGTCCTCTTGACCAGAAGTCTTTCTTGCATTTTTTTTTCTCTCACAATCACGTCTCTCGAAATTTGAGAGCGTATAAATATTGATACGCCAGTTTTAAACAATCTGTAAACTTACATTTATTTTTATTTTTGACTTGTAAAGCCATTGTGCAGAGATAAAATCTTATAAATCTGAACAGCTGCTGTTATAAAACGTCACAACTATCCGCAACGATCACAACGCTTTCTCATATAGCTGCAAATTGTGCAACTAAAAAGCTTCAAAGTCTGATCAACTTTTACATAGGGTTTTGAATAGAGTGTCATAGGGATGATGTGTACGTACCATAACAACATGGCATCCTGAGCGCATGCGCATTTAGACCATTCAAAATAATTCAGACGCTCACATGAAATATTGTAAACTTACATTTCTCCAACACGCCCACTGTTTACATGTTTTACGTCGCATATGTTTAAGTTGCTTCTCAACTGTGAGAACTTGTTCCTCACTAATACTTTTGTGAATAAATATGCTAACCTATGGTTAGTCGGTACAAACTCAACACTTTTATGCTGGTTTTCAACTTTTCTCTAATGAAATTATACTTAATATCTATATGATGCTTAGTCGGTGACTTGGTGGTCTAGGGGTAAAGTGTCAGACTGCTGTGCTAGGGGTCCGGGGTTCAATCCTCGGTCCCGGCACAGATTTATCTGAATGCCAAACCCTTCCTTCACCTCTGACAAGATGTGTATTATTCACAACTTGTGAATGTGAGGAATGCCAGGCCTCCACCGTGGTTCGGATTCCACGTTAAACTGTAGGTCCTCCATTTCATCTCACAATCACCCTACCATTGCACAATAGCGTAAGTGCGTATAACCCGAACGGGTAGTAAGACGCGGTGCTAAATATTATTAAATATTAAAATCAGCGTCAGGATAACCAAAGAAGGTTAACTTATCATCTTTGACGCTATTTTCATATACTAATCCAAGATTAATTATTGTACCAATTAAATATTTAAATAGTCTTTTAACAGCCGAACAATAACTTTTGTTGTGTTTAATACAAAATCTACTGGCTTAGTTTACTGCATACAGTACGCGATATCTGATCGCGAGACTAACGAAAAAAAAATATAGCGGGCTTACAACTTTTCGGTAACGTACACTTTCAGATATTTCACTTTCAGGTTCTACTTGACTCAGTGTAGTGTGAAAACTTGATGGTACACTTACACTTGTTTCGTTAACCATTTTAAATTTATCCAATAATTGACGCTTGTACATACTTTAGTGTACAAACACCATTCTTTCTCTCGATCTCGCTTAATTTGTATACTAATATACACACTTGAATCATCAACTGTCATTTCAAATTCTTGCTTAAGTGTTTCTATTATCGTCGCAAATATTTTATTTGATTGAGCTGTAATAAATCCATCATTAACAAATAATATTAGATACACTTGTTCACTTCCACCGTGCCATAATATACGCACTTGTCTGCGTCACTTTGTTTCAAATTGAATTATTTCACAAAATCACTAAACTTGGTGATCCAACACCTCGGAACCTGTTTTAAACCATACAATGAATTTAGCAGTTTATAATCCACATTGGGTCAATCCTTGATGTTAAGTACCTTTGGCACCTCCATGTGAAGAGTTTAAGTTCTCCTTTCAGAAATGCGGTATATCAAAGTATACTAGCACCGAATTATTTTGTACTGCTACTACTAGAAACATTCTCAGTGGTTCTTATCTAACCACTGGAGCAAAAAGTTTCAGTATAATCTTTACCTTGTATTTGAAGAAACCCTGTCGCACATAATCGAGCTTTATAACGATTTACCTGTTTTTTTAAAAGGCAAACTTTTATTTATGCACTTTTCATAATTGTAACCATTTTCACACGACGACGCCACAAATGCCGACGTTACGTTGCTATTGGATTTTTCTCCTTATCTTTTATCCTTGTTTTGCTTTTTCTTTCTACAGTCTCACGCAAAATGTTCATTTTTACCACACTAGAAACACTTGACTTTGCTTTTTTGATGTGTCTGACACGTTTCTTTGACCTTTAGTGCCATTTTCATTTTTTGCTTCCGCGCCAAGTTATGGCTAAAAACGCACTTGCTGTTGTGTCATCTTCGGCCAGTCTCCTCTCGTCTTTTATGAGTCGTTTGGTTAAATTTGCAACTGTTTAATCAACAACCGCCACACTGTTTCAAGCAGTTTTTAGCGCATTCTATTTTGAAGGTCGACTAACTAGAATCTTTGCCATTATAGCCACACTTGAAATATTTTCTTCAAGATCACTGAGACGTCGAACGACGTTTTCCGAATTCGCTACGTGTTTGACCCCCCAAGTCACTCGGATTCATTCTAAACTCGTGAAAACGTTGAGATATAATTAGTTTGTTAGATGCTGATTTTTGCTCATGAATCGCACTTAATTTCATCCACATATTATCAGGAGCTGTGATACACGTAAGAAGACTCCCTTGGCCTGAATCCTATGGATGATGAAATCAAAAAACATTACTCTCACATTACTTTTAATCCATGACTTTGCATTGGCTGCAATTTATTCAGGCTTCCGTTAAGTCACATTTACATATTCCTAGTATTTCATATGTCGTGAACACTGCATTCATTTGGAATTTCCATATTTGGAAATTTTGTACATCAAGCTTTGTCACACCCGCCTCGGTGGCGTAGTTGGCTAACGCGCTAGTCGTGTTGAGCTCGACTGCCGAGGACGGGGAGATCGAGGTTCGAATCTCGGTCGGGTGAACTGGGGGTGGTTTTTCCTAAATGGTTTTCCACTCTCCCTCCACGCAAATGCGGGTTCACTTCCTCTAAATTCAACCCTCCCAATTCCTAATCCATTAGCGTAATTAGTACTTAGGCGTATAACCCGAACGGGTAGTAAGACGCGGTGCTAAATAATAATAATAAGCTTTGTCACGTGTCGAGCTGATATTTCTTCAGCCACCTCGCACTAAGCACACACAAACACGTTTTTGAACGTACCACCCGCCTCGGTGGCGTAGTTGGCTAACGCGCTAGTCGTGTTGAGCTCGACCGCCGAGGACGGGGAGATCGAGGTTCAAATCTCGGTCGGGTGAACTGGGGGTGGTTTTCCCTAAATGGTTTTCCACTCTCCCTCCACGCAAATGCGGGTTCACTTCCTCTAAATTCAACCCTCCCAATTCCTAATCCATTAGCGTAATTAGTACTTAGGCGTATAACCCGAACGGGTAGTAAGACGCGGTGCTAAATATTATTATTATTATTATTATTGAACGTACCGAAAACAATGGCAACCCGATGCTTTGTAACCAACAAACTTTTTTAAATCACGTTTACACGCACAGTTTCAGGGTGACTTGGCACATAATCTCTTTAGTGAAAAACAGAATATACTTTGAATATAAATATGGTTTTATTGCTTATAAAAACTATCTTGTTTAGAACTACAGTTATACAGATACCTTCGCTATCAAATAACCTTGAATCGTCTGAGACCAGTAATATTAGAACTACACATGTGGATGTATCATAACTAAACCTCGGATTTTTAGGTCTTAAACATCTCAGTTTTAGGTGCCAAAAATAGGCTATTGGAATGAGTTAATTAGGCTTTATAAAACCAAAAGTAGATAATAAAAATAACTCAGAAAAAACTAAAAATTTAAAGATAACACTGCTTTTAGGTAATATCTGCTTTTATTACATTAAAAAAAACCACACAAATTTCAAATATTTACAATACATTTGCCAATAAATTATTAACACTTTTTCTAAGTTTTCCACTGTAAAGCTATGGCGTTTGTCACTTAATATTATTTTATATGCAGAAAAAGAGCGTTCTACATCCACTGATGTGATGGGAGAGTATTTCAACAGGGGGCAAAAATGATTCGGGATTTCACATTCAATTTCACTTGACTTTCCAGACAAAGTGTCAGCTACAGCACAAAGACTCTTCAGTCTTGTGTTCTTCTCAAGTAATTTGTATACTTTTGTTTTGACTTTCTCCACGGCTTCTCCAGGTGCTTCCGTTATGTTCTGCTTCGCTTTATATAGAAGCTCTGTTTGTTCATATATGGGCTTCCCTGTATTTTTCCGGGCAGTAATAATTCCTGCAAGGAATGTGTAGTGAGACCTTATATACACTAAATCGTTGTGAATTGACGGATCAATAAAATCTTTTTTAGTTTCAGTTACGCAGACAGTATCTTCCTCCAAACTCGGCACAACTTCTTTGACCTCCAGCAGGTTCGGGGGGCAGAGGAACATTTGGAAGCTTCCCTTGAAAAGCCTGGAGTTTTGATGAACACTTTCTTCACTGAGGAGATAAGTTTGTTCACCTTGGGAAATTCCAGTCTGATCTGTTCTGCCCCTCGGTTCAGGCCATGGGCAAGGCATGTCACGTGGGCAAGAGAGGGGTAGAACACCTTGAGTAACTGCATAACCGGAGCCATGTATTAAGCAGCATCTGTTAAGGCAAGCAGAACTTTATCTTCGTCAGGATTGAGAACCTTTAGTCCACTATTGACTAAGTGAGCCACTGTTTCTTGATTTGTTTTTTTCAACTGTTTAGTGCAGATCAGATAAGCTCTAGACGGCGCATCAGGGTTCAGTTTTCCAACAACTATATTTGCTATGTACCGACCAAGACTGTCAGTTTTTTCGTCAACAGAAATCCACAAATGTGAATCTCCTAGGTCCTTTTATATCCTGGAGATTGTGTCTTCATAAGAGAATTAATAGTGTTATCTGGGTAGACAAAAATATCAGATTTTTGTCTTTCAATACAACTTGGTAGGCTACTCCAAAAATAATAAGAATTTATATTATTTCCCTTTTTTTCTTATACATACATGAAGTTTTTATATATACATACACTCCAAGGCTTCAGCCCACAATTGAGCTATACCGACCAAGTGACCACCGTTTGTTGGCGATAGTAGTGTCAACTTCCACCAATAGAGGTCGTCATGTGGTCAGAACAATAAACCCTTATGGTCGTTAAGTCTCAGTTTTCTAGACCGGATCAGCTACTATTTTCATTCAAGTAGATCCTCACTAATTGTCTTCACTAGGCTGAGTGTGACCCCGTTCCAGACCCACTGCTCCTCAGATAAATTCTAGAAGCGCTGGGGATCAAACCTAGGACCTCTAGAACCATAGCCAGAAACTCTCATCACTATACCACAGAGGTGGTCTCTTATATAAAAACCAATAATAATTCTCGAGTGAATAACATAAAGAATAGAATATTTCACTATTAGCAGTGATACAGTTTATTGTCCCATTTTTAATTTTAGCTCATCTATGCAACACTTATACAGCATAACCCGTACCCATAAATATAATTTTCTAAACTAAATAGCCTTCAAATGAACTTACTTCTTTGTTGCAAGCTTGACAAAAAATAATCTTCCCATCTGTAATTAAATGGGAGAATTCCTCAAGCCACTGACGAATCAATGTGGCTTTAGAAGGGTTTTTTTTCCGGCATAGCAGTTGCACTGTAACTTGTCACCAAATGATTCCTTCCCACTGTGAGCCCAGAAAAACAATGAGCTTGTCTGTGACCTTATCCGGTTTTAAGCGAAGGTTAGAGAAGATTCAGTTCGACACATTCGCTCAGTAGCCGCGCGAAATGATATGTCGTTACTGACTGACAGTTGTCAAGAGTAGAGTGCCATGCAGGGGGGAAAGCCTTTGTTCAATGAAACTAAGATTCATGGAAATATTGGAGGGAGCTAGGAAGAGATTACTATCTGTATTCAGCCCTTGGACTAAGTGTAGTACAGTCAGTTTGGAAAAATAATTGTCACCAGTGCTGAAAATAGACTAATTTTATAAAATATTTTTTACAAAACAGGCATTTTAGGGTATTGTTGTTTGTAAAATATGCTGCTAAAATAGGCCCTAACGCCGAAATAGGCAATTTTAGGTACTATAAAATCCATAAACTCATGCTTAAATATCCATGAAATGAATAAGTATAACTTCATATACAGCTATCGATTCAGGAACAGAAAAGGTTTTTACCTAAAATCCGAGGTCTAATCATAACAACATGACGTCCTAAGCTCATGTGCACTTAGACCATTCAAAAATATCAGACGCGCATATGAAACATTGTAAACCTAGTATGAAGAAGACAGGAAACTCAAAGTAAAGAAACACGTGGGAAACCACGTGTTGTATTCAGGTGAGATTAAAACAATCAAAATGTCACAGGCAATATAGAACTTGAAGCCTAGGAATGCTAGAACTGTAATCCAAAGTGTTCTTTCTTCATACGCCACTAGTACTGTCTCGATGAATGTTTAGTATCTATGTACTGTACCTAATAGCTAGAATTGTTGACATTCTCTTGTTTTCGACTTATCTAAAGTGGTGATTACTGTGCATTCATGTACGAAAACGTTTGTAACAATGTTCTACTATTACTCTTACGTTCCTATGTTATGTTATATTCTTATCAGGTTGTACCAGAACGTGATTTAAATCCGTGATTGAGTAATTTGTAGAGTGCAAATATTTTCCATCTCAAATTTGTTAACCTAACACAGCGTGTAGTATACAAAATACAAGAACGGACGATTTCATCAAAATTTGTCTAAATCTCGGGTGCAAGTAAATATTAAGCCTGATGGGATATAAAGATACAAGATTACTGGCTGTGGAAATGCTTGAAGAGATGTAAATTATAATAATAATTAGAAATTCACTATGAAAATGTGTTTGATTCACGAATATTTATGGTGTTGTATAGAGCCAGAAATCGGCGCTAACGGGAATCTAAAACAACTATATGAAAAAAAATTTCATAAAGCAAGAGCTAAAATTTGATTACTGGTAAAACCTTCTTGTTATTCTTATGTAATGTAAATGCCAAAACTACTAAAGATGCGTGGGCTTATCTTAAAAAAATTTAAAAGGAAAAATGATTCATAAGGTGTTTTGGACTCCTCAAAAAACTTTTTGGTTTGAAATTAGAGAATTTTAAGTAAATGAAAGGTCATGTATTTAAGTTGATTTATACTGCTAATGTGGCGTTGAGAAATTATTCACAAAAAGATCTTGCACCGTGGACTGGGGCACTTAAGTAAAGAATCGATGAATTTGATGAAAACTGGAATGGACACTTGAATCGATCTTATACAATGGCGTAATTTAAGAAAATTTATAGGTATGCTGTACTCTAAATGTTGCAGGAGAGATTTGGGGGCCAAGGAACCTCAACTACCGTTGTCCAAGAACGTCAAGGGAAATATTTGAAGATGTGTGCCTATAGAACGGTAGTACTCGAACATTTTGTAGCATGTCTCTTAAATCAAAGGACATCTACAAAACAGAATCCACAAAATATCCTAAATTACGACAAGAGAATTAGAAGAGGAAAATTAATACTGATAGATTTAGAAGTAAAATAAACAAGATTCTACTTAGAGTACACGGATGTTCCTGGATATGATCACCATGCTTTCACCAACTGTTCCACTAGCATGACGGGAGCACAGGCGTGGCAGTTTTAACGCACGTCTAACCTCTTGACCTCAACATCGAAGAAAGTCCAGAGGAGCCTCGCTCAATCACTACCGACGACACGAGCTACGACAATTACGCCCCTAGCGGATTTCCTTGGCAACCTTTTCCCCTTCGCTTCAAAACTCCCTCCCCAGTCCTCGCTTTTCCTTAGTTGACATTGCCCTATTTGTTGGTCTGGGAAAGAGTATAAAACAGGAATCTCCTATGCCCATTTATTCTAGTTCATCACTTGGCTTTCGTCGAAGAAGGAAACTCTGCTCCAGCACCTAGAGAAGAAACCGCTGACCATGACGGTAAGGGCGTGGGAGTCACCGCCTCGACGCCGAGGGAAACCCATCGAATAATCCAAGTATTCTGTTGCTTTCCAAGTCCTTCAGACTTGTTGAATTGGTTCCTAAGACTATGTAAATATTTGTGTAGCCAGTATGAATTCTTTATTAAGTACGTCATTCAGACGCTTGTAGTTTAGTCAAGAGGAGTTCTTTATTTTGTACGTCCATCTGACGTGTTAGTTCAGGCAATAGGGCTAACTTATTTTTGTACGTCAACCAGACGTGTTTGGTAGAGTCATTATGACATCTTTATTTGTACGTCCATATGACGTGTTTTAAATAAACCCTATGAGTTCTTTATTTTGAACGTTCATATGACGGGTTAGTTTAGTCAATTGGAGTTATACAACCCTAATGTTTTGCTTTGCCCATTCAACGGGCTTCAACCACAGATTATACTTTCAGTTTATTCTCCGCTGATGTAATCTAATTCCAACCATCTAGGTAGGAATAATATTTCCTACAATTTATTATTTCCCCTTAACCGTATGCTATCATAGGAAATTTTAAGGCCCCCCCCCCTACTCTCATATTCTCTCTTTTTTTATTCATCCATAACGATGATTACCATCCACTCAAAATGTAATAAAAGTAAATCTATGGCGTCAGCCCGCATTCGGGTTATACCTACCGAGTGGCTACCAAACTGTTTGGCGAATTAGTGCCAACTCTTGCGGATAGGGAGTGTCATGTGGTCAGCACAATGACGCCTCCAGCCAATAAACCCGGCCTTCTATACCGGAGCCACTACTACTTTATTCGAGTAGCTCCTTATTTATACATACTAGGCTGAGTCTAACTCGTTCCAGACCCACTGCTTTCCATATAATCTGGAAAGACTTCTCAGAAAATCTGGAAGTGCTGGGAATCAAACCCGGGACCTCTGGGTCCGTAGCCAGAACCTCTGACCACTAGACCACAAAGGTGGTCCTCAAATTGTAATGATATCTACATGGTTAGAAATCTAAGTAAATATTAATGTTGGGGCTAAGAGTGGTATGGGTACATTTCTGAATGCATAAGAGAGACAGATCATATTCAATTAGCCTAGTATAATTAAAAGCACACAGCTAACAATACTCAAAACAAAAAAAATCATAACAAAAGTAAAATGAAGTGGTACATTGATCAAGCGTCCATCAGATCTTGGTTAGAGGGATTAAGATGGATTGTCCATCTCACGTTGCAACTAAAACTATTTCTTAAACCCTAACTTATCTCACACAATGCTGTTTGGAAACAAATAAGTCTTCCAGCTTGAGAATTTATGTTCCAGAAGCTATTTAGATGCGTATACTCTGCAGTGGCGCAGGAACGTTTTTATTTGGGGGGGGTAAAAATAACCATGTGCTCTTATAGGGGATAACATTTTTGAGATTAAAAAAAGAACAGGAAAATGTAATACAGCTGTACCTGACACTACGCGAGTGATTGGTTCTGATAAATAATCGCCTATCACGAAAACGCAAGTGAAATGATTTTAACATGAGTGATACAGGGATTACTCCAAAGGAAATAAAAACCTAAAAATGGTAAATGAATGCCATTTTTTAAATTTATATAACTAGTACAATGCATTAGGTAGCCTACACCTATTGTCAATCTTCAATCCCCTGAAATTTGTAAACAAACACAATTTTTAATCAATGTATTTAATTAATACAATGCTACAGGTACACTTTCTGTTAATCTTCAATCGCATGATAAAATAACTGGATTTGGCAAATCTGGATTATCACTATCTTGCTCTTGACGGTAGGCTCTTGCTCTCTTGACGGCCCTTGAACGGGAAGCTCTTGATCTCTTGAAGGTCCTGGGATGGTAAGCTCTTGCTCTCTTGACGGCCCTTGGACGGTAAACTCTTGTTGGCATGAAGGCCCTTGGATGATAGGCTTTTGCTTTCTTGAAGGCCCTTGGATAGTAGGCTTTTATCTCTTTGGAAGACCCTGGACGGTAAGCTCTTGCTCTCTTAAAAGTCATGGGACGGTAGACTCATGATCTCTTGAAGGCCCTGGGACGGTAAACTCTTGATCTCTTGAAAGCCCTGGGACGGTAGACTCTTGCTCTCTTGAAGGCCCTGAGACGGTACGCTCTTGCTGGCATGAAGGCCCTAGGACGGTAAGCTCTTGCTGGAATGAAAGCCCTGGGATGGCAAACTCTTGCTTTCTTGACGGCCCTGGGATGGTAGGATTTTGCTCTCTTGAAGGCCCTTGGATGGTAGGCTCTAGCTCTTCGGAATACCCTTGGATGGTAAGATCTTTCTCACTTGAAGGCCCAGGAAAGGTGGACTCTTGATATCTTGAAGGCCCTGGAATAGTAAGCTCTTGCTGACATGAAGGCCCTAGGATGGTAATCTCTTGCTGGCATGAAGGCCCTGGGACGGTAGGCTCTTTCTCTTGTTAAGACCCTTGAATGGTAGGATTTAGTACTTTGAAAGACCCTTGGACGATACGCTCCTACTTTCTTGAAGGTCCTGGGATGGTAAGCTTTTGCTCTCTTGAATGCCCTGGGATGATAGGCTCTTGCTCTCTTGAAGGCCCTGGGATGGTAGACTCTTGCTCTCTTGAAGGCCCTGGGACGCTAAGCTCTTGCTGGCATAAAGGCCCTAGGACGGTAAGCTCTTGCTCTCTTGAATGCCCTGGGATGGTAGGCTCTTGCTCTCTTGAATGCCCTGAGATGGTAGGCTCTTGCTTTCTTAAAAGCCCTGGGATGGTAGACTCTTGCTCTCTTGAAGGCCCTGGGACGCTAAGCTCTTGCTCTCTTGAAGGCCCTGGGACAGTAGACTCTTGCTCTCTTGAAGGCCCTGGAATGGTAAGCTTTTGCTGTTGTGAAGACCCTGGGTCTTTAGACTGACAATTTTCAATTTATTTGATGAAATGGTAAGACTCAACTGCGGGTAGCATTTTCCCTCTCTCTAGAGAGTTATTTGTAGCAAGCCAAAGAACTCTGGATCTCTCTGGCAACTTTGGTGCTTCTATCCATGTTAAGGTCATTCTCTTCAATGATTCTAATTGCGCTGTTAATGTGCTTAAATAAATCAGCAAATTGTTTTGTTGAAAGTTTGATAGGCTCAACAACATAAGGCTCTTCCTCTTCATTATTTATGCCATTCTCCATTTCTAGAAGATATTCATTGGTGAATTCTGTCGAGTGGGATTGGAGCAATTCACCCACATTTACCTGGTCTACGTCCTCAAATCCAACATCTTGCTATGTCAACGATGCCATGTCTTTGATTGGAAAGCTCGTGGTCAGGATCAAAATTATGAGAACCAGAAACTTCAGGTCAAACATTTTTCCAAACTCCTTTCATACAGGACTGTTTAACTTCTGACCATGCATATCCAATGTTGTCAATACCACCCCCCCTAACACCAAACTGTACAGTAAAGATCAACGCTTTCACTGGAATGTGTGTACACAGGGTCACACAGGATTACTGTGAAATTTCAGCTGACCATACACTATTTTTGTATTTCTTTGAATCGTGTTATAGCGAAAACGCGTAAAGTGATATCACGTATAACGAGGGATACCTTTATTTAATGGTCCCATTGTGCATTTTCCTAATTTATTTTAGTCATTCCAAACATTAGAATTAATACACACTAAACATATTAAGAAAAATTTTACCTGATGCAGCTCAACTAAAAATTATGAAACACTGAAAATTAAAGTATATTTCCATACACCTTTGCCCTATATTTGTTACTAGCTATAAAACCACTAGCCAGTTTTGCAATTTCAATTTTGTTGAGCCTCTCAGGTGATTTAGTCTACATTGCCTCATAGTGGAGCGAAGCTAGTTTTTAATGCATCCAAGCATTGAAAAACTTCTTTCTGCAGTAGCTGATGTAGCTGGTATCAGAGTTTTCAAGATCTCTTCAGTGTATGCTCCAAGCACATTTTATTTTTACTATGTTAACATAGTGTGAGCATTGTATCTTGCCTCAATAAGATGTTTACATTATCTAAACGCTTACTATATTATTTGGGGGGGTAAAAATGATACTTTTTACCCCCCTCAATTTTTAGGGTGGGTAAAATTTACCCCAGTACCCCCTAGTTCCTGCGCCACTGATACTCTGACTAACATAGGGGAGATTATCTTGAACTATTAATACTCTATCACTACGTAATTGGTTTATTGCTAAGATATTTACACATATTTTTTTGGCTGTAAGCAATGGTGAACCCAAGGGGAAGAGGGGCAAACAAGGTATTTGACCCCCCTTCCCCAACACCACAAATAATTTTAATAGGAATTTAAATAATATTAAGTATAACTAAAATATTTAGCATTGAAGATGTGTCGAATGTAGAGGGTACATTTTAAGGCCAGACATCTGACTTAAGCCTAATTTTCAAGAGGTTTACCGTTACACACAAAATTAACAATTGAAAAAAGCACACAAATAATAGTTTCGATACCATTTGCATTATTTAAATCTCTTAATTACTATAAAACTACTCAAAATAATTTCTAAAAGCATTTAATATTCACAAATATTCTCGGCCTTCAGGGATTAGGGGGCTGTGCAACCCCAAACCCATTCTCTCCATCAAAATTTCATTCTTGCTACAGCCTTGATTGAATACCTCCCCTAAAGTAAATGTCTAGGTGCACCACTGATTAAGTAAATTATATGAAAATATATTTTATTTTACCTTTTACTTCTAAATCATCTTGAAATGGTGAAATTACACTCCTGACTTTTGGGATTGTTTGATGTACAGTTATATCAAATCACAATGACTAATAAGTCGTTAATGTATAACAAAAACTAAAATAAGACTATTAAAACCCCATGAATCCTTTCTACTAAAGAAAAACAAGAATTACTGTCAACTACGGTTAAAGTAGCCTCGTCACCCGCCCCCTCCTCTTTCCTCACTCTACCAGTGCTGAAATGCATAAATTCGAAAGAGTGGTTAAATGTAGAATGTCTAAACATAACTCACTGTATTTAATTAGTGTGTAATTTAAAGCTTGTTACGTATACTATTATTTTACAATTAATTTTATATAAATTTTATGTAATTTTTACTTAAACTATACTAAATTAGCAAAATAAATAAACATTGTGATTTTTAATTTTTTTTCCAATAGTTAGCACAATGCTTAGGTAGCTTGCTTCACATGAACAGCATGACCTGGGCTGTAAAAACCCGAACTCATTGGCCAATTACTTGTGGGTGAGTGGAAAGGAATGTTTTGCAACCCCCTAGACATTGAGCAAGGTCAATAGAGCCTCCCTAGCTTGTTTTGCGGTTTTCAAGCAGCAGGCCCTGGGTTTCCTGTTGTGTTAAGTAGAGCCTTTTGGAAGAAGAATTACTTAAAAGACAGTATTCTTGGAAATATGAACCAATATTAGTTTTTAAATTAATAACTCATAACAAGTATATTTATTAGCAATTTAAACATTAGTATTTACACATTCAGTACAAACAACATTGAATTAAAAAAACTAGTACATATCATTATGGGTATGCGGCGCAGGACTACAGAGAATACGCCCCTGATTTTACAGTAGAAGCGTCCTCGTGTATCCCAACACACTCGAGAGAACCCTTTCCGAGAAACAAAAAGCCCAACCGAGCCATAGAACTTCAGCTCATTCCTTCTGATCTGTGTAAGCCCATGAGTGAGAAATTTCATGGGGTGCAAGGTACATGTTCAAAATTATTAAAGATTTTTCCAGGGATAGTTTTGGTTATTTTTAAAGGACAAAAGATGAAGTTCTCCCAAAGTTCAAATAATGGAAAGGTTTTGCCGAAAATCAGATAGGAAAGATTGAAGAGTATTCGAACCAACGATGGGGGCATGGAGGGAGAGGGGTATATGTTAGTTAATACATCCATGATTTTTTTTAGCAGAAAATGTTATTAGGCATCAGTCACACTGCTCAAAACAAAATGGCACCGCAGAACGTGCCAATAGGAACACAATAGAGAAGACTCAATCCTTACTTCAAGATGCTTATTTAGACAAACAATATTGGATAGAGGCTGTAAATACCGCGATTTATCTGAAAAATTGTTCACTTACGAAATCTGTGAAGGATAACACACCTGAGAAAGCGTGGGCTGGCAAAAATACCGATATTAATTATTTAAGAGTTTTTGGTTGTATAGCATATGCCCATGCACAAAAACAAAATCGAAAAAAATTGGATCCCAAAAGTAAGTGTTTAATTTTTGTTGGGTAGTCAGTACACGAAAAGCTACTATCTAATTGAACCTGAAAATCCAAAAAGCGTGGTTACTTCTCTTGATGTGATTTTTCTTTAGGACAAGCGTGGCGGAATGGGTAGTGGAAATCATCTGACTGAAAACAATGAGGAAAAGACAGTTTCTTTTCCAATCCAACTTTAAGTCTCAGCTTCAGAGGAAAAATCAAGAGAGAATTCCTGATTTGGATTCAACGGAGACTTCTGATGAATACGAGGAAACTGCAACTAAGCCAGTGGTTGAAAGTTTGACTGTAGTCTAGATGATATCCATTGAGGGAGAGGAGACCAGGAGAATATACGGATTATGAAGTTTATAGTGCCATTTGAGACACAAATATTCCACTATGTATCAGCGAGGCTTTATCTGATGATAGAGATTTGTGGCAAGAAACTATAACAAGCGAGTATTTATCTTTTAAAGAAAATAATGCCTGGTCATTGGTAGATTTGCCGAAAGATAAAAAGGCAAACAAAAGCAAACGTGTATTCAAAATTAAAACTGATTTGAATGAAGATATCACCTAATTTAAAGCACGATTTGTCGCAAAGGATTTCACCCAAAAATATGGGGTGGATTACACTGAGACTTTTTCTTCTGTGGTGAGAAATTCTACACTTATTATTAGTTAGAGTTTTTCTGGCTTTGGCTTGTAATCTGGATCTAATAATATATAATATGGATGTAGTGACTACTTTTCTCAACGGTGAATTAAAAGAGCTGATTTATATGAATCAAACTTAGAATTGTGTGGTTGAAGGTAAAAAAATGAAGGTATGTCTTTTAAAGTGAGCTATTTATGGGTTGAAGCAATCCTCAAGAACATGGTATGAAAAAATTCATGATATTTAAATGAGAATTATTTTTAAGAGGTCAGAATGCGAACCTTGGGTTTATTATCATGTTTATGGCAAACACATTTATACAAGGGCCATTTATGTTGACGACTTTTTGATTTTCTGTAATGACAAAAATAAGAACAGAGTTAAAAATAAGCTCATGGAAATGCTCAAAATAAAGAATTGGGTGAGGCTCAACAAATTGTAGGCATGAGAATACGTCAGGAAAATGAGCAATCTTATTATTCTATTTGGATCAACAATTCTAAATTAAAATGTACTTTATACATTTGCGATAGTGGATTGCAAAGATGTTTCTACACATGCAGAACTTGGACTAAATTTGGAGAAAGGGGAAAAGAGAAGTGAAGAAAAGCTATTTTTTCTCCCCGTTGATCGGATGTTTTATGTACATGGCAGTGACATGTAGGCCTGACATGACTCATAATGTTGGTTTTTGAAGTCAATTTAATACATGTTGTGATGAAAAACACTTGTAAAGTGCAAAAAACTTCCTGTGATATTTAAAAGGCACATTGGAGTGGTGTCTAGTATATCAGACGAGTGATGTAATGTTGACTGGATTTGTTGATGTTGAGTGATTGAAGATCCTGAAATGGTTATTTGTTCAAGCTAGGAGGAGCTACTATTTCTCGGGAAAGTAAAAAACAGCGTACGGTAGCACTCATCAGTACCTAGGCTGAATATAATTATGTCTCCCAGTGAAGGAACCCAAGAAGCAATCTTTCTACAAAACCTCAACTATTAGATGCTTGGAGAAAAATCGCCCATTACAATTTAATGACAGCCAGTCAGTTCAAATTTTTCTGTCAACCAACTCTTTCACAAAAGAACCACACATTTCGATATACAATATCATTTTGTGAGCAAAGAGATTGAAGATGGACTAGTCAACCTGGATTACATGGCTATAGTGGAAATGGTGGCTGACATCACGACAAACACCTTTCTGGACTTAGCCACAGCAAGTTTATGAGAATGCTGGTCCTGTCAAAGAAAAATTGAAGAAAGAATGAACCCATATTATATTAAGAGGGAGTATTAGAACTGTAGTACAATATGTGCTTTCTTCATATGCCACTAGCGCTATCTTACAGAACGTGTAGTATCCATGTACCCAATGTTTTGAACTGTATTGCATTCTCTTGTTTTTGACTTATCTAAAATTGTGATCTCTGTGCATCCATGCATGTATAAAACCTTTTGTTGCAATGTTCCCTATTACTCATGTTTTATCTTTAGAAATTCTTATGTTTATAACAAGTACTTCATGACCATCAGTGTGGGTGAGACACCTATGATTGGGATAAAAATGGAGGACCTTAAACCAAAATATATCTACAATTATTAAGACTTATTAGCGAAATAAACTCACTTTACTAACCTAGCCTTAAGAAAGCACTTTAAGCCTTGACTTTCAACTAACGAAAAAGGTATTTTAATATGATCCCATTCTCAAATTTCTGACATCACTTGCTATCAAACCTGACTTCCTGTTCATTAAAACTCAATGAACTGTGTAGTCTAGTAAATGAGTAATCTGCATTTGTGTTACCTTCATTATTTCAACTACTATTAGTTGAAATCATTGTTTCATTTATCTCTTTTATGATTGGTTTTTAGTTGACCATTTTAACATTTCATAAGGACAGAAAAACTTTTTATATGTTGACATTAAAAAAATAAAAAAATAAACTTTACATTATCATTACATAAAGGTCGAATATTTCCATAAATTTTGAAGCATTTTTCAGTTACCACTCAAAAAGTACTTATTAGAAAGCATTAAAAAGTATGTTAAATAATATATATATAAATGTAGCTTCAATATTTTCATTTATTTCTTTACTTCTCTAACTCTTTGTTTAAAATGTAAACACATTTTATGTGGCCCTATCCACAACCATTGGTGTAATAGTAACAGTACACTTATATCACATTTAATTTGATAGTAAAAGGAAAAAGAAAAGGGTTCAACTGATTTAACCGAAAAAATAAGAGGTACAACCTATTTTTACATTTTCCATTAAATATCTTTATTGCTCACAAGACCTCATACATGAAAATACAACTGTGTACACACATTTTATAGTAAAAAAACCCACATAATTAGGAATACAAATAAATACCTATAGGCACACAATAATTTACAGATTACACACATATCACAGAGTTGGAAACTATACTTCTTAATAAGGTAGAGAATATAAGCATAGTTTTATTGGAGTTTACATTACTCACAAATCCATTTACATAAAATTAATATTATTAATAAAGTAATTAAATGAGGATTATCTCTATTAAGGTATTGCTTGATCATGGGCTCAAAACATGGAGTTTTTTTATATCTACTAATCCATAAGTTATACAATTTCTAGCAGCTGTTATAAGGAAGCTGTATCTAATATTGTTATGTATTAGAAAAATAAGCCAACCATAAAGAATAATTTTTCTTTTGGGAAATATCCCCTTACTACTTAAATAAATTATCTGAACATTAACTTTGTGTTTTCATATACAGTGTATCTAAATCTTTAGAGAATTGTTAGTTTTTATTTTTGTATAAATTATTGACAACATATATGGCAATGTAAAATAACAATAAAATACCATAAAGATTGTTGCATGTTATTTCATGTGTTTGTCCATTATGTTATTCCTTTTACATGTTTCTATTTAAGTGTCCTATTATTCTTTAAAATTTCCTTTCTCTCTTTTGTGTTTTTTGTTTAATTTTTTAGGAATTAGCGCTGCATGTTTCATACTCCCCTCTGATTAATTAACTTGTGTTCTTTTTTTCATTGTAAAAGTCATATTGTGTTTGTTCCTTTTATATGTTTCTATCCACATTTCTTGTACCTTATTTCAAATATATTATAAAGGTTATTTAGAATGGAGCACTAGGTTAAATCATGATTTAAATTAGGAGGGATAGCCAACACACTTCTTAGTGATAATGGAATAGAAATGTTTAGATAAAACACTAAAAAACAGACATAAGCATTTTTAAAGACAAACTTTCACTGCCACAGACAGCTTATTCAGGAGCCTACTCTATCAACCAGAAGAAGCTGCCTGTGAAAGCTAAGTGCTAAGTGCAATGCTAAGTGAAAGCTTGTTTTGTAAAAACAATTTTTATTCTAGTATCACTAAGGTAAGTTTGCTGACCATCCCTCATAATTTAAACCTTTATGTGAATATATTAATTTAAAATTATTTTATTAAACATATACAACACAATTTTTTTTAAATGTTGTGCTGATTATTGACTTGGAACATTTGACTCTAGTTCCGATGATTTACCCAATGGATCCTTTTTGGTGGTCTTAGGCGTCACTCTCGCAATCTAGGATCCTGGCTGGGTGTATCAAGGTGGTTCTTACTCTCTCCATCAAATGGATCACCAGTTTGGAAAACCACACAACCTAAACACTAATTAATTATTCCATATTTAAACCCTGCTACACCACTAAGACACATAACACAATAATGGAATATCATGGGAGTTTATAATTCACCAGGAAGTTTTCATCCTTCAACAACTAGGTTGGCTCAAAATAATGAAGTAATCATAAATATGTGTGTTTATAAATTTCATTTGTTCTTCATTTTCTACAATTATATCATATTATAAAATGACATATTATAATGCATTTAACACACTTCATATGTAAATTCATATTGAAATTTGGTTATATATTTAGTTGAAACTTAAATAAACCTGTTAAGTTCACTGAATTTTTTACTTTTCACTCTTACAGGGACAGGAAAAAACACAGAATTACATGAGCTCATATAAAAATGATGGCAACAACATATAACAAACAGATCCTAAATAACTATAAAGTAGAGTATATTGAAAGTTCTAACCGTCATGTCCCAGGAGTTCTCACTTTCCAGCAGTTGATCTCCTGTCTCGAAGGAATGGTTGGTGGAGCACCTTGTGAAGACGGGCGGCCTTGCTGGGTCCTAGACCCGGGCACAGGGCCAATGTCTCTGGGGACGCTCGTAAGAGACGCTCCAAAGAGCCGAATGTGGATAGGAGTGTGGTGGCATCCGTGCGGTTGATTGAGCGAATAGAGGTCAACACGCTCACCAGCTGCAAAAGAAACACTATCTCTGTTGGTGACATCGTTCTTACTAGCAATATAGTTTCCTTTTCAAACATGTTTTAGGGAATTTAAAGAGCTGTGTGAAGGTCACCAACTGCTACTCCACTGTTAAAAGAATCAAGTGTGATTATTTATTATGTAGTGCCCCTACTTAGAAGATGATGAGTTGGTATGACAATGTTTGTTGGTAACACATCAAGAGTGAATTGAAATAAGTATTAACTTGCCTGATCATGCAGGAAAATAAGTGTCCCTTGGTCAAAAATAAAGATGTAACTATGTAGCAAATTTTAAAACTGTTGATATTCACCCCTGCTCTAGTGGCAAGAGGAAGAGATAGAACCCAAACAAATATCTCCCTTCAGTTTCACATCTTCCCCTGATTATAGAAAACAAAAGTCAATTTAAGTGTCATCTTAAACCGACACAGCTTCTTTCAAATCTACTCCATCCAGTTTTATCACCTTTCTTAGCCTTGTTCTCTGGCTTGTCATTACCATAGCTTCACTTTTTGCTATACTAAATTTCATTCCACACTTTTTCACCTCCTCATTCAATTCATTCCTGCAGTTGTTCATGTACTTCTTCTTCCTTTCCCCCTCATACCAACAAGTCATATGCAAACATCATTGTTAGGATTATCCAGGTATTTCCATTAAATGGTCTATGAAAAAGGAAGGTAGAATTTAGAGGAGATGTTTTTGGATGTGTATGGAGAATGGAGCCCACAGTACACCTGGCCGGAATTCAAACCATGACCTCCTATCATTGGAAAAGTATTTAGCACCGCGTCTTACTACCCGTTCGGGTTATACGCTTAAGTACTAATCACACTAATGGATTAGGAATTGGGAAGGTTGAATTTAGAGGAAGTGAGCCCACATTTGCGTGGAGGGAGAGTGGAAAAACTATTTAGGAAAAACCACCCCCAGTTCACCCGACCGAGATTCGAACCTCGATCTCCCCGATCCTTGGTGGTCTGGCTCAACACGACTGGCGCGTTAGCCAATTACGCCACCAAGGCGGGTCCCTACCTATCATTGGAAATAGTTTATTATGAGAGTGACATTTTAGATCATTCAACCACTGATGTTGGTGTATATTCTTACTACCAATATTTGTTGTGTTTCTGTTATAATATATATATTGCATTTGCAATAATGCGAATTTTACGCAAACATTACTGTTTTCAAACAAATAACACAAAAGGTTTTTTTCTTCTAAATAAACACAATTTCTTTGTAATTTGGCAAATACCACGTCATGAAATATAATTTTCGACGTGGTAACACTTGTGATGGGGAGAGAGAAACAAGGAGGGCAGAAGGCTGTTGGAGTGCAAGAAATGAAATGAAAGTGGCAAAAAGCTGGTATAAGAAGGAAAGAGAAAGTCATAAGATCAAAAGATATAGTTTGGACGGAGAGCAAAAGTCGGTTATAGACTACTTTATCATGAATAAAGAAATGAAAAGGCAGACCTTAAACATCCAAGTGTGTGTCCCTAGATAGTGACCAGAGGATGTTGGTGGCAAATATAAAGGGATGGACAAGAAAGAAGAATAAGGGTGTGGAGGCTAAAAAATAAAGAGGAAAAAGAGCTGTACCTAAGAAAGGCAAGAGGCTTAATACCCAAGGATGAGATGCAAAGTATAGAGGTTGAATGGGAAAGGTTTAAGAACAGTCTGGTGGGAGCTACAGAGGAGGTATGTGGGAGGACAAGTAATAAGAGTAAGTGGAAGGAGACACCCTGGTGGAACGACAGTTTAAAGGAAGCAGTAGAGGAGAAGAATAAAGCATTCAGAAGGAGTTTTAGTAATAGGAATGAGTAAAGAGAGACAGACTATAGGGAGAAGAAAAGAGTGAAGCAAGTTGTATGGGAAGCCAGGAAGGAATGAATGCAAAAATGGACGGAAATGCTGGAACAGTATATGGCAGTAAGTAAGAAGGTGTTATATAGCCAAGTAAGAAACAGGAGAAGAGAGAAAAGACAAGAAGTTAGAATGAGAGATGATCGCAGAAGAGTAGGAAAGAGGTCCAACATGGAAATAAGTGGAGGACTCATTAAGGAGGATGAAACAAGGGAAAGCACTGGGTGTGGACGAACTGACTGTGGAAATGATAAGAGAACCAGGTGAAGTAGGTATACAATGGATATACAGGATGCTGACAGTGGTTTGGAAGGAGAACAAGGTACCGGTAGACTGGAAAAAGGGAGTTATAATGCCTATTTTTAAGAAAGGAGACAGGAAGAGGTATACAAATTATAGGGGATAATGCTGATGTGTCACTGTACAAAAATATATGAGAAGATTCTGGAAAAGAGAATAAGAAATAAAATGAAAATAAGGTGGAGAGAGGAACAGCATGGATTTAGGGAACAGAGGTCTACAATAGATTTTATCTTTGCCAAACAACAGCTGATGTAAAGAAGGTATGAGTATGAGAAAGACTTGGTAATGATATTTATGGATGTGGAGAAGGCATAAGATAGCGTGGATAGAAATAAGGTTTGGAAAGCGATGGAGGAGGCCGAAGTGGAAAGAGGAGTTGTAATGAGAGTGAAAAGCATGTATGAGGATAAGAGTAGTTGTGTTAAGACAGAGAAAAAAAGGACATAGATTAAAAAAAAAAAATGAAGTGAAGCAGAGAAGTGCCCGTTCACCATTACTATTTGTAATGGTAATGGAGATGGTTATGAACAAAGTGGCAGGAAAACTTGGTGTGGAAAGAATGAAAGACATGATGTTTGCAGATGACTTGATAGTATGAGGGACAAGGAAGAGGAAGTACAGGAACAACTACAAGAATGGAATGAGGAAGTGAAAAGTGTGGAATGAAATTTATTGTGGTTAAGTGTGAAGTGATGGTTATGACAAGAGGATAAGGCCTAATAAAGCTATAAGGTTGGATGGAGTAGAGCTTGTAACGTAAAGAACTTAAAATATATTGGAAGCGTGATTGAGGAGAAAGGTGGACGTAGAGAGAATTTAATGAGAAGAAGACAGAAGGGAGAGTTCTATAGGTGCGAAAGAAACCTTCAATGGAGAAGAGAAGTGCCCATGAAGTGTAAGGGAGTGTTGTACAAGGCGTAATTAGTACCCATTGTCACATATGCAGCAGAAACATGGTCATTGAATGTAAGAAAGACTAGGAAAGTGGAGGCCATGAGAATGAAGTTTTTGAGGAGCATGCTAGATGTCACGAGGAGAAACAAAATAAGAATGAAGTTATGTTAGAAAGAGTAGGAGTACATGAGATAATAGAGGAATCAAGACTGAGATGGTATGGGCGTGTAATGAGAATGGAAAAAGAGAGGATACTGAAGGAAATGAAGTATATAGGAAAAAGACTGCAAGGGAGGCCAAAAAAGAGATGGGAGGAGCAGATAACAGAAAGTTTTCAAGTGAGGGGAGAAGAATAGAATAAATTAAAGTTTAGGAAGAGTGATGGAAGAATATAGGCAGATGGAGGCATTTTATTATAAACTGACCCGGCTATATACTGGAAAGAGTTATTGATGATGATGATTAATAATAGTTTATTTACTGTATGGAAATAAAATTAAACATTACTGTGTGCCCATCACAATATGCTAATGACCTAATGTTGGTGTATAAATTGTTGTGTATCCAGAAGCATGCTACCGTTTTCTGTATCTTAGCCCTAATTTTTTTTAATGAATACTAATTAGACTGGCGTAAATAATAAAATCGCTTTCAGCATAATATATCATCATTTTTGAGAAAAATATCAGTACTTATCACCTTTAAATAACCCCACCTTTTGCAAGTCTTTACACACGAGCTATTATTTAAAACTAGAGTTGGGTCGAATCCCTATTTTACAAATATGATCTCCAATTTATCTTTGAATCTTGAATCCAAATACAAATCTTGGGAAAAATTATGAGCATAAAATGAAATATAAATATAATAGAATATACAAATAATAACTAAATTTTAACATACTTTCTTATAGTACATTCATTATAACATTAATACATCCAGTTAAGTGTTAAATTACAGATCTGAGGCCTGGTTGTTAACTTCCGCAGTTACACATTTGAACATTTCAAATTCTTCAAGATGAATGTGGTTTCATATAATATCTTTGTGTTTTATGTGTTTTTAAACTGTCTCTTAGGGGTGTACGAAGTCCACTTTTTCAATTCGAAGTGAACTCGAATCGAATATATGAAATATTCTCGAAGCCGAATATATTTTGTTAGTTTTTTAACACTAGAAAAATATATTATATCATAGTTTATTAAACTTTATGTATTGAAATTACTTAGAAAATGTTTTATTGTACTTATTGTTACTAATATTTCATTTCTAATCTAATAAATCAAGCTATATTACAACTTACAATTCAATTACTTAGGATTTTTTTATAAATAGATATTGTTTTATATTAAATATAAATTACAATAATTGTCCATAAATCGAGTATTTTAGCTGTCAATAGTTTAATGATGCAGCTTCGAAGCCGGAATTATTTTCGAAGCGAAGTCGAGGCTGACATTTGTTTTGAAGCCGATTTGAAGCTTCGCACACCCTTATGAAAAACAAAATATTTCCGAAAATTCAAAACAATGTGCAACTGTGTAAGTATGAAGAAATGGGAAGTGTAAAAATGTAAGAAGAAATTAAGATAAAAGTTTGTTTCTAACTATAACTAACCTAGCTATCCTTTCAGGTTGGCATACTTCACTATCACCTACTTTAAATTTAGCTATAACATTTAACAATAACTAAAAGTGTTTCTACACTGTCTTACTACCCATATTCTAAAAATTAGCAAGAGCAGTTGGGTTGTTTCATGTGGCAGGGTAACGTGTTTGCCTACTGAGCAAAGGGTTGCGAGTTCAATTCTCGACAAAGTTGACTTGTGAAATTAGGGTTTCGCTTATCACAATGATTAATTGATGGCCGAGGAAATGGGTGTTGGGTTTGTTCTTGATTTAAGTTAGTTTATAAATCGTGTGTTAATATAATCAGTTGGTTCAGAAAGTGCACGCTTAATAATTCAAATTAAAAAGAAACCATATAGGGCCCTAAAGATCAGAAAGTATGCACACACTCAAAGCCACACACCTGTAAAGACACTCAAATGAACATTAACATATGAACACACTGCATTAGTACTTTTATAAAGAAGAAGAGGCATAAAACATTGATCAGCAACTTCGCCCCGTATTACTCACCCTTTGATGTGGACTGCTGAGTCTGTCCATCCTCTCCATGATCAGGTCTGGTGGTTTGTTCTCGTACATCTTGTACGTCTCGATTATCTTACCAGCCTCCTCAGCGCTCCATGCCAACATTAAGGTGAGATCAGCCAGGATACAAATGCGCACCAGGTTTTTTAGTGCATGGTGAGGATCTTTGATGTCCACCTTCAAAAAAACACTCACTTTTATAACTAAGGAGAGGATTCAAGGGGAGGAGGGGCCTGGCCAATGCAATTTTGGGGTGGGTGACTTCTTTCTCGTAAAATTTATTTTTCTTAATTTCTGTGATCTATTAATTTTTACTAACATGACATTTAAATTATGTAGCCTATACACAAAAAAAAGAGAAAAAGCCTTCCATTATTAAGCTTTATTAGTTATTCTTACCTTTATAATACCACTTTTAAAGGAACTAGATCTGGAAAACAAGAGGGAAAAGTACTACTTTTTATGCAGATGATATTGTGACTGCAAAAAGACTTTTACTGATGTTTGAGTTATTGGGGGCCCTTGAGATACATGGAATTGGGACAAACGGCCCCATTTTCATCCCCCTCCCTGCTCATATATTGCCCCCCAGTGGCTATAAGTAGAGAAATAGTCACTGGAACAGTTTGCCGTGCGCTAATATACACAACATTGAGACACAAGGTTTCTGAAGGATTGTGATAAAACTTGATAATGAATACATTTCTTACATACAAGGTGTGGCTACTAAATAACCGGAATCTTTTTTTGCCACTTACCTGAGGTCCCAGGAAAAACCAGTAGGGTCAGATATTTGTCTATGTTATTTTTTCCCTCTACCTTCCAAATTTCAAGGTCGTGTGACCGACAGAATTATATTGAGTGTAAAAGGTAAGCAGCGTGTCATCGTGAAGTTTCTTGTAAAACTTGGAAAATCCGCTACAGAAATGTACAATTTGTTAAAGGAAGTCTATGGTGATCAGTGTTTATTTCGTACTCAAGTGTTTGATTGGTTTAAAAAATTTAAGGTACGGAGGAAAGAGATTGAAGACGATCCGTGCCCCGGCCGTCCTCGCACATCAAAAACACACGGTGATATTGAAAAAGTGAGTGAAGTTGTTTGAAAAAATCAACGCCTGAGCATTCGAGCAATTGCTGAACTAGTCAATATCGATAAGGAAACGGTTCTACAAATTTTACATGAAAATTTACAAATGAAAAAAGTTTGTTCTAAAATGGTGACAAAACTGCTCACTCCTGAGCAAAAGGTAACTCGAATGAACATTTGTGCTGACATCCTTCATAACATCAAAAATGATCCAAACTTTTCAGAAAACGTGATAACGTGTGATGAATCATGGTTCTTTCAGTTCGACCCTGAAACTAAGCGCCAATCCATGCATTGGAAGTCTCCCAGTTCACTGAGACAAAAGAAAACACGGATGAGTAAGTCCAAATTCAAAGCAATCATAATAGTTTATTTTTATATCCGAGGGATTGTTCACATTGATTGGATACCTGAAGGTCAGACTGTTAACCAGGTTTACTATAAGGAGGTTTTGACAACCCTTCGTGAACGCATAAGAAGAAGAAGACCTGAAATGTGGAAGAACAACTCGTGGATTCTTCATCAGGACAACGCGCCAGCACATAAAGCGCTGTCTACCCAGAGGTTTTTGGCAAAGCACAAGATTTCCGTGTTGGAACATCCACCTTACTCACCTGATATAGCCCCTTGTGACTTATTTCTGTTCCCGAAGATCAAGTCTGCACTAAAAGAAACCCGTTTCGAGTGTGTTGATGCTGTGAAGGTAAAAGTGACGAAGCTCATGAACAGGCTCTCAGAAAAGGATTTGAAACATTGCTTCCAACAGTGGAAGATACGTATGGATATGTATAGGGATCGGGGAGGGGACTATCCATTGAGTAATTTTGTAAATAAAAATTTTTTTAGAGCACCAGTCCGGTTATTTAATAGCCAAACCTCGTATATCTTACTACTTGTCTGTGTTGTACACATTTAACTACACTAATAATAGAGTGGGAATGAGTATGACTGAGTTTAAAGGAAATTTATTTACATTTGTTTGAAAAGAGAGTGGTAAACTATAGGAAAAAATCGTCAGTACACCTGGCCAGGATTCTAGTCCCAACCTTCCCGTCAATGGCAAACGAGACTAGATGAGATTGATGTTTATTCAGCGCTATTACCTGCACAAGAAGCACCCTTAGCTCATATTGTTTTCCTAGCAGTTTGAGACGCTCATTGATGTAGTCAGGGTTGAGGTTATGGTAGCGCAGACTCAGAAAGAGTGCGCAAGTTGTCTTGCCCATTACATAGTCGGGAATAATTTCCATGTACTCCCATGGAACATTGCAGATGGACTTCAGCAAGAGGTTACCTCTCTGCAAACATTAAACAATATATAATATAATTTTCAGGTCAAAACATTGTCAAAAATTGAAAAGTAGAGTAGGCCTATACCTATATATTAATTTCCATACAGACAGGGTTTGGCAAATATGACATCTGTAGAGTCAACTTATATATTATGTTGATGAAGATCCCCACTGACCATTTTCATGGATAAACCAAATAGTTTGAGTTGTAAGCAATAAATATATTTCTGACAATTATCTATTCAAGCTGTTATCTATTATTGTTCTCAAAGGATTGTTGGAATGATATTTTATAATAATATATAATCCTGCAATAAACATGTGTCTCCCATCTAAAGTAGTCACATGTATTTCTGCCAACAGTGGAAACACGACCCTTTAAAACAATGTATCACCAAAGAGCGGTGTAACAGGCGCACTGATAATACGTCATGGAAAAGGTCCTTATAGTTGCTTAGTGATACCTAGAAAAATTAGTCACGATAACCAGCATATGACAAAATTTATCAATGGCTTGAGGTATAACTGTATTTTTTTAGCACCGCGTCTTACAACCTGTTTGGGTTATATGCCTATGTACTAATGTTAATGGTTTTAAGGATGAGGAAGGTTATATTTATAGGAAGTGTACCCACATTTGCATGTAGGAAAAGTGGAAAACTATTTTGTAAAAACTACCCTCAATACACTCAACTGAGATTTAAACTTCAATCCTCTCATCATCAGCAGTCTAGTTTACTGAGAGAGTAGCACCTTAGACTACCAAAGCGATATAGCTGTAGTAAAGTACCGGTAGTTTAAATAGTAATTTTTAAAACTGTCCAATGCTTATCAAAACACTACTCTAGAACTATGTAATATTGGATGTTGTTTCTAGCCTCAAACAAAAGGTTTGAAGATGAGAATGTGTTTTAATGTCATAGAAAAGTCAAATTAATTTTATACAAATCATGATAATTCTTGACACATTTATAACAATACATATTATTTTGCCTCTCCCCACCCAAAGAATATAAAAAATAACCTAATAGATTCTAGGGGGTATTCCATATTTAATTTTGTTTAGATATACGAGTATACATTCCTCATCGCCATAATTTAAATAGTACTGTTTTGCATTTTGGGAACGGTGGCAACCATAGGCCAATCACCTGAGAATTGTGTCGACTCAAACTCCCTGGTTGGGATAGATTTTTGTCATTTGATAAAAAAACAGTATAATAAAATAATGGATGTTCAAAAGTTTCGTACAAGTGTGGTTCTATACAATAATTTATGTAACCTTGACTATGTTAAAGGGCCTTTAAAACAAAACTAATACCAATAAGAAACTTGCCAAAAAGTTATACTTTAATTAAAAAAACCTTTGATAAAGCAATACTGCTGTTTTGTGCTAATCTAACGATTTTATGTATTTCTATTAAATTACTGTAACTCCTTTTTATGATATCAACAAAACCCTCTTAAGTGGTTGAATAATATAAGGTGTTACTCTCACAATCGACTGAACTACCGATAACAGGGAGATAAGAGGTTCAAATCCCCGTTGGGTGTACTGAGGGTGGTTTTTCATAAATGGCTTTCCACTTTACCTCCACAAAAACGTGAGTACACTTCCTCTAAATTCAACTATGGGTGGCTTAAGGGCGGTGCAAACCGTGCGGCTGCCTGGGGCGCTGGTTCGAGGGGGCACCAAACAGAGCTAAGCCTAGCATAACCTAGGTGTAATAGTGGAGTTACAATGGTTCACTTTTTAATACTATCATGAAATTTTACATATTAGTATAATTTTATGCGGAGTAAATTAGAATTTAGTGCCATTCTCAAAAGATTATTTTACATTTGCCATCTTGAAAAAAATTGCACCCTACAACTTTTTTTTTTTGTAATTATAACATAAACCGTTTATATTGTCAGTGTTTGTTAAACTTATAATAAAAAATGGAAGATAGCATGTTGTCTACAAAATAATGTTAGGTTTGGGAATTATTTTCATATTTTTACAGAGTCCAATTGCCTTGGGAAACGTGGTAACTGACAGCTAGCAGAAGATTTAAAGAACAGTCAAAAGAAAACAAAAATTAAAAATAAATTATTTTTGTCAATGTTTTAACTGCCAAAAGTGACAACAAATCAATATATGGTCTTGCAGATCATTAGGTTTGTCGAATGGATACATGAGAGTAGATCTGGTAGATTTTACCAGCTTTCAGTTGTAACTACTCCTATGGCGAATGGACTATATTATCCTCCGGTTGCATAGGGGACCCCAAAAAGCAATCCCGCCCGAGCACAAACTTTACCTTGGGCCGCCCCTGAATTTAACCTTACTCATAGCTAACACATCAGCATAATTTTGTACAAATGCAACAAAATACAAACAAATAGTAAAACGTGATGCTAAGAAAAGGTTTTACATGCATTGATAGTCATGCAGGCTGAGGTGTCAACTATGTCTGGTTTGTTTTGTCGATGGCATCAGGGTTTGAATCCCAGCCAGGTTTAGATTACTGTGGCTGTTTTTTCCTAAATGGCTTTTCAATCTCCCACCATACAGATTTGGGTATATTTCCTCTAAATTACAATTTCCTCCTTAACCTACACTTGGTAATATGATAGCCGAGATGGGTATTGACCATGCGGTGAAAAAACCAGTGGTCATACCAGATAAATCTAACAGTGGCAAGTAAAGAGTTATATTTTCCTCGGATGTTGTTACTTGATTGAATATAACATCTTTTTCTACCCACAAGTACTAGCGTGTACTGACCTGTTTGGGACTGACCAATACAGCGTTACTCTTAGTGGTGTTTGGCTTAGCAGCGACACCTGCACTGTCATCATTCAGGAACAGTTCAAGGGCATCTTCAGATTCCTTATAGAACTCTGAGTTCTTAAGATTACTGAAAGCAGCTGAGAGAGAGAAAAAAAATCAATCTGGGGACTTTTGAGTTGGTTGCACACTTAACCTGTGTCTTCATATTTATATTTAAAGTATCTTCTAAATAAAAACTTAGTTTCAAGGAACTTTAATATAAAAATAGAATGCTGTCAATTGGCCAATCAATCTTAGGCTGAGCTGTAGGATAAACTTATTCTCTTATTTATTATCAAACTCATCAATCATTCACCCAGGGTAGACCTAAAATTTATTAAATTTCATTCCTAGGATTATTTACATAATATTTGTAATGGTATAGAAACTAAGTAGCCTAGATTATACAGGTTACTTGTATAGGCCTATGTAGGCCTAATTGTAACTTGATCTAATCCATCTTTATTATATTATATTTACTAAGCCTGTGCAAACTTCTGATATTTCAAATTCAATCCAAATCTTATAAAGATTCAAATTCAATTTGATATTTCAAATCTTAATAATATTGTAAAGATTTGGAAGTTTTGAAATTTCAAATCTAAATACATATTAAATTATGATTTGATGAGTTTAGTTAAAATTAGAATCTACTCTATAACCCATAGTTGCTTTACAAATTAATATAGGCCTAGTCAGACCAGAAAGCAGTTGCCTGCTAGAGTGAATAAAGAAACTAACTTGAGTTCCAGGTCGTAAAGTAATCACATGGTGGACAATAGTTTGTGACAGTGAATATCTTGTAATTAAAAAAAAATAGTTAGGCCCACCTCTTTGTAAATATTAATAAGACTTTGGTGGCCGCATGGTCTAAGGTGTTACTCTCGCAATAGACTAGACTGCCGATGACAGGAAACATAGGGTTTGAATCCTGGTCGGGTGTAATGAGCGTGGTTTTTTTCAAAATAGTTTTCCATTCTCCATCCATGCAAACGTGGGTACACTTCCTCTAAATCCAACCTTCCTTAGCACTAACTCATTAGCATAATTAGCACATAATGTGTATAACCTGAACAGGTAGTAAGTAAAAGATGTGACGCTAAAAAAATTTATACGTTATTAAATTGTTTGTGAACTTTTTACTTAATGTTGCCCCTGAATGGCTACAGTGTTGTTTTTCAGACTAGTGAATTGCTCGCGCCAACCACCCAATTTGCCCCCCCCCCGTTATGCAATTAGATTTGCAGACCATGTCATACACCCATAACCTTCACCTCCCTCAACCTTTGCAGCCATTGTTGAGCATGCTGTCGCAAACATCTTTTATGTCAGTAAAGTTCTATGAGTGTGTGGCTCATATTTATCTTTCTTTGTGCATGTTTGTAGATTATTTATCTTGATATGAAGGAGTTTTTGTCTGTAAAAATGGCGTCCTAACATAAGTTTAATTCATCTAAGACTTTGGTAGCAAAGAAAAGTAGACAATCAATTAGGCCAACTATGAAAATGGATATTATACAGCATCTCAAATCCAGTCAGTGTGGAGGGTCTTATGTCTTACCAGAAAATCTACAAGGAACATAAGTGTGCATCTATGCAGAAGATTTCCACACTTTCTTGCGACCAGCGGCCACTTCGGTAAAACGTGAAGAGAAGGGGAGAATGAGTGCCGGGACAATCCCTCAACTCCCAAGCTAGATGTCCTATATGTTTGTAGGTGTTTTTAATTATTGTTGTAGACATTTTGGGGGGCCTTGGCGCAATCTCTAGACTTACAATTTATTCTTATGGTTAAAGCTAAACTTTATAATGTTGTTTTCTATCAAGTTTGGTTTTTCAAAACATAACATCAACATTATGCATAACTTACTGTAAACAATTTAATTTATATAGGAAACAATGACCACATACACAGCAAAGGAACATGGATCAATATTATAATACAAATAACTTAAGTTAAAGTCAGCAAAAAGTTGATATTTAAGTCTATACATTTTACTTGTGATTTTGGTAATTTTTTATAATTGTATTCAAACTTATCAAACTTTATAATTGCTGATATTATTCTAGGTCTAGTATGCCTTCTATCCCACTTTGGCTATTTTTCAATTGAATAGTAGTGTGGATATTTTATTCACTTTATAATGCACATAAAAGTAGGCCTACATTAGAATCAAATGAGACCAAGATTTATAAATTTTGTACATTTCTACAAATGTTGTATTTAAATAAAACTAGAAAACACATGCCCCAATCACTTTCAAAATGTAAATATTGACGATGAATTGCGTTTCACTCGTAATCTTGCGCAGTGCATACTAAAATGGCTATGATGTCATTGCATTATATGTATCATCCACATTAATTACATTGAATGGTCTATTTTATCTATAATTATAAATTAAATTTATTTACACATGGTGACCTGGCGGTCTTGGGGTAAGGTGTCAGACTTCTGTGCTTGGGTTTGGGGTTCAATCCTCGGTCCTGGCACAGATCTATCTGATTGCCAAACCCTTCCTTCACCTCTGACAAGATGTGTATTAATCACAACTTGTGAATGTGAGGAATGCCAGGCCTCTACCGTGGTTCGAATCCCATGTTAAACTGTTGTCTCCATTTCATCTCAGAATCACCATTCCATTACAAATTAACGTGTGTATAACCCAAACGGGTAGTAAGATGATGATGATGATAATAATATTTACACATGAAAGGTTAGGTTAAGCTGGGTTTGATAAAGTGTACATAATAATGAAAGGTTAGGTTTAGCTTGGTTGGATCAGTGTCATAACAATTAATATAGGCCTAAACTAGTTTTTTAATAATGTCATCAATATTATGTTTATTTCTTCTATAATTTTGTCGTAATCTACACTTGCAACCACCTACGAGTTATATCATTTGAAGTTAAATTTACTATGACGTAAAGGCCGAAGATATCGTCGCTTGAGTAGAACTTTTTCTTTTTAGACCTAATTTAGAGGTTTTTTTTTTTCTTTCTTTGGTTCAAATCTATTCTACGTGTTTTAATGTTTGGAATAATGTATGGCTGAGATTAATCTTTTTGATATTCTATGAAAGAAATGACCTAAAATGGGCCGGCAAAACGTACTTGACCCAAATAATTTTCATGTGGATTACATATTAGGCCTATAAGGTACTATTCCCCAAATAAAATCTAAGGCAACTTAGCTTACCGACAAAAGTGGATTTTTGTCCTTGAGTTGAATTTGAACTTTTATTATGCTCAAGTCTATCGGTTTCTGAATCAAAAATTCATCCACCTCCATGTCAAGATTAAATATGATTTATGACACTGTTAAACTAGTAATATGCTATTCAACTGGGCTTTATAATGACGTATAATAAGTTCTACTTGAATTCAATCATAAAACATGTAAATTCTAGTAACAAACAAACCAGGTAACAAATTTGTGATGATAGCGCCCTTCGGCTATGTTAGGAACTACTCTCTCTATCTAAGATCAAGTTGAGTGTCAGAGGCGTTACCCTAAGGACTTGTTATCTGTGGCTGATGTGTATTGTCTTATGTTTGCAACAAGCTTAACAGAATACATTCTGCCTTGTACTTAGTTGGATTATTAACTATTTTAGTAGCTGTAACACAGTATTATTGGTCCTATATTATTAACAATTCTCGCCATAATATCACATGGTGGCAGCGGTGGGATATTGCGCCGTATTTAAGCTATAACTAAGGTGAACAGTTACAATGGCTGTATCCGATTTAGTCTACTTCATGCGCGTCGACCTTGACGCTCACTCGATAATTGCATTGGCAATCACGTGATCGAGTGAACAACCGTCGAATATCACGAAGTGAGCCGCTGCACCTGCACAGCCCTTGAGACCAAGTTGACGGCAGTTACCTTGACACGCCGTCGATGCGGAGTTGACTGGCAACTGTTAATTTTTCGTCTGCTAGAGTAATGTGATCTGTGATGTGTAATCTGCTATCTATGATAAAGTATTTTAACTATACGGTTACTGCTCATGTTGTAGTGTTTTTGTGTTTGTGAAATGTCTAGTGAAAGAAGTGGGTTTGATATTAAAACGTTGTATTCGTTTTCACTTCCCTGATTATAGATGGCGTTTAAAATGTTTCTAAGATCACGGTAGGAAGCGAATGCAGACTCAAGGGCGTGTAAAGGGTAATGGGCGTTCGAAAGTCTGTTGCAGTTTTTGATATCAAGTGGGTGTAAAGTGTAATGTTATCGAGTCTGCATGAAGTTTGCGTCAAGTCAAGTGTACTTGACTATTCGGATACGGCCAATATGTCGGCTCCTGTGTATCATATACCGGCTCCAGACCTTTTCAATTTCAAATCGGTATTGGAATGGAAATAATGGAAAGAACGCTTTATGCGTTTCAGGCGTGCTTCAGGTATGATGAAGGAGGAAGAAAAAAATCAGGTAAATTATTCTATCTGTATGATGGGCCCTCGGGCTGAAAATATTTTTCTATCGTTCAAGCTAACATCAGCCGATCAAAAGAAGTTTGATACAGTGCTTTAGAAGTTTGACAGCAATTTTATTCTCACAAAAATCTTTGAACGAGCACGGTTCCATACTAGATTCCAACAAGAGTGCGAGTCACTAAGCGATTATGTTACAGATCTTCATACTGTTGCTCAAGGCTGCAACTTTCCTGTTACTTTTTATGACAAAGACATTAGAGATAGAGTCGTAGTTGGTATTATAGATACAAATCTCTCGTTTGAACTACACTTAGATGCCGAATTAACTCTGGAAACAGCTGTTAATTCTGCTATACAATCCGAGGAAGTGAAAAAAAGAGACCAGCTGTTTCACAGATAAGAACACAGACTGTCGAAACAACAAGAAAAATATTATCGTCACCATGATGTTAGGCCTCTCACAAATTTGAAATCTGGAACAAAAGTTTATAAAACTGACTGGAACCAGGAAATTACTAAAGTAAAGAAACACCGCGATTGTATATAATTCAAACAGAGGACACACAATTTAGAAGGAATCGGAAATATCGCCATCCTCTTAATGAAAATGGTCCTCGGGTCCAGCCAGAGTCAGATGAGTTGACAAATGGCAGCTTATTATCTCCAAAATAAGAGTTAATTCTGCCAGTTCATCCAACACCTTCAGAGGTGGCAAGTGAAGTATCTCAACTTGATGGTTTTTCTCTCAATTCATCCACTTCCGCTCGAAGAAGTCAACAGTCCAGGAAACCCATAGACCGTCTCGATCTTTAGAGGGGAGGTGTGATGATAGCGCCCTGCGACTATGTGAGGAACTACGTTCTCTAACCAGGATCAAGTTGAGTGTCAGAGGCGTTACCCAAAGTACTAACCCTTGTTATCTGTGGCAGATGTATTGAACTACTATCACACGACACTTGCTTGTACTAGAAATTAAGTGTGCTAGCTAGCGCCTAGATATCTGTATACTAGCTAGTGCAATAGAAACGGAACTAGAGTATATACACGGTGTTAGTTTGGTGCTAGGTTCTAGTGCAAATATTTATGGAACGCCAGAGATTAATTTTGCGTGCAGCAGCTGCATTAATTATTAATAATGATATTGAGAGTTATGAGAGGGAGCGTTAGAAAAGAATATGGATACGCGACTGACTGGAAAGACGAAATAATGGTCGCGGGATGCTAAAAATGATGCATTCGGTGGTTATTTACGATGTGGTCAGAGGCCCTAAGCCCATGGGTGTCCAAGTACAATATCCTTGATACACAAATGTTCTTTTTTAGGCCTACGCCCACTTAATATTCTAAAAAAAAAAACACCCAAGTATGGCATGCTATCAAGTTTATTTAGATTAAAATTGGTTCTAGAACTTAGTTTGTCGTTTTTAGATTACATGTTTTTAATTAAATATATAATATATTGTCACTTAGAACCATAACCCAACCTCATGTAACCTATCCTTAATATATTTACAGTTTTATTAACATTGAAAATATATGAAGAATAGGTTGCGTTAGGTTAAATACTATGTTAAATATTATTAAATACTTTGTTCTAAAATAAATAAATAGAATATAAACCATTTTACTGACAACATGTTTAATAAAACAAATTGTTATTAAAAACGACAGATCGCGTACCAGAGCCTAGTGCAAGTAGTGCGGGTTCTAAACTAAATAGGGCCTACGGGTCTGGTGCGCGGTCCATCATTCTTTTAGAACAAATATATAATAGAACATCCTAACATAACCTATTCTTAATTAATATACAGTTTTACTAACCTATTGAACATTGTAAATATATGAATAATAGGTTACATTAGGTTTGATTATGTTCTATTAAATAATTTTTTCTAAAAAAATGACAAGTGTCGGAACTAATACGAAAATAGCGCTTGTTCTATCCTCATAACTAGTATGGTAACCAATACCAAAAGCAAAACCAGTATACTTTTTCTGATTCACACGACGCTAGATGGAGACGCTCTAGCTAGTGCTAGCTATCCCACAGGATTTCAAGTACGAGCTGGTGTCGTGTGATACGGGTTTTATAATGCCCTATGTCTACAACAAGCTTTAACAGAATACATTCCGCCTTGTACTGATTTGGACAGTTATATTAGTCACTCTAATACAGTATTATTGATATTATATTATTAACAATTCTCACCATAATATCACACAACCAACCCATAGGAAAAGTAGCCAGAATCTAGTCTGATTAAATTGTGTATACTAAGAATAATGATAGTTAATTACTTTAAAGTGGGAGATTATTTTATGAAATAAAGAAATAATATTTAATAAAAATAATAAATTAATATTATTGCAAAAATATTTAAAGTTGCTATTCGCCTTATTGCACTAATATATTTAAATATGAACTACCATAAAACGTCAAAGGAACAAAAAGGAAAGTGAAAAAGATAAGGTTAAAACTATTTTTAATAAAGAAGGAGCTCTCAAAGAAGGAAAGAAGTATGGTTTATAAAAACCCATAAAAACTGTCTTATTGATTAAATAAATGTTGTTATTCAATTCTTATATTTGTTTTAGTAAAAGTAAGATATTTATGATTTAGGTATATACACACATTCATGGATTTATAAAATATAACTGGATGGACATCTGTGACTAAAATTTTCGAGTTGTCGTCTGCACACCATTGTGTAAGAGATCAAAATCTTTCGGGTATCTCTTTCTCTCCTACACATATCCAAGGCGATGTACCATTTTGACATAGTTCGCTAATTTGTATGAATATATGTGCAATATCAATGTATGATCAGTTAAATGTAATAAATGAGTTGATAAAAGGTTTGGAGAGTCCAACACTCGTGATTTGTTTCTTTAAATAAGTCAATGTAGGCTAATATAGTAATACTTCCTACAAGCCTTTAGCCTAAATAAGCGTTTAACTTCTACAGAAAGTTTGTCATTCGAATAAAAGTAAACAATTTAACTATGGTTAGCAAAAATATGATTTCTGAAAGCAGTATATGAGCTGAGAACCAACTTTACAATTATTGTAATATAGTAGTACTTCCTACAAGCCTCTAACCTAAATTATAATAATAATAATATATTAGCACCGCGTCTTACTACCCGTTCGGGTTATACGCTTAAGTACTAATTACGCTAATAGATTAGGAATTGGGAGGGCTTAAGTTAGAGGAAGTGAACCCGCATTTGCGTGGAGGGAAAGTGGAAAACCATTTAGGAAAAACCACCCCCAGTTCACCCGACCGAGATTCGAACCTCGATCTTCCCGTCCTCGGTGGTCGAGCTCAACACGACTAGCGCGTTAGCCAACTACGCCACCGAGGCGGGTCCTAAATTATAGTTTGAATGTAAAACTACTACACAAAGTTTGTCATTCAAACAAATGTAATTTAATTTTAAACTATCTTTTTTTCAGTTGGTCATCGAACTTTCAATTTGAAATTGTTTCTGAAGCCAATATATAGGCAAATAGTCAAATTTAAATATATTGTAGTCTTGACAGAATGTAAACAACATGATCGATATATATATATATATATATATATAATATAAAAGATTTTATTCGTATCTGTACTATATTACCTTTAAAACTGAATTTTATATCCTTTAACTTAAATGTGTCTTAAGTCAAATGGGTTTTCATTATTTTCAAACAATAATACTTTGACTCACCAGAAACACGTTTTTGAATAAGAACGTTGAAAAAGCCGTTAAATCCGTCCCCTCGTTACCAAGCAGACGACAAACTTTAGCGTCACGATTTGATCCGTTGCAAGGGGTATATTTAAGTCCATCCAGTATAGTATAGAAATCACTGGACACATTAAATATGTTTAGATATTTATGTTTCAGTTTTATTTGGTTTTCCTGAGACAACCCTGTTATATAGATTATGTGACCTTTATCGCTGCTTTTATTTACACTGTACTTATCAGCTGTTCGTTGACATAATGTAGCCATAGTGTCTCTATTATAACTATAACTGTTATGCTGTTTCTCCTTAATAGTTATTTCTATATATGGATCCCTGCGTTCTTGGATAGGTTATGAGCCCATAATAAACTGTGAATTGTGAGTATTGTTGCTATAAAGTTAATATTTGACGTTGCAACGGGTTGGATGAGACACCATCATGGCGGCGTATGGTTGTTTGCAGTGTTGCATTAAACCTTTTGATGAAACTGGTTTCACGAACTGGGAGTTCAGGATGAGATTACTTTTAGAAAAGAACGGTGTTTTGTATTATGTTTTGGTTGACGAACAACCTGAAAAAAAGAATGCATTACAAAAATTTAAGGATGACGATCTTATAGCACGTAACATCATGGTGAATCAAGGCATTGCAGACAATCTCCTCACAATGATTATGGGGGAAAATACAGCAAAGTACATCATGGAAGCTCTGCGATCTAATCATAAAAAGAAAGGTATGAAATCCCTTGCTAATGCACAAAAGATTGGAGAAAAATGGAATATCAACATTCCCTACAGAAAGTGACAATGAAGAAGTTGAGAATATGTCATCGTCCAGCGTAAGTAGCAGCGATAGTGAGAAAAATGAACTCCAGAGCAAGGAGGCTGATAAGACTCATGCATTACAAAAGGAATCCTTCCTAGTCGCTAAATATTTATACAAGAGCGGCAATAAGTAACTTAGTAGGCAACTATTTTTATTTTTTTATTAATCAAATAAATTATATAAATCAACAACTCACTAAGCACTGGGCTCCTATAATATATACCCCATGATTGACATAGCAAAAAAAAAAAAATTTCTTCACTCAACTTTTAGCTATCATTAAAAATACTCCAAAAGCGTCCGAATTCACCCCATTTAACATTATGGCTACGATTATTAAGGTTCAGATTTGGAATTATAAGGGATATATCTCGATAGTACGACGATTAAATTAAATACTTTTTGCCTTTAAAAAAATTTATTTTAACAAACTCTCAAAGAGGTAAATATGTATGGTTCATAAACACACATTAAAATCTCATGTTTGATGAACAGGTGGTTACGAGTGTTAAAGTCCAAATACATAATTATAAATGATTAAATCCTGATTAGTGTACTCTAAAATTACAACTATTTGACAATTTTAATTTTTTTTTTATTAAAGGAGCTCTCAAAGAAGGAAATATGCATTTCCTTTAAACAAAAATGTAAATATTATTTTATTTTTTTGTTGTGACTAAGTTTCAACACCAATTATTAAAATCATTTCTTCACTGATACGATCCACTCTATTTATCCTGGAAAGCCGGTATATTTATACTCCCGCCCCCACATCTCTCCCTCCAACTCTAGAATATACCTTTACAATAGCTATGTATATATATTAAACTAAATTTATTTATCTTTATTAAATCTTGATTGGCAAACAATTTCCACTTTTTTCTATAACAATTTAAAAGATAATTTATTATGATATATTATAATTCTTCACTGTGAAGTAATTTAAATATATTTGAAATAATGACACATTGACGTTAACCTTAACAAAAAAAAAGTTTCTTTAAAAAAAAATGGGTAAATCGGTAAAAAAAAAATTATATTACCTATTCATAAATGACTTTATATGTTTTTAAGAAGGATAAAACAGATTTTTTTGTTTTTGTTAATGCTATTAATTAGTATGATTTGATGAGGAGGTTATAGTTCGAACACTGCCTTATTAAACTAAGGCTATTTTCCCTACATTATTTCAAACTCTCCCTCAACACAAATGCGCGTACACTTACCCCTCATATGTATGCTTTACTTATCCTACCCCATTAGTTTAATTAAATTATTGTATGAGTAGTGATAGCTACATTTTTTTAAATACTTATATGTGCGGGCTTACACAAGACATTGAGAAAATATAAGTAGCAATTTTCCTCAATAGATGGCACTGAATGAAAGTTGTTAAAAAATTAATATAAGTTTGACTTGTCATAATAATTTACTCGTTAATAGCGATATATTAGAGGATTCAGACAGTAACGCATGTGTTACCCGTACACTATTAAATTGAAAGGTTTTCGTCAAATGCTCGTTGTTTGCTCTGATGCGAATCTTGTCTTCCACATCTAGAGGAGTAATAGTGAATAACTGTCAAGTCAACTATAATTAGGATCTTATCGATTTATTTTAATACAAGACGCTCTATACTTATGATTTTATCTATTTTTTTCATACAAAACGCTTGATTAAAATGGTCTTCCCATGTAAGAACTGTTCAAAATCTTTTATCAAGCTTACCAACCTGGCACGTCATATACGTTTACAACACGGGGTGGACTTAAAAAGTATGATGAGTGTGGACAAGTTTTTAATAGGAGTGACAGCTTACAGCGACATGTTTCCTCACATAGTCAGGAGGTGAAGTGGTTCGAGTGTAATAAATGCAGAAAAATATTTTCACGGCAGGATAGTCTATTACGACACAAGCTAAAGAACTGTACTGCAACAGGAGCAACATCACTGGGGAATGTTGCCGACGTTTCAAAGTCAAGAGAGCAGGAATCTATTGAGAATCTCGATGTTGATGAAAATTACGACCCCTGTAATTTTTCAGAAGCTTTGAATGGTACAGTCAAAATCATCAAGAACTCTCCCTAGAAAGACTCACTAGTTTTAGTCTTTATTAAGGAAATTAAAAGAAAGTTGGAAGCAACACTTGCTCAAAAACTTAGTGTGATGGGTAATCTAAAATGGTATACATCTGCCTGTGTAGAGTACTCTCAAGTTGGAGGGGAGGGGGACAAACAATCACTCCTTTCTTTCGCAGTAAGTGTATCGTCAGTCCTGACGCATTAAAATCGCAGATTGAGGGTGCATGCACTTACATGATTGAAGCAGCTTCTTCTTTCCACCACAAGGGAAGTGGTTGGTCTGAGGACCGTGTGAAATACTTAGAACTTAAACTAGCTAAATATATTCCTTTGGCTGCTTCTAGCTATATTCCATCACCAGAAGAGTTGAGAAATAAATTTGCCTAATTAATATAAGAAATGCTGACAGTAAATGTTTTCTTTGGTCTGTGCTAGCATTTCTATACCCAGCTGACAAGCACGCTAATCGAGTGAGTAAGTACATATCACTGGAAGGTAAACTAAATATGGATGGTATTGAATATCCTGTGCAAATACCACAAATAGCTAAGTTTGAAAAAGAAAATAATGTATCTATTAGTGTGTATGGCTACCAAGGGAAAATATTACCTTTAAGGATAACTAAGGTTAGTCGTGAAAATCACGTGAATTTGTTGTTTCTTTCAACTGTGGATGGGGACATTATTGTCTTATTAAGAACTTGAGCAGATTGCTAAGCTCACTGACCAGACACAATGGTGAATCACACTATTGCAAATATTGCTTGCATAGATTTTCTAAGGAACATCTCAGGGATGAGCATAGTGAGCGGTGTTCTGATTTCGATGCTCAGAAGATACAGATGCCCGAGGAATAGGATAAAATATTGACATTTTCGACATTTAAACATATGCTAAAAATCCCGTATGTGATATATGAAGATTTTGAGTGTTTTAATATTAAAATACCAGGGTGTGCACCTAACTCCAATCATTCATCAACTACAAAAATGACGAAGCATAAGCCATTAGAATTTGCATATGTAATAGTCGATTCCGAAGGTAAATGTGTGAAGCCCCCTGTTATCTATAGTGGTGAAAATGTTGTGGACACCTTTCCTCATAAACTTGTTTAAGAAGAAACCTTGATCATTGAGATGAAGAAAAATGTTGTCCCTATGCGCATCACCTCTGAACAAGAGAATGAATTTATTTCGGGTTGCGTATGTTGTATCTGCGAGAAGGAGTTGAGTCAAGACCGCGTCCGTGACCACTGTCATCTCAGTGGGGGTTACCGGGGTGCAGCTCATAGTAAGTGCAATATTCAGTTTCAATATACCAAGAGAATACCCGTCATATTACACAATTTAACAAATTATGACGCCCATATTAGCATGCAGGAAATTGGGAAGTTTACAGACAGAAGAATATTATGTATTCCAAACAATATGGAGAAGTATATCTCATTCAGTCTTGGCTATATACAATTTATTGACTCGTTCCAGTTTTTAATCACATCTCTTGAAAAATTTGTTAAACATTTGTTGCATGTTGGGAAAACTCAATTTAAAATACTCCATGAAAATATACCTTTCGATAAAGTAGATCATTTGCTACGAAAAGGTGTGTTCCCTTACGACTACATGAATTGCAGCAGTAAACTGAAAGCTAATCAGTTACCGCAAAAGTCCGCATTCTATAATCAGATGCGCCAAGAAAAAATTTCCGAAAGTGACTACACTCATGCTGAAACTGTGTAGGAAAACTTTGAAATGAATACTATGGAGGATTATCAAAATGTATACGTTTTAAGGGATGTTCTACTTTTAGCAGACGTCTTCGAATACTTTCACTCTTTTTGTTTTGAGTACTATAAATTAGACTGTCTACATTTTTGCACAAGCCCCGGACTAGCATGGGCGGAATTTTTAAAGATGACCAAGGTTGAGTTGGAGCTACTAACTGACATTGAAATGCATTTATTTATTGAAAAGGGGATACGTGGCGGAGTGATTCTATGATTTCAAATATACATTCTGAAGCAAACAACCCCGATATGATGGATTTTAACCCTGAAAAGGAGGTGAAGTACATCACATACTGGGATTGTAATAATTTATACTGGACTGTTATGTCTGATTGTCTTCCTCCTTCTTCCTTTTAAGTGGTTGAACAAGACTGAAATAGCAGAGCTCAATATAATTTCAGTTGATGATGATAGCCCTGTGGGGTAGAATTAGATCTAGAGTACCTGGAAGTAATTCATGACGAGCACAGTGACTATCCACTTGCTCTTGAAAAAGTCATAGTTACTCCTGAGATGTTATTCCTATTCTCTAAATATATACAATCCAAGGTGAACTCTCCAGCCGGCGGGGAAACAGAAAAGCTAGTGCCCAACCTAAACAGTAAACAAAATTATGTGGTACACTACCGTAATTTAAATCTGTATATTTCCTTGGGTATGAAGCTTCAAAAGATACACCGAGTCCTAACTTTCAATCAGAGCGCTTGGTTGAAGCCATATATTTATTTTAATAACTTCCCAACGAAAAAATGCAGTAAATGGATTTGAAAATGACTTTTTCAAACTCTTGAATAATGCATTATTCGGGAAGTCGATGGAGAATCAAAGACATCGAGTAAATGTTCAATTACTAAATAATGAAAAAAGGTTGAAGAAACGTATTGCTTTGCATGAAAAAAATAAACCTACTTTTGAATAAGCCTATCTATGCAGGCTTTGCAATCTTAGAGAGAAGCAAGGTTATCATGTATAACTTTCATTATAATTATGTTAAAAGGAAATATGGACAAAATGCAAATCTCTTATTCACAGACACAGACTCCCTCTGCTACGAACTGAAAACAGAAAATGTGTATGTGGATATGTTTGATAATATAGACCGATTTGTCACTCCAGACTATCCAGAAACACAATTTTTACACAGCGCGTGCAATAAAAAAGCTCTGGGTAGAATGAAGGATGAGATGAATGGAGAGTGTATTCGAGAGTTTGTAGGACTTCGACCGAAGCTTTAATCCATTCAAAAGGAGAGTCTTGAGGAGAAAAAAGTAGGTAAAGGTGTGTCAAAAACAACTATCAAAAAGAAAATTAAACATGCCCATTATAAAAAATATTTAAACCAGGGGATCTAACACTACGCCAATATGTCCATGATAAGAAGTGAGAAGCATCAATTGTACAGTATCTCCTTGAATAAACTTGCACTTTCCCTCGGAGATGACAAACGCTGTATTTTAGATAATGGATGTGACACTCTTGCATACGGTCACTACAAAATAAGAAAAATATGTTCACCAATGGAGATATCAAAAAAATTACCCTTTATGTTTTGTATGTAAGTATATTGAAAAGGAAGTTTGTGTATTAACCGTTGTAATAAAGATTTTATTAGGTAAAATGATCGAGTGCTTGTGAATATTATAGCCTGATTTCATCAGGTGAAACAGTACGGATTTATCAAAATTAAATAGTTAAGTCAAAAATTTACTATAGGTGTGAGGTGACGTTATTCACTTCCTCGCAGTGCCTCCTGGGAAACGTTTTAATAAACAGCTAAACGAGTAACACCCAATACGTAGTAATATTATAATAAAATGTTAGTGATTTATACAAGTTTTATCAAATTAATGGTGTAACTATTTTATAAACTCCTGGTTTGCCCCCCTTCGTTCCACCTCCTCCCCTCTCAAAATATTTTTTTCCTGATCCGCCACTGAGCAATGCTATTCTTATGAGAAAAGTGACCCACCTGATCTGTGGGAAGGATCAATGTGGGAGAAAGTGACCCAACTTCACAGTGAGGAGGATCAATGCTAAGACCCCCAAAATAATATCCCCCGATCTTCCACTGATCAATGCTATTCTTATAAGAGAAAGTGATCCACTGGCTCTATGAGAAGGATCAATTGGGAGAAAGTGACCCAACTTCGCAGTGAGGAGGATCAATGCTAAGACTCGAAGAAAAAAGTTAACCCCTAAAATAATATTTCCTGATCCGCCACTGAATCACTTGAAAGTCTTAATATTATCCATATGAGAGAAAGTTACCCACCTCAATAGTAAGGAGAGCCAGATAAAACTTGATAGATTAATGCCAACCAGTCCAATATATTTCTGATCGCCACTGAATCACTTTGAAAGTCTTAATATTATCCATATGAAGAAAGTACCCACTCAATAGTAAGGAGAGCCCAAGATAAAACTTGATAGCATTAATGCCAACCAGTCCAAATAATATTTCCTGATCCGCCACTGACTCACTTTGAGAAGTCTTAATATTATCCATATGAGAGAAAGTTACCCACCTCAATAGTAAGGAGAGCCCAAGATAAAACTTGATAGCATTAATGCCAACCAGTCCAAATAATATTTCCTGATCCGCCACTGACTCACTTTGAGAAGTCTTAATATTATCCATATGAGAGAAAGCTATCCACCTCAATAGTAAGGAGAGCCCAAGATAAAACTTGATAGCATTAATATCAACCAGTCCAAATAATATTTCCTGATCCGTCACTGATCAATGCTATTCGTATGGGAGAAAGTGACCCACCTTCCCTGTGAAAACGAACAATGGGAGAGAAAGTGACCAAACTCCGCCGTGAGGAGGATCAATAATATAACTCGAAATAATTGTCAACCCCCTAAAATAATAATTCCCGATCCACCCCTGACTCTCTTTGACAATTCTTAGTACTATTCGCATGGGAGAAAATAACCCACCTCAATAGTAAGAAGGGTGAAAGATAAAACTTCCTAACGTGGAGGCTCAATGTTATTATTATGAGAGAAAGTGATCCACAGCATTCAATGTTGTTGATCAATGTTAACCTTATGGGAGAAAGTGGGCTGAAACTGTCATTTTAACCACTACTAATGCATATCAAGCAAATGCTGTACAGTTTGATCTTTAACAAGCGACTGCATACATTTTGATCCCTGTCATCTGTGGATGTGTTTCTCATAGCTATTAGGGGACCATTCAGGATGCAATCTTGAATAAATCTGGTTGTCAAGCTCATCGATTTTGACCAAATTGATCAAATATTGCCTCGTCAGTGTGCAAAGGTAATTAGATTGTAGGCAAACTTGAGATTGCCTGAGCAATATTGATGGTCTGGCCCGTCAATTTGATTGCCCTCTCCGGCAATCTGAAGCAGATTGTACAGTGGTTACACCGTGAATGGACGAATGCATCCGGATTGCCAACCTGCTAGATGTGGGCACGCGCATAGCACCTGTTTTATTTTGTCTTGCATCTCGCTCTGTTTTTTGAAATCATCAGGATTTTCTTCCTTCAGTTCATTTACTAGTGCCATATGTGAAAACTTTTGTCTTTGAAGCAGCCATCTAGGTATCATTATTCCTCGGTGGCCTCAGAGTCCAGACGACTCTAGCATGCAATTTGGTGCACTCCATTAAGAAGCAACAGCTACTTGAGCTGAATAGATAAACGAACTGTTATGTTCTAGAAACAACATCTTGAATGCGAGAGTCCATCTTGAATAGGTTAAGAGTCTGGAGTTTATAAATGTCAGTCACAATACGGGTACATTTCATTTATCCTGTAAAGTAGCAATATTACTGTGACCGAATACAGTATATTTCTATTACGTACGCTGCACCATAGTATGACTAATTAAGTTAGGTTCGCGGCTTTTCAAGGTAAACGAAGAGTGTGTGAGATCTATTTAGTTTACTTTTTCCTAACTGATTTCTCAAACCCAATTCGCTTTAAGGTAGTGAGTGTTGTAAAGAAAAACATAATGTAGCTTAAATATGGAGGAAAATATTTCTTTTAGTTTTATGTACACTTTATTCACTATGAACGTAGCAGCATTTCCTTGGTGGAGTACATTATGACCCTATCTTCTATTCTGGGTCATAGAGGAAACGACCAAGCTAAGCTTGCTGCCTTTCAGGCTAGATGAAGTGTACCGGCACATAGTTTCTATATTGCGTCAGTAAAAAATAGCGAGGTGTCGTAGCTGGCCGCCTTAGTCAATCTAGATTCTAGACCAGCGTTTTTAAACCGGTGTGCCGTGTCACGAAATGTCAGTAGGTGTGCCGCGAGATTTTTAGGAAAGGTAGAAAAAAAAGCGAGAAAAAAATTGAGACATAAAATAAAGTTATTGTAGTAAATTTTAGAACCACTGTATAGTTTTCTTAGAAGGCAGGTAAGAAAGAAAAATAAAATCGTAAAGCTACAATAGTGAAATTCCAAGAACTTCCTTCCCTATTGTTCTCAAAATATCTCTGCAATGTACTTTTACCCCCCCTCCCCCACCTTTAACCTTGTAAAACCAACGTTGTCAGTCATCAGTCAGCTGCTTTTCAGATCGTGTGTTATTCTTTATGAATTTGTATTAATGCATTTTTTTTAGGCCAATGAAATACGTCATAGGTTTGTTTTTATTTTTAAATTACGTCTTTTTCGGTGATATCTCAGTGCAATAATTAGAATAGTAAAATTACTAACATAAATTTAAAAAATAAGTCTTTTGAAAATTACGACTAACATTAATACATTTTTTGGATTATAAATCACTCTTTAAAAAACTTATGGTGTGCCGTGGCAATTTAAGTACCTTGTTAAGTGTGCCGTGAGTTGAAAAGGGTTTAAAATCGCTGATCTAGAGCATGGAAGGATTACGTAAGCCTAAGAACTCATAGTGTCAACTGTCCTGAATCAGCAATCACGTAATCGTACAAGGTCATGTTTTCAAAAACATAGATTGTTACCGACTAGCATAACATAACGTATTGTCAAATTAGTAACTTAGGGGAAACACCCTTTCTTTTTTGGAATATAACAGCGAGTTTTTAAACCTTTTGAAGAGAGGGGGTGCCGGGAAGGACGCCAAATGTTAAGGGGCTATTTCAAAGTACTCTACATACTCAGCTACCAAACTACAGCAGCTTGTGAGGACAGTATCCTACACCTTGAGTCTCTGTTCAGTATGCAGGAGGACGCCCCAACCCATCTAAGACGTCTGAGACAACAGCTGAGCAGCGCCGGGTGGTTGGGTGACCGACACCAGGAAGAGTTTTAACACCAAAGATAGGTCAGGGCGCGGAACTACTGAGTAGGGATATTGATAGAATGGGGACCTTTCACTAAATTCTTTCAACAGGTTCTAAAACCTACATCACATTTATGCACTCATATAGTAATCAATCTATTTAAATAAACAAAATCAAATGGAACCCTCAAATTACTTGCCTCTGCCTACCTTTCCCGCTGAGCTATCCTGACACGTAGGCCAACGGGTTAGGGGAGTAGTGACAAAAGTATGTATCTTTAATTATTTTGCGTGAAAGGGAACTACCAAAACACCGTTGCCCAAAGCCTCCTGATACTCTAGATGGGCCAGATTACTAGGGCTAGGATTTTGATGATTTTGCATATTTTTTTGTGCAAAACTGAAACGTTGTTCAAGTGTATACAAATGTTTTTCATAAGAAACTTCACTGATTTAAGTAGCTTTGTTAAGGCATTTTTTTTTGCATTTTTCCGTGTTTTTACGCGAATATGGCATTTTTAAAGGTTTTTCGGTCATTTTTTGTTATTTTTGAGTCATTTACCCATGATTAGAACATCTCTGCACACGTCATAGCAAATGGTGGTGCCAAGACGGCGGTTAGACTACTTCCACCCCTCACCCGTCTCTTCCTTCAAGCCGGTGATAGCTGGATAGCTCTTCCCCCTCCTCTCTAGCATAGTGAGGCTGTAAATGAACTCGTCCAAACTAGTCTGAGCAAGTTTTGCAGATAATGGTGGCTCATTGTCTCTCTACATTTTTCGGAAGCTGCACGTGTTGTTTATGTGAATTTTAACATTCAACATGCTTAAAGTGAAAGAAAGTGACTCACATAAATTAAAACTTTTCGTTGCTGAATATGGTGGAAAAGTATTCTCTAGCAATGGACAAATATTATATTGCAAAATTTGTGACGGTGAGAGTTGTCGCAGAGTATAAATTTACTGTGCAGCAGCATGTCAAGAGAGAAAAATACAAACGAGGTCTTCAGTGATTCCAGGATGAGAAAAAACTACAACAAATGCTCCTTTGCCAAACCAGTGTCTTCAAAACATTATGCATTTTACGAAGAACTGTGTGAAGCCTTCATTTGTGCTGATATTCCCTTGAGCAAAGTTAGCAATCCGAGATTGCGCGGCTTTTTAGAAAAGCACACTGGTAAGTCTTTTCTGGATTCTTCCACACCAAGAAAAAATTATTTCAGCCGTTGCTATGAAAACACCATGAAGAAGATACGAGAAAAAATAGCAGAAAAAAATACGGGTATCTATGGATGAGACAACTGACTCTTTAGGACGATATGTAGCTAACGTATTGGTAGGTACGATGGAAGAAGATGGCCCCGGCGAACATTTTCTCATCAATTGTGAACATTTATAAAAAGTTATTTTTTCTAAAATAAGCAAACTCTTTGATAGGTCCTTGAGCTTAATATGGCCCGATGGCATCCAACACGACAATATTCTGCTCTGAAAGCACTGTACTAAAAAATGGCGCACCTAACATGTCTAGCACACTTGCTGAAGAGATACGAGGGCAATTCATTGAAGTTGACCAGCCAATTGGGTGCGTGAATAAAGTTTTTCTGATGGCACCATCTCAAGTGGCATCATTCAAGTCGGAGGCCCCGAACGTTCCTTTGCCACCGGCACCCATTTTAACCAGGGAGAGGGGGGACTGGATTGAAGCATGCAACTATTACTGTGAGAACTTCCAAGTTGTGAAAAATATCGACTCATTTGACATCAATGAAGCAACCTCAATTAAAGTTGCGCAGGAACTTCTTTTTGATCCTGAAATTGCAGGTAAGTTTTCCTACCTAAAGTCGAACTTTGGATTTCTGCCTAGTGCCATTAGTGCTATTAGTGGATCAAATAGATTTGATAAAGAAAGTTGTGAATGACCTAAATATTGTGACAGGAAAAGTGGGAAAGAAAGGTTGTGTAAAAGAAAATTGAGCAAGTTAAAAAAAAATGAAGTATATGAAATGCTGTTCTTAATTGCAGATGTGCTATCAGGGAAAAACTTTTCCCTTGGTGAAATTTCAGGAGATTTTGAACAAAGCGACGTAATTTATTTCAAGTAGGCCTATGCTCCTGTGGTGTCAGTAGAAGTGGAAAGGAGCTTTTCTATGTTTAAAGCATTGCTAGCAGATATTAGAAAACCATTATCTTTCGAAAATCTGCACATGATTTTTGTTGTGCATTACAATTCTGGACTGTTGAAATAAAAACTCTTAAGTTTGCCATGTCAAATTAAACTGTTAGAAAATGTAAGTTGAATTTTTATGTATTTTCCTTGTTTTATTTTATATGGAATATTTTTTGTTGACAAAATAAAAACCTTAAGTTAGGCACAGAAACGAAACGTTAAATTACATTTTAAGGTTTCGTTTTGATTTACTTGTTTTAGTAAGGGGCAATCTTTTTTGTCATTTTTACTTTCTCTCTATCTTACAGGTAGAGAAAGTATGGTGATCGTCAAAAAAATCGAACTCGAGATTTTGATGAATTTTGACGTTTCATGACTCCCTGAATCCGAAAAAGTGGTTTTTGAATTTCCGTCTGTCTGTCTATACCTTCAACTAGAGCCTAAAATATTTTACCGATTGAGCTAAAACTTGATATTTAGGGTTTTCATAGGGTTGCCCCGAGGGGTTTTTGGAATTGGATATCTACCCCTAAAATTAAAGGTAGTTTACTGAAGGGAAAAAAGAGAAAAAGTCGATTTTCTCAAAATCGGCTGTAACGATTTTGATTAAATTTCATTTATGAACATTAATAAATATTCCAAACAAAATGGCTACTCTCAATATTTCGGCAAAATCGTTTTAAGGGCTCCGGTATGATGCGTAAATTAACATTTTTTATAATAGCCCCGAAACTATTTGAGATATGAAATTACTTAGCATTACAAATATGTATATATATTTATAATACAAATATTTTATTCGAAACATATTTTTATAAAATCAATAACTTTCAATCTATACGCAATTATATATATATTTTTAACTTTTTGGACATTAAAGCTTAAGTATTGCGACCGTAAAAAAAAATTAACCTGAAATGTTGATGGATGTCGACGTCTCATGACCCCCCGAACCCTAAAAAATAGTCTTTGCAATGACGTCTGTCTGTGTGTCTATAAACACTTAAAATTAAGGGTAGTTTACTGAAGGGCAAAAAGAGAAAAAGTCGATTTTCTCAAAATCGGCTGTAACGATTTTGATTAAATTTCATTTATAAACATTAATAAATATTCCAAACAAAATGGCTACTCTAAATATTTCGGCAAAATGGCTTTAAGGGCTCCGTTCTGATGCGTTAATTAACATTTTTTATAATAGCTCCGAAACTATTTGAGATATGAAATTACTTAGCATTACAAATATGTATATATATTTATAATAAAGTATTTTATCCGAAACATATTTTTATAAAATCAATAACTTTCAATCTATACGCAATTATATGAATTTTTTTTAACTTTTTGGACATTAAAGTTTAAATATTGCGACCTTAAAAAAAACTAACCTGAAATGTTGATGGATATCGACGTCTCATGACCCCCCGAACCCTAAAAAATAGTCTTTGCAATGCCGTCTGTCTGTGTGTCTATTAAAACTTAAAATTAAGGGTAGTTTACTGAAGGGCGAAAAGAGAAAAAATTTGTTTTCTCAAAATCTGCTCAAACGATTTTGATTAAAATTCGTATCTAGGCCTTGATTAAGATTAGAAATAAACTGGCTATTTTCATTTTCCTATGAAAATGATTTTTAGGGTACTTTACAGAAGAGTTAATATCCGTATCTCCACAACTATTTGAGAAACTAAACAACTTATCATTGCAAAATTGTACGACTATTAGAAATAAAAAAAACTTTTATTTGACATATATTTTTATAAAAGCAACAGTTTCTGAGATATTTGCAAATATATTAATACAATTTTGTGAGCTTTAGTTGTAAACATATACTACTTAAGTCTTAACGCAATAATTCTCCATTGCCATAGAGTAATTAAATATAAGTAAGTATCTAAAAAAAGTATGTTATTTTTCCTTAAAGCTCTTAGGAGAAATGTTTGCACAGCAAAGATCTATCTCCATTTTAGACACAATAGTCAATATTTACATTTTTTATTGGTCAAAATGTATAAATGAATAATTAAATATCAATGCGATGACTTGAAGATCTGCAACACCTTATAAAATGTTAAAATTTTAACCAGAAATCGAAATTTTAATACGAAGTGTTGACCCTTGTGGAAGACATTAAACTGTTTGAAATGCTTTTAGGTGGACAAAGATGCGCCTCTTTTCTCATTGATTCTATATCATTGTATATTATTTTATGCGTGTTCTTATGTGGAGTGGTGAAGATACAATGTACATTATTCCGTTCAGAAATCTTACGAGTTTATAGAAAGAGAGAGAAAGTCTGTGCGGTGCGCCGTACCATTTATTTTAGTTTTAAAGAGCATTTTTTTTAAAAAATTTTTGGGTCATAAATGCATTTTTAATAGGGCATTTTATACAAATTTCTTTAGGTCATCAAAATACCAGCCCTACTGATTACCAACGTCATTGGAGACATGCATAAATTTGAGACATTTGTCACGTGACACGTCAAAATAACATTACATTAAACTGTGGAAATTGAAATGGAAAATAAAAACTCGAGTTGTTAAAAAAATTGTTTCATACTCACAGCGGTGTCTAACCAGATTAAAATAAAATTAAAATAAAGTCTTAATTTGTAATAACACTGTATATAGAAACTTTTAGACTACTTCAAAATAATCATAATACCTACTGAGAAAATACTACAGTATTTATCCCTACTCAACCCGTGGGCTAAACGTCAAGCTCGCCTAATGGAGTTAGTATGTAGTGAGGAGGTCAGGGTTTGAATCTCAGCTTGGTGCCCTAAAGGTGATTTACCTAAATGGTTTTCTCATTATTATTCCACTCAAATGCTGGTATGCATTTATTCAAATTCTACCTTCCTTATCTCTACCCTATTAGTGTAGGTTAATGTTTATAGCACGGATGGGTAGTAAGACACCAAGCAAAAATATGATACCATAGTGATTATATAACACATAATCATGCGATTCGTGTTATCCGACAACCGAAAAAACGGATGGCAAAAACTCGTCCAGTCTGTAAGGTTCTTTCATGCATGCGACATTTAGTCGTCCGTTGAACAAACTAGATGGGAGAATGAAGACATTTTATCAGTGTTGCCAATTGGTGTTGCCAATGTCTTGCAGTAGAAGATGGTTCCGTGCGTGTTGTCTTATCGGTCGCACGGTCGACCTTAAGAAAAAGTATAAAAAGATCCATCCCATTAACAGTGCAAGATACGTAGAGAGTGCAGTTCGTAATCTGCACGGATAATTAAGAGACAACGGTAACCAGTTTTTCAATTATTATAGAATGTGTATTACATCGTTTGATGAGTTAGTGGTAACATTCCAAGGGACCGTTCTAGATAGGCCAAATTTAGTGCAGCTTCGACACAATTATTCGACGCCACTTGCCGAAACCCTTCTAAAAACCTGGCCAACAAGATAGGAGGTTGGCTGCACTAATTTCTAGAGAAAGGACAACACACAACTCGCGTGTTAGCATAAAAGGAACCTTTAAACGCCATGTATATAGAGAAACCCGACAAGCTTTTGCCGCATGCGATTCCTAGGGCACGACGACATGTTCTTTAAATCGCAACTACAGCTAACTCGGACGACAGAGCATATAGGGATTTATTTGTTCCCATTGATTTATAAAAATGACGTGTTGTCAGTTGTCCGTCAGTTGTCGGACGACACGAATCGTATTAACAAAAGGGCCCTTAAAAGGAACTTGATATTATAACCAATCCGAATCACAGACACACGTTATTTGAATGTGCCAGACACTACTAGAATATACAACATCCTTCTAAAATACAGGCCTACACCAGTTTTACACCATAATAGTGTGTGTTTTTTGTGACGCACTTACGGAACATGATAACGGTGCATTACTCCTAGTCTGATCAATTTTTAATTGATTGCAACTTTACACGTGAATGTCATTATGGTAGTAACACTTAGGTAAGATAACGAAAACTATTGTGTGAATCGCATTTTATATTTAGTCCAATTATTGGTTAGGACAGGGGCTCCCAAACTGTGCGTTGCTGGTCTTAGTCCGGGGCGTCGCGGTTGGAGGAAAAACTAAAATTTATAATGCACTAGAGGACCCGAAAGACGTTGTCCTGCCCGAACGTTGGCGTTTCGTTTAGGTGGTATAATTGATTTCGATAGTAAAACAAATACTATGTGATCATCACAATTAAAAATTCACAATGAACTCCAATTAGTGAGTAACACAAATATTACAAATTCAGTGTTTGTCAAGACAACATACAAAATAAAACATCTGTTAATTTTTGGCATTTCTCCCTCAACTCCACAAATATCAGCTGTATCGAAAAACAGACATAACTATGAATTATTCTCAGAAGTTCAATTATTCATGAACTTTTCAGAAGGTTTTAACGGTCAATTATTGATTTTTTAACGGCCAATTATTAATTTTATATTAATTATTATAAATATTGGAAGGTGGGGGTGGGTGTGGGGGTGTAATTTTGAGGTTACATGCTCTGATATGCAAAATATCTAAAAAAAATCCCCCCCAAAAAATCCCTAAAAAATAAAATATATCCCTAGAACCCGATTGCAGCACCACCTACCGGGTCCAATTGTGAATCTAAACCATCCACGGACCCACTCAAAAACACACAAAAAATTTCATCAAAATCGGTTCAGCCGTTTGGGAGGAGTTCAGTGACATACACACGTACAGAAGAATTATATATATTAAGACAAGATAGTAATAATGTATAGTATCATTTTTAAAGGTTAGTGAAAAAGTGAAACTGAAATCATAACATACAGGATGAGATGTTTCGCCATTATGAACAAACTGTAAGCAAGATTTCAACTATAACAAAAATTTGTCTACTCTAATTCTTTCTTATTCATTTCTGTAATTTTGTTCTAATTTTGTATTTTTTACATTTAAAAAAATACAAGCTAGTAATGTAAGGGCAATTTTTTTTCAAATGTCACCAAATTGCATTCGAGCAATTTTTTTTAAATATTGGGTACAAGGGCGTCACACGGAAAATCTGACATGTGAAGGATGGTGCAGTCTTAAAAAGTATGGGAACCCCTGGATTAGGAGGAAAATAGTAAACATGATATTATGTTCATTCAAGTGGTATTATATCAGTTCAATTACTCTCTCATGAAGTGACTGTTTCAACACTGATGTGATTCAGTGGTAGGTCCAGGGAGTATTGTGTGTGTGTGGGGGGGGGGGGGAGGTTGGACTGGCAAGGAAAGGGGGGCAGAGGGGGTGGAATATAATAAGGAAAGTTAATGAATATATTATGACAGAAAATATTACCTTAATTTTTAATATAATCTTTGAATATGGTGTGTAACGTATAGTATTAGGCCTAATGCTTATATGAGCCTTACTTTTAACAAAGAAAACTCTTAAGAGTTTCAGATGTAAGCATCATAAAATAGTCAAAAAGATGTAGGCCTATAAATACAAATAAACCAAATTATCAACAATGATCAATCAATATAATACAAACCTGAAGCATACATAATATATAATATATTGCAGCAATAAGGCAACAGTAAAAGGGTTGGGCCAACATTATATCATATAAAATCAAAACAAATATTGTCGTAGCCTGAATGAAACATCGTGGGGCTTGTGTTAATACAGTTAAAGCTTACAAATACCACTAGAACCTATTTAAAGTTTTATTTATGGTACCGGTAACTAAGTGTTTGAGTTTAAATGTAAGCCAAAACTATTTTTTTTGCGTGTATTGCGTTAGAATTTAAAAAATCAATAAAATATTCTAAATGTGTACACTACGCTTTGGTTTACAAATATTGGTTGGGCTAAGTTTATTCCAATGTCTAAAAACAAATTTCATTTGGATAACTAAGACTGTTTTGACGAAATTTGATATATTTATAAAAACTAGCTAATTTGAGTTTTCAAATATATTTAGGGCCTATTGAATTTCAAATAAATTAAAGTTTTTAGGAGGTTAAAAGAAACAAATTATGGTATATTAGATTTTAGTTAAGTTTAAGATATCCAAAAAACTTGTTAATTAATTGGATGAGCTATGTTTGTCTGATTCTCGTGGCAGGGTACAGGTTGGATGTCACTTATCAGATACTTTCAAAATACATAATGGGTTGAAACAAGGAGATGCACTTTCTCCATTACATTTTAATATGGCCTTAGAGTATGCTACTAGAGTGATTCAAGAGAGTAGGGAAGGGTTGACACTAAATTATATATTGCAGTTATTAAAATGGGCACGGAATTTAGAAGGAAGCTGCTACCAGAAATGCAGACATTTTATCAAAGGCTGGTGAGAAAATAGGTTTAAAAGTGAACGCTGAAAAGACTCGGTATATTATCACACATATTGGGGACGATAATTTAGAGATTACTTCAAACAAAATATAATTTTAGACAGTTAAATATTTAGGAACCAATTTAACTTTAAATTACGATATTAGAGTGAAGATTAGGAAAATAATAGTTGGTCAGTAAGTTATTAACATCTCGCCTGCTTTCAAGGAGTGTAAAACTCAGAATATACAAAACAAATATTTTACCGGTTGTTCTCTATGAGTGTGAAAGGTGATCTCTTACCTTACATGATGAAAAAAAAGGTAGGATTTTTGAGAACGAAGTGCTTAGGGAGGTATCTGGTACCAATAAGGATGAGGATACTGGAGAGTGGAGAAGGCTACTTAATGGATTAGATACCTTATATTTATTACAAGACAGTGCTAGGATAGTAAAATCTGGCAGATTATGGTAAAATCTTGTAAATTACTGTGGGCAGGACAAGAAGCGCTAATGGAAGAATCTCTAACCGTGTTCGGAGTATTGATTGGCAAACCCAATGGGAGAGGCCATTGGTAAGACATAGACGCAGCTGGGAGGATACCATTAAATGAACCTGAAAGAGCTAGGGTGTAATGAGGTGGACCGGATATAAATGGTTCAAGATAGTGATAGGTGTAATGATGTGGACTGGATAGAACTAGCTCAAGATAGGGATAGGGTGTAATGAGGTGGACTGGATAAAACTAGATCAAGATAGGGATAGGGTGTAATGATGTGGACTGGATAGAACTAGCTCAAGATAGGGATAGGGTGTAATGATGTGGACTGGATAGAACTAGCTCAAGATAGGGGTAGGGTGTAATGAGGTGGACTGGATAGAACTAGCTCAAGATAGGGATAGGGTGTAATGAGGTGGACTGGATAGAACTAGCTCAAGATAGGGATAGTGTGTAATGAGGTGGACCGGATATAAATGGTTCAAGATAGTGATAGGGTGTAATGATGTGGACTGGATAGAACTAGCTCAAGATAGGGATAGCGGTGTAATGAGGTGGACTGGATATAACTAGCTCAAGATAGGGGTAGGGTGTAATGAGGTGGACTGGATAGAACTAGCTCAAGATAGGGATAGGGTGTAATGAGGTGGATGGATAGAACTAGCTCAAGATAGGGATAGGGTGTAATGAGGTGGACTGGATAGAACTAGCTCAAGAATAGGGATAGGGTGTAATGAGGTGGACTGGATAAAACTAGCTCAAGATAGCGATAGGGTGTAATGAGGTGGACTGGATAGAACTAGCTCAAGATGGGATAGGGTGTAATGAGTGTGGACTGGATAGAACTAGCTCAAGATAGGGATAGGGTGTAATGAGGTGGACTGAATATAACTAGCTCAAGATAGGGATAGGGTGTAATGAGGTGGACTGGATAGAACTAGCTCAAGATAGGGATAGGGTGTAATGAGGGGACTGGATAGAACTAGCTCAAGATAGTGATAGGGTTGAATGATGTGGACTGGATAGAACTAGCTCAAGATAGGGATAGGGTGTAATGAGGTGGACTGGATAGAACTAGCTCAAGATAGGGATAGGTTGTAATGAGGTGGACTGGATAGAACTAGCTCAAGATAATGATAGGGTGTAATGAGTTAAACTGGATAGAACTAGCTCAAGGTAGGGATAGGGTGTAATGAGGTGGACTGGATAGAACTAGCTCAAGATAGGGATAGTGTGTAACGAGGTGGGCTGGATAAAACTATCTCAAGATAGCGATAGGGTGTAACGAGGTGGACTGGATAGAACTAGCTCAAGATAGGTTTTAGGGTGTAATGAGGTGGACTGGATAAAACTAGATCAAGATAGGGATAGGTGTAATGAGGTGGACTGGATAGAACTAGCTCAAGATAGGGATAGGGTGTAACGAGGTGGACTGGATAAAACTATCTCAAGATAGCGATAGGGTGTAATGAGGTGGACTGGATAGAACTAGCTCAAGATAGGGATAGGGTGTAATGAGGTGGACTGGATAAAACTAGATCAAGATAGGGATAGGGTGTAATGAGGTGGACTGGATAGAACTAGCTCAAGATAGGGATAGGGTGTAACGAGGTGGACTGGATAAAACTAGCTCAAGATAGTGATAGGGTGTAATGAGGTGGACTGGATAGAACTAGCTCAAGATAGGGATAGGGTGTAATGAGGTGGACTGGATAAAACTAGCTCAAGATAGGGATAGGGTGTAATGAGGTGGACTGAATAGAACTAGCTCAAGATAGGGATAGGGTGTAATGAGGTGGACTGGATAGAACTAGCTCAAGATAGGGATAGGGTGTAATGAGGTGGACTGGATAGAACTAGCTCAAGATAGGGATAGGGTGTAATGAGGTGGACTGGATAGAACTAGCTCAAGATAGTGATAGAGTTTAATGAAGTTATGAAGTGACACCCAGGCAATGGGGAAAGTAGTGCTCATATTTGTTTCCTTTATGTATTGTAAAACATTTTTTGGGGATGAAGAATCTTCCATGCTGTTTTGCAAATTCATGCACTGATCCAATAGAACTTTGTCAGCTTCAAGGGCATTAGCATTATCACATTGGGGTTGGCACAAGTCAAACAAAAAGCCCCAAATATTTTTGTGGACTTCAAGTTGTTCGAACCGTTGTTTCAGTGATGTGAGTGCAGTATCAATTATGACAGAGACAAAATTACATTTAAATTGATCTGATCATTTTTGTACTCATCAAAATCTTCATATCAGAACTGTCTTTTTTTTTCGCCCACGTGTCGAAGCTGCAAAGACAGGATCAGCTCCAAATTGTTCTGCGAGTTCTTTCGCAATAATAATGGCATGTTCATAGCCAACATGTCTATATGAGGAGACATATTCCACACAATCCTTAGTTATAGAAGTAGCAGTAACAATATCCATTGCTGGAATTTGCATTGCCTTGCTTTTTATTGTTTACTTGATACAAAATATCATACCTTACAACCAGAGAAATCAGGAATTCAAATTTCATCAACAGATCAGCTAAATAGTGTGCCCTATATCTCAGACCAGTATATGCAAGATTATATTCAATAATTCCCATTAAAGCATCACAAACATCCTTTATCTGATATCTAATAGCCTTAACTATTAATCCTGCCTTCCCAGCGGGTAGCGCTTGATGGCTTGACAGTGAGGCTGGGGACATGTTTCTTCAATATTTCCCAACGTTGAGCGGATGCTGAGAACAACACATAAATACTCTGCGGAACACCAAAAAGTGTGATGGGTAAAAGTAATAAAAGATCCCCCCTCCCCCAAATTGGAAGGAAATAAACACATTTCTCACTTGCTCCAGGCACCCCCGGCCCTTGGCGCCCGGGGCGAGCGCCCCACTCGCCTCGCCCAAAGACCAGCCCTGTGTGTGTTTGAAAGGGAGGGGGGAGAAGGGTGGCTCTAAGGCTCTTGGTGAAGTCCCCTTGAGCCTGAATAATACATATTATTTTTCGGAAGGTGAGAGGAGGGGGGGGGGGGGTGGAAGCCCCAAAACAACTCCCCCTTGGTGTGATTCTGAAAACAAGTAGCTGTCATTTAAACTTGTGTTTAATTTGATAGTAGCAAGCGTAGGTCATAATTTTCAGCGATGTTCAAGTACAAATGTAGGCACAGAGGAGATACCAACATCCACACATTAGCATGCTAAACAGTTATTTCCCTGTACTTTAAACAAAATTAATCGTAATATCCATGTTTTCAAAAATGTTTGAGTCAAGTGGTTTTAATCGTATGTATTTTTATAGGAGCTATGTATTAATAAATGAAAAAGATGCTGTTCTGTTTCAAAGTATACATAAAATTTGTAATTAATACATAAATTCCTAATTTTATGAAATAAATTATATTTTTGTTGGTAACAACAACTTTTCCCAAAAGAAGGATGAAAGCAATGACCGCGAGAACGCACATCAAATATTTTTTAGACATATAATCTTTTGCTTATTTCATGATAGCTACCATCATTATTTTAATACGTGTTTTATGAATGAACAATTTATGAAAATATCTTCTGTGTATATGGGAAAAAATAGCCTTAATTATGATAATATACTCAGATAACAGAATGGCGGCTAGAAGACTAGTTATTGTTAGTTTTGTGATCTTTTATTTTTATAATGTTTAAACAGCAAATAAGAAATATTGATTATTTTAAATAACATTTTTTGCGCTAGTTGGGGGTGGGTCTTATTTTTTAGTATCAATAAATATTATTAAATAGATAAGAGCCTACATACTAAAGGAAGGGTAGCATTGGATTGACAGGTCGAAATCGGCTCGCTAGTTGTGTTTGAACCATTTTACAGCCAGATTTCATAGGACCAGTTTCATACTCAGACTTAGAACACCTCAAGCGCGGCGCTATACTTAGGACCAGTTTCATAGTCAGATTTAGTACGCCTAAAGTGCGAGTCGATACAAATACAGGACGACACCTACCTAGACCAAAATAGAATGGGCCAGTTTCGCATATAAAACTGGCCCCAGTCTAAGAAAAGAAGACTCATTTTATATTTTATTTTTCTATAGAAAAACTAAATTTTTGTTTAAATTGTTCTTTTTATGGGGGGAAAGATTTCCTCCACTATACCCCCCTCCCGTTGATCCGCTCTATTATAAAGGCAGTACTCACAAACTTGCGGCCCGCGAGACACGTCTGACCGGCCCTTTATCCGGCCCACAGTCATGAGCACACAAAAATCATAGTTTCTGGTCTATTTGTTGTTGTTTAAAAGCAAAAGTTCAGTGACAACTTTATTGTTTGGCTGAGTGCTTCAATGCTACCTTTGTTGAGTGAGCTATATGCGGTGTGAAAACCGGGTATAATATTGATAAATGTTGGTATTGACAGACAGCTCTCAACATAAACCTCCCTTTAGCCAGTTAGCGTTCTTCTCACTGTGACTTGGTGACAGTAATTAATAATAATAATTAATAATTATTGTTGATAGTGTTGTTTTCCTTCACCTCTGATAATAAGTGAATTAATCACAACTTGTGAATGTGAGGAATGACAGGCCTCCACCGTGGTTCGGATTCCACGTTAAACTGTAGGTCCTCCATTTCATCTCACAATCACACTAATTAATTTTAGCGCCGCGTCTTACTACCCGTTCGGGTTATACGCTTACGTACTAATTACACTAATGGATTAGGAAATGGGAAGGTTGAATTTAGAGGAAGTGAACCCGCATTTGCGTGGATGAAGAATGGAAAACCATTAGGAAAAACCACCCCCAGTTCACCCGACCGAGATTTGAACCTCGATCTCCCCGTCCTCGGTGGTCTGACTCAACACGACTGGCGCGTTAGCCAACTACGCCATCGAGGTGGGTCACAATCACTATACCATTACACATTAGTGTAAGTGCGTATAACCCGAACGGTTAGTAAGACGCGGTGCTAATAATAATAATAATAATAATAGTGTGTTTTTTTCTCCGCCCTTGCAGTGTGTTGGGGCTACAAGTGAGCCCAAGTGAATAATAATGTAATGCAGGCCAGAGAAATATTCTGACGAAGTATTTCTAAAATTAAAACAACTACGTATTTACCTGCTTCATTGACCGAACGATCTGAGGTCTCACTCTGGTTTTAGACTGGCCTGCTGATGCCAGGGAGATCGGGGTTCGAATTCTGGTCAGGTCTACTGAGGGTGGTTTTCCCTAAATGGTTCCCCACTCTCCTTCCATGCAAATGAAGGTAGACTACCTCTAAAATGTTTCCTTCTTCATCCTGACCCCATTAGTAGAGTAATTATCATGTGTATAGTTAGTAAAACGTGATACAAAAATAAAAATAAACAAAAACCAAACAAATTACGTATTCAAGGTGATAGAAAACTATAGCATTGTCTGAAATAGTTATATTCAAAATAATTATAAGCACATTAAGCTTTAAACATGTAGCATCAAGTCGCTGTTATAGAGCCACATCGGTGTGCACGCTGAATAAACTTCAGGATCGTTTGATTAGTTTTCCGGTGAAAGAGAGAGATGGGTTGGAATTCCGGTCTGATGTATTGAGGGTGACTTTTCTAAATAGTTTCCCACACTACTTCCACACAAATGCGGAATAATTTCCTCTCAATTCTACCATCCTCATTCCTTACCCATAGCGTGATTAAAATGTGTATCGTCCGAGTAGGTGTTAAGACTATTATAATTATTAGGTGTTCTGTCTTACGGTAGGTCCACTCCCTTTGTCAGTAAACTTAGACCGCCAATGCACCCTGTCCTCTTCCTCCTTCTTACTAAGCTCCTCTTTCTCTCATCAACCTTTCCTTCTATTACGTCATACAGAAGACAGCTCCTCCTAAAGATGTGTTCTATCCGGTTTGCTTTGCACCGAAGATTCACATCAAAAATGGTTCTTCTTCATTTGTCATCCTGTCTGTCCACCTGATCTTCTCAAGTCTTCTCCAGCACCGCATTTCAAAGCTTTTCAAATTTTTATTTTCCATCTTCCTAAGAGTACAAGTTTTTACTCCATACAGTACGATGGTCCAAATATAGCATTTCGTCAGTTTCTTGCTCAATTCCAATCTCAACTTGCTGATCAGCTGATCTTCTTGTTGAAAGGTTCCTTGGCCATGGCGATCCTTGACCTAATTTCCTTGATGTATTAGGCATCCTTTGTCATCAGACTTCCCAGTTACTTGATCTACTCTATGTTTTCCAACTCTTGCTAAGATAAGAAGAATAAAAGAATAAAACTAAGTAAACGTGTTTCTAAAGGTCCAACAGAAAATAAGTTAGAGATGCACACAAAATAAACTTTTTAGGATCGATAAAAATATTTGGTTACGGACTAAATATCTTTACACTTGCAAGTTATATGTACATACTTGTGATCATCCTTCACCTGTATATTCAAGATACCTTTTTGGTTCGTATCACCGTGTCTTACTACCTGTGGAGGCATTTTAGAAGTGATCTACCCACATTTGCTTGGAAGGAGATTGGGAAACCGTTTAGGGAAAAACCACCTTCAGTAGACTCAATTAGGATTCGAACTCCGATCTCCCCGTCATCAGCAGGCCAGTATAACACGAGAGTGACACTTTATAGCAGTGGTATTCAACTTTTTCTTGCTCGCGTACACCCAAATATAGTTTCCCTTCTACTTAGTACCCCCAAAGTTATTGCTGCACAATACAAGCTATACGTACTCTATAATCTACATCTAGAGGAGAGAGGGGAGAAAGTTGTGCTTCTAGATCACAGGTCCTTACGTACAAGTCTATTGTGACTAACCCAATATGGTCCTACCAGGAGGGCCACGTGCATCTTCCAACATCCCCAACTAGATTCATATGTCAAGCACAGACACAACACCCAGACCCCCGGCCGTTAATTCATCACTGTGAAAGCGGAAACCAGCATTTCACCAATGATACATTCTGCGGCCATACCGAGAATCAAACCTGGGACTAAGGGCCAGTTTCATAGTCAGATTTAGTACGCCTAAAGTGCGAGTCGATACTAAATACAAGACGTCACCTACCTGAAATTGAATGGAATGGGCCAGTTTCATATGCGAAACTGGCCCATTCCATTCTGGTCTAGGTAGGTGTTGTCCTGTATTTAGTATCGACTCGCACTTTAGGCGTACTAAATCTGACTATGAAACTGGCCCTTAGGCTTAGTAGGCAGACACGCAACCAATTGAGCTGAGACGTCGGACATTGTGGTTAAGGTAGTCAGCCACAAGTTTTGGGTATCCTGGTTCGACTCCTAGTGGTGCTTCTAATGAATATATTTCCTTGATGTAAATGTGTTCGTCCTGCTATCCAATTAGTAACTTAAATATCTTAAGCGCTAGGGATGGATGTGTAGTATTATGAGTAACTGCCCTAATTTCGATTAGTGTGTAAGTCGTGTATTGTTATAATATATGTTTAAAAAGTGCGTGTCAAATAATCCATTTAAAAATAATAAATTCCGTGTAGCTAGTAATTTAATATTTTCCCTCCCCCCACCCGTACTGACAATACGAATTAATTACAAATTTGCGTGGACTGAGAGTGGAAAACCATTTTGTAAAAACCACCAGCACACCCGGCTGGAACTCAAAGCCCAATCTCCCTCGTCACCGGTAAATCAGACTATATTAGCTTGGCCACCGCAAACGGGGGTGGGTGGAAGTGACGGTGAGAGGGGCAATCGCCCCGGGCACCGTGAACAAGGGGGCCCTCGTACCCATTTGTGTTAGTAAATCGTTTTAAAAATGTAAAGATTGAATATATTATAAAGGCATTAGATCACATTCCAAAGGATAATGTGGCCAAGTTTTTAAAATACCTCTTGTACACATTGAAAATAAAATTGTATAATGTGTTGTATTATAAAACATCAGTGTAATTAAATCGGTAAAGTGAAAAGAGCGACCGTTGTAAGCCGGTAGCACCGCTACGACATGAATTAGTTCAGCTGACAGCCCGTGAGTCACACGCCTCGTGATGAAACTTTTCTTTCTCTCCACTATCCACTAACTTCTAATAAATTGGCTGACACAGTGAATAGACAGACATTTAGACTACATATCAATAAATATTTTGATTGTATTCATTATGATTTATCAAATTGAATAGTGAATGTCTACATAGTAATATTCTGAATATTTCACAGCTACAACAGCAATTTATGATGTGCTACCTTCGATTTTTCAAATTGTGTGGATAAAATACCGTGTTTATACTCAAATATATATATTTAATCCTGTTATTCAATAGTAAAAATTGAGATGTATTCCTGGGCCGGGCCTATCAGCCATGGTGTCAGGTGACAGGTATGTGTTATGAATTAATTATGACTATTTGGCTAAAAACATAATTAAAAAGTGAGAAGCATAACCTTTGGATGATCTAAAAAGTGTTTTTTGATTGGGGACACACTGCACAATAAATGTTGCGCCATTTGTTATTTTCTCCATAACAATAACCCTTATAATTATGGTGTTAATACGAGATGGTGTGTGTGGTGGGAAGGGAGGGAGGGGGCGCTTCTTTCAAGGCTGCCTCGGGTGCTGACTTCACAGGCGGCGGGTCTGGCCTGACCACCAGAGTGGATCAAGTGGTTTGTTTGTGATTTTGTATCGAGGTATTGCAGTACCTATCATAATATTCGATCTTAAGTGTTTTTCCTAATAACACTTAACCTGTTCTCTACAAAACAATCAAAATAAATAGAGACTACGTCAAAAGACTATTGTACTTTAATTACAGACTCATATCTTCTTAAACATATTTCAAAACATATTTCTGTCTTAATCTAAGGTGAGGTAATTTAATTTTTCATAGAATAATAATAATAATAATTTAACTTTGCACGCAATAATATTGTATAAAAGGGGCATTCATTAATGGTTCACTAATTTATCAAGCTTGTTTAGCAAACATGGAGTGCCAACATATATACATCTTTGCCGTTATTCTTGTGTGCTTCAATGTAAGTACATCTTTATTAATCTCAACAGGGGTGTACTGGGACACTAAGAAATATCCCGGGGGGACCGCATGATTTAGGCCACCGAAACTTTTTTTAACTAAAATAAAGCTATACATGCAATCCTAAGTGATCGTTGTTATTACATTTTATTCATGAGAAGTGAGAGAGTAAGAGGAATAGTAAAGGAAGAGCCAGTACAGGACAGAGATAGAGAAGGCACGACTAAGGTGGTATGGCCACGTGAGAGGAATGGAGGGGGAAAGGATGCCCAGGAGGATATTGGATATGGAGGTAGGAGGCCGAGAGGAGTACCAAGGAACAGATGTCTGAAGGGAGTAAGGAGGAGTGTGGAGGAAAGAGTAAAAGACTGGGGTAAGGTGGAGGGAGAGAGGTGGGGGGAGGAAAGGAGACGGCGAAGAGACTTAGGTTCCAAACAGACCCAGCCAGTGGCTGGAAGCTGTTCATGATGATGATGTTAAAAATCTTCAGTGAGTGAGTCTGAGGTGCCCAGAATACACCATTTATTAAAATGAACGACGGAAAATGTAAATCCTTCCCGTTTATTGTTTCTTGATGTTGTTTATAAACAAATTCTTAAGTAAAAAGTAGAATATAATTTCTCTAGCGAATGCTGACTGTAACTAGCTTTGTAATCTACACAAGTAGCGGATGAAGGGTCATTTTTACAAACTTAAATATTTAAAAAATAAACTCCCAACTATTGTCTTACAATTTAGAAGTATATTTTTTTCATGTGTCAATATAAAATACAAGCTTATTCTTTAAGTGGACAGTAGGGACTTTATTATCGATAATGTATCGAAAATGGCCTTTGAATTAAATTTACTACTACTACTACTACTACTACTACTACTAATAATAATAATATTAGTACCTCACTACACCACTTCAGATTCCTCTAAAACATGGATACGGTGGTATCCATTATTGCATGTCAACATCCACTTTTAATCCACCAGTCTGTCTACCTCTGAATTTATATTATTTTTATCATTACTTCCACTGATGGACTAGTTAACAAAGGAATAAGATCTTAAGAGTCATGATTTTGTGGTCATCCAATCCCCTTTACTACCTGAAACGTTTGTTATTCGTATACCGGTAGATTGGTTGACCCCGGAGACTAGACTATAAATACAGAAGTCTCGTATTGTCTGGTTTGCCAGCGATGGAAAGGTTATTTAAATTCCGGTCGGGCGTACTAAGGTGAAGCTTACCTTAAATAGTTTCCCATTATCTCTCCCCGCAAATGTGTGTACACTTCCTCACTTTTCCCTACCAAAATAATATGCCGATAGCCCGGATGGGTAGTAAGACGCGAACAAAGAAAATGCAGTATTTGGAAAGGTATTTAGCACTTAATTATTTTACATTTTTACAATTATATACTTATGGTCTGGGGGCCCTACCTTCAGATATTTTTGGGGGCTCTTTGTATTCAGTTATGTATAGACCTATCATTAATATAATACTCAAAAGTCAAAACTCCGTGTTAAAACGTAACTATATAAAAAACTTTTTCTAAGCACTGCGTCTTACTACCCGTTCGGGTTATACGGTTATGCACTAATCACGCTAATGGGCTACGAATAGGGAAGGTTGAATTGAGAGAAAGTGTACCCACATTTGTGTGGAGATAGAGTGGGAAACCATTAATAGGAAACCACCCTCAGTACACCAGGCCTGGCTCTAACCACGATCTCCTCGTCATCGGAAGTCTATGGCAAGAGTGACGCCTTAGACCATGCGGCCACTGAAGTGGGTAAAAAACCTGTTCATTGTAAGAAGGGTAGTCTGAAAGGTATTTTCCCTTGTCAGAATTCTACTATATACAGTAGTAGGATTTTGATAGGAAACAAGATCTTTCAGACGTTCCTTCCTACCATATTCCAACATACATTATAACACGGGGTTTCGAGTATTATATTAATAATATGTGTATTTATGTAGCATACAAATATATATTATATGTAAAAATATAATATCGATGTATATAATATACATAATATATTAATATATATATATAAATATGTGTGTGTAAAAATAATCACCTTCTCATACGAATAAAATCAAAATGATAAAAAGTAAAAGTAAGATGAGTAGGAAAGATTTAAATTGGTTTTGGTTTGGTCAAGAGTTTTATGCACAGCTATGATGAGTGACCTTGGTACAAACGCAAGGCCGTAGCCAGCCAATAATTTCAGGGGGGGTTTGGTGGGCACATCCCCCAATTTCCGGAAGCTAGAAAAAAATTATATATGATAAAGAATTCTAGAAGATATTTGAAGTGTTTTTATAGCAATATAGCCCCCTAGCTACCGAAGAATATGAAAATTTCCAAATATTAAACACCTCTAGAAGTTATCTAAATTGCTTTTTATGGTAACAAAGTGGCCTAAATTGTACTTGTATCTTAATTTTGATATTGTTTGAACCATAAATAAAGCCGTATATATTTTTTTTCATGAAATTTCAGGGGGGGTTTAAAAATTTAATTTCCCGAGTACATTATTGTGACTATCCAAAAATGTAATATTCCTACTTTATTTACTAAATATTTCGATGGTCTTGGTGCTCGCCTCATGATCCAATTTTTTTGGGTTTAAACCACGATGAAGTCGATGGATTTTTCTTGAGTGATAAAAATATGTAGCACAACTTTCTTCGGAGGGGAAGTAAAAATCGTTGGTCCCATGTCAAACGTGGCATGTAAAAGAACCCCGTAAGGTATGTGAAAATACCTTTACCGACAAAATTGATAGGCTCATAAATTTCTTGTGTACTGATGAAATCAGTCTGTCTGCTCAGATTAATCAAAAAATTAAAAAAGTAATATTCCAATCAAGTCTTTCAAGCTTTTTTTTTACTACGAAATAAACCCTAAAACAAATTAAGACAATAGTACACATTTTGTTGCTTGTTTGCAGGCACTGGAAGCAGCTTCTGTGCTACCGACTCATCGTAACTGGGAAGATGATTTCGACAAGACCATCTCCAAGGCTCAAGCAGAGGTTGACAAAATCAAGGTTTGGATTGATGACCAGAGCCAGCAGCTACAGACCAAGGCCACTGCTTCTGTGCAGGAGGTTTTTAAGGTGTGAAACCATCAGATTACTGGGGAGAGTAAAAGTTAAACTTATTACTTCTTGACTGCGCATGCGTATCAACTGCTTCTGAGCAGGACGTTTATATGGTGTGCAAGCAACCATACCGCTTCAGATATTATGATAGGGAAGCAGTAGCAATGGCCAATGGAACATTATTGATGCATGATGGGAGTGGAAGATGAATCAACAAATGGAGAGCATTTTGAGGGCTTGGTTTCCCGAGCAAAAGGGGGTCTGCACCCTTCCCCCCAGCAAATGTTTGAAAATTGGGTGCTTCTAGAAGCTATAATAAGTGTTCCTCATCTGGATTGTTTAAAAAAAATGTATTCTTATTGAAACCGTTTGGAGTGTTCCTTCTCAGAAATATTTTGGTAATTTGATGCCCCTACAAACTATTTATAATGGCCCTCATATGTATTTTTTTTGAAAATTAGATGCCTCTAGAAGCCATTTGGCGTGATCCTTCCCCAGCAAATTTTTAAAATTTGTATGTGGCTAGAAGCTATTTAAAATGAGCCTCGACTAGGTATCGTTTGAAAATTGGAAGCCTGTAGAAGGTATTGGAGTTTGATGTAAAGTCATTCTTTAGCTTCATGTTAGAGAATATCAGAGGGGAGTGAAATAATTTACTTCGTGGATTGATTATAGAGGGGGAGGCAAATTATGTAAAGGGTAGGGAGAAATGCCTCCCCCAGAAAAATTCCGCCACCACTGGGGTTGTGCATAAACAATACACTTATTACTTCTAGACTGTGCTTGTGTAGCCACTGCTTTCATGCAGTTCGTTTACAAAGTAGCAGCCATCACATTTTATAATATCAGAGTAGGTGATAAACAACAGATTTACTACTCCTAGAATGCACATGCGCATGAGTGACCACTCCAACTCAGGACATGACCAAAGTTATTTATGGACTGTGGGATATAGATTACAGTATAGTGGTTCAATTAGCTGTAGACGCTCTCTAATAATAATAATAATAATAATAATAATAATAATAATAATAATAATAATAATAATAATAATAATAATAATAATAATAATAATAATAATAATAATAATAATAATATAATAATAATAATAATAATATTGTAAAAAACACAGATGGTTTCAAAGATAAGTACCGACATAGATGAATGTAATAGTAATGTGGGAAAAATTATAAGCAAAATGATATGTATTCAATTTTCCAAATCACAACATATTAATAATAGGTAGGTACTATGTTATATTATGAACTATATGATTTAAAACGTCAACTTATGAAATAATTAAATTACTTCTTTTGAGAGTTTATTAATATTTGTTGTCTTAATATGCAATTAATTCTTCCATATTATTCTATAGACGTGAATTTTTCAGGTACATATGGTATTTCATAGCTTGGAGGATTCCTTAGAATCAATATCAGGGTGGCCAACTCACGGCACGCAACTTGTGTTCTTCTGGCCCGTCAATCTCAGCGAGGCTTTAAGTAAATATTATAGGATCATCTGGATTATCAAAAAACTTGCAACACAAAATAGAGCTCAGTAATTTCCTTAACTATATTTTTACGGCCAATAGTGAAACTTTATTTTACTTTAATATTGATTCTAGGTAAAGTTTTTAAAATTCTTTGTGGTCACACTGCTCTAAAGAAACTTCCTGATTCCTTCTGTGTGTTTTTAGAACTTCGACGATGCTTTAGAGCAGGCTCAAGAGAAAGGAGCCACGATGGGTATTGACGTGAGTAGTTGTGTTGATGGTAAAAAGGAGACGGTGGATTCAGAGGTGCAGGAGTTGGTGCAGGCAGCCTTCGCGTGCGCCACCAACGAGCTAGACTCTGCACTGGACTTGGCCAGCAATCTCCTCAACCAAATTGAGACTATCAAAAACAAGGTGAGACTTCCGTGAATCGTAAATATAGAAATGTGAGCCAACAATATAATTGAAGGTCTGTGAAAAGTTATACTGAATATACAATTAAGTATTAACATTTTGAGTTAAACCATTTTATATTTTATTTTACTAGAAAGTATGATAGAAGTTTTAGCGGTAAACACATATCTATGTTAACAATAAAACGCTTTACTAGGGTCCAGGATATTTGACCATAATACATTTACAACGCCAAGAGTGTCTCCTCTCTACCCAAGCTAGATTTTGCAACAAGAAAAATAACCCGCCTCATGATATAGTGGTCAAAGCCCAAGGCTGCTGACCTAGAGGTCCTCTGTTCAATTCCAGGGTGGTACCGGGGAAGTTTTCCTGAAAGGGGAAAATTACCCCTGATCACCAGGGTTTGGATTAGCCTTAGGTTCGATTAAGATCTTCATTAGCTTTACACCGCCATATTCACTATCACCATCACCTCATCTCATCGGGACATGGAAAGAGCCGTCATGGAAAGGATGTACTATTAGTACAGTCGGGCGTCCTCTGGACAATGGTACATTAGTAATGGCTAATCTTTCCACTACTGGGCTACTGATTTATGTAACTCAAACAGGGAATTATTACTATTATTATCATTACTATAATAGACTTACAAAACGACATAAATAGTATTTAACAATGGTCTCTTTAAAATGGAAAGTCTATTAATACATCTAAGACCAAAATCCACATCTTTTACAAGGAAAACTAATCCTATATTTTTAACTTATAAATCGGCCAATGATAACATAAATAGGTCAATGATAACATAAATAGGTCAATGATAACATAGGTCACCCCCTTTATATCAATGATTTAGGTGTTCTCCTGGACAACAAACTCTACTTCGACTATCATGATGACCATATAATATCCCAATCATTGAAATTACTTGGACTTATTAAATTTATTACCTCATCATTTAAGAAAGTTGACTGCTTTTTATGTCTGTACTATGCCCTGGTCAGATCTAAGCTAGAATATGCAAGTGTTGCTTGGAGTTCCATTACCTTAACTGACTCTCATAGGTTGGAAAACGTTCAAAGAAAATTTGTCTCTGCGTCCTATGATAAATACTTTAGTAACCGGATTTATTATGATTATGACAGAATTAGAAACCTCTTAGGGTTCCAAACTCTCTTCTTGCGTGGACTTTATTGTGATTCCCTTTTTGTTTTTAATATTTTCAATAGCAAGATTTCTTGTAAATTTGCCCTTGATCATGTAGGTATTCATGTCCTTTATCGGGCCTCACAAAATCAAAAATTATTTTTTCTCATTAACTTACCAAATTGATACCTATAGGCTGTTGTATGCATAGCGCCAATTATAGGTTTCTCGAATTCGACTTTTATCATAAAAGAAAAAACAAACTCGGAAAGTTATTTAAGGAACTCCTTATCACTAATCCACTCTGTAAAGGTTCTGCTATAAATATTTAAATTTAAATTACTCTGATTTATTTGTGTGCATATTGTTACTGCTTTTTACATACCTAAGCTTTACTACTCTCTAGATATATTTCACTAGTTCTTATTTTTTTGTACCTATTTATCAGTGTGTATAATTATTTATCTATGCTTGTTTATCTTATTTTCTTATGTTATTATACACGCTTGTTAGGAATTTGAGTACTTTTGAGTGCTGGCCTGTCATATGTGTCACGACTGTTGGCCAGCACTATAATAGTACGGGAAATTGAAATTACTATCATTATAATCGAGAAAAGTTATTACTTACCTAAGTTAGATTTTATTTTTGTCGCCTATAATCGTTAGTCACATGACCTTGTTCCTAGGTGGTGGAGATTGCGGCGGATTTCGAGGACTGCAACCACAAGAACAAGCTGAAGAAGGCTGAATGTATCGCTAAAGAGACGGGTAAAGCTGTGGAACAGGCGGCGAAAGTGGAAATTGATGTGAGCGGATTCATCTCTAAGGAGACCCTATTGTTCGAGGAGTTAGCCCCAAAACTGCTGGCTTGCGAAGCGGTGCAAGTGAATGCCGCGGAACAGGAAGCTACGCAGCTTGCGAGTGACCTTGAAGTTTGTCTTATTACTAAGGGCATCACTGGCTGAGACTCAATAACACAAACATTGGCTACTTCATATTGTAAATAGTAATACTATTATTATTGATTATTAGGTGTTCTGTCTTACGACAGGTCCATTCCTTTAAACAGCGAACCTAGACCAACCCTGAACCCTGTCCTCTGCTTCCTACTTCACCTCCCAGAATTTAATTCTTTCCTTCAAGTCATCCAATATTTGGATCCTCCTTCTTTCTAAGCTCCTCTTTACCACAACCTTGCCTTCTATGACGTCGTGCAGAAGACAGTTCCTCCTAAGGATGTGCCCGATCCACTTTGCTTTCATTCAAAATGTTTCTCTTTACTCCCATTCTTCTTAGGACTTCATTTGTCACCCTGTCTACCCACCTGATCTTCTCAAGTCTATGCCTTAACACATTTTTACACATTTTATAAAAAGTGAATTTGTTCTCAATAAAGAATACAATGCCAAAATAGAATTCTTCATTGAAGAAATTTACCCTGATAATCTTCTACGTCAATACTTATAAGACTTGGAAATTAACACATAAAATAAGGTATAAGGATTAATAAAAGAGATAAACACAACGAGGTGTTCAAAGTGAAAATAAGAACAAATTTTACATAAGAGTCTTATTATTACTACAAATAGCAGGGCCAACACGAACTGTAGGATAGCCATCCGTACTGTTTGCAACACAGTACTGTTTTTTGGGGTGATGCCTTGTCGTCCTACAGAACAGGTGCCAGTACACCCATGATGAAACTCAGTGTTACCTTGAATTGGCAATGAAAAGGGAGTTTTAGTGATTAGTTTTGTGTTTCAAATAATTTTTTCATCTGCATTTATTATTATTCTTTTATCTACTCAGCGTATACACCGAACGGGTAGTAAGACGTGGTACTAAGTATTCATATTTTTATCTACTCAATTTATCCCTTTTTTTTAGTAATATAATATATATATACACATGAGGACACTGTCGCCAAGTTACGTAACGCTCTTGTACAGGATGGGATAGAAAGTGTTGGCATGTTTAATATCAATATATATTTACTATATTAACTACCAAATGATTCAAATTAAACTTAAAACAACAACAAAAGATTGACAATGTTCTACAAACCCTTGATTTTTTTTGTAAGCAATGTTTTAAGATGCGGCCGCATAGCTACTAATACACAGTCAAATTGCCAGCCTTGAAACCTGGTCCGTATATCATATAAAACATTACTTTTTTCAATGGGGATTTTTAACATGTAATTTATGAAACAAGGATTATATCAGCACACGACTTACAAACTAGCTTTTAACTATGACATACATAACAGTTTACTCAAGTTAAATTACCGACTTTACCTGCAATCGAAACCGGGACCCTTAGCATAGTAAATACACGTGCTATCAACCTAGCTAAAGTGTCAGTTAAAATATAATGAAAAACGTAATACGTAAAATATGATAAGCCACTTTAAATAAATGTTAAAAAAAAATATGACGATCAAAGCATAGCTGTGGTAAAATAATATTCAATACCAAAATTAAATTCAATTTGAATGTTGCGCAAGTTGATGCACCTTTATATTATGACTCTCGACACACAAAGTATTAAATTATTTGCATTTATTTTGTATTGAAGATTGAATATTTTTCTAAAAAACACAATTATTTTTATGCTTCTTTAATAATTAACTTTTTGGGATTAGCGTAGCCTTTCGAATTGTTCGTAAACTATATGCTATCCGTCAAGTAGACCAGAGTTGAACTGGGCCTACAAAAGGACGTGGAACTTGTACTTTTAGAGGGCGTAAAATATTTTGAAGAACACAATTTTTTTACCTATTTACTGTAAAATAACTATAAGAGTGCTGGTAGAATTCAATAATATTCATTAATAATAAATATTAGTAGTTACTGCAAGGACTTCCAAAATAATATTATTTTTGTTTTCCCCATGTGGCTCAAAGCATTGTTTAATATTGTGAATTTCATGAGCTATTTTTAATAAACATAGTATAAAGAAAAATTCATGGTCTAGGTGAATTTTATTTCACAAAAGTGAAAAAAATCTAGCATTTAAGGAACAAATTGTACAATTGTCCTTAACAAGGATCCTCGGACTATTTGGGTACAGCCTGTCTCAACAATATCCGTCCTTAGCAAACTGGGTTCGTCTCGGAAAAAAGGAAGCATAGACGTCACACACCCAACTACCTAAACTAAACCTGACTTGTATCAGCGCTGAATACAAGTCCAGTAAAAGCAACACATTCCAAAATAAATGTTCATTTTCACGCCATGACCAAGCTTTTTAAAAATGTTTTATCTTTAAATCCATTTAGTCAGATGAATTTAGAAGTTTGTTATATTACAATAGTTACCACAGACACATACAAGGGGATATAGCTCAGTGGTAGAGCGTTCGCTTTGCATGTGAAAGGTCCTGGTTCGATCCCAGTATCTCCAATATTTTTCCTTTATCAATATCGATTTTTTAAAGCTTTAATTTCTTCATTTCATAATCATAGCACTAGGTAAGTGTTTTTTCTTTAAAAAAAACAAATTATCACTAAATATGTGGTAAATGGTAACAGGGGGAAATAAATTATTGCTATAAATGGAAAACGTTCGTTGCAATTTAAATAGGTTTTTTGTAAATTATTACCGAGAAATATTTAATATTTCATACTACCAGTATTAGTAAAAAAAATTATAAATATAAAAATTTAAACAATTATTTACACTGAAAAGTGAACTAATTGCTTCGACCTGTATTCACCTACCCTGCGAGTAATAACGGTCAGTGTTTTTCATATAAATTATAATAGATAAAAGCTAACCTAGTTGGAACAAACATTTATGTAATGAAATATGTTCCAATCTTGTATAAAAGCGTTACTAAGATATATTATTTATTGAAAAAAGATCACAATTGTTTTTATGGACATAAAACGCATGTAACAATATATTAATACGGTCACAATCATTTCACACATCCTATCCATCAGGAGACTCCCATCTAGAAGAGTTAACGTGAGCAGAAGAGTGCACTGTTACCACACTTTACGCTTGTCCTCCTTTGTCTCTAGATCATAGGTTCATCGTCATCACAGCCTTTTCGTTCACTTAAATTATATACTTCTGATGAACTGGAATCGAAACTGGAATCGAAATCGAAATTCGCCCAAATTCCTCTTGATCAATTTTTTCCTTAGGCTTAGTGTGGTTTTCTTCTCCTTTATTGTTGTCAATTTCTTTCCCTCTTATTTTAACACCGAGTCTTAACTTCGAGTATAGTGTTCAGCTGTGTATCTGTCAGGATTTCTGAATGTTACTTTGCTCGTTTTCCTTTATTTCAGATTTAATAAAATGTTGAAGGAACCTACAATTTTTTTTAAAGTTTACCATTCCAGATTTATGTTCAATGAGCTTCGATTCAGAAGATTATATTTCATTGGATACAAAATTGACTATTGCTGATGACGATAGACTTACATTTCAGTATTGTTGGTCGTAGCTTTGTTTAACGTAGTTTCAACAAAAATAGCCTCCTATGTGAATAAGTTAGGGTTTAGAGGGATGTGACTGTTGCCTGAAGACCAAAGGTCTCTTTGACAATCGTAGAAACTGAGAATAACTTTGTTGAATATCCAGCCATATCATAGGGAGATATTTTTTCAAAAATTTTAACTTTTTATGTAAAATCACACTCTCGGCGATAAACAATTTTCATTGGCCATAGAAAGTTACGTCCAACGTCTGTAGTCTTTGAGAAGAACTAGGAGGCAAAGAAGGCATCACAATATTAGTTTCTTTGCCATATTCATGTGTTTCCATAGTGTAGGGTGTAGTGTGGTTGTTCGGTATCAAAAACACTGGGCCGTCTCAGTATGACTAGCATTTTGACAAAATACTTCCAACATGTCATAAAGAGCTCTTCATTAATCACACCCGTTTAAGAAAAAAAATAGTAAATCGAATTGGGTGAGCCATCTTCTCAGAAAAGGAGTCGTCCTTTGACTTGGAAATTGTAGCATTGCTGGTTTGAATTGTACTGCTGCACCCATAGTACAAAGCACCGTGATATTTTCCCAAGCTTCCGGCTTATCACAAAGTCAATTCTGTTGGTCTTTTTTCTATCTCAAATTGATCCAGATGGGTTCAAAGTAATGTTTCTCTATGTATTCTTCCAATTACTGGAAAATATGTCACTTCAGTCTAATTGAAAACATTATAGTATGAATACTGAGTGTTTCTGGTTTACGAATACAAACTCTGGGATTTCTGTGTACAAAGCTGAAAAGCCATTATTTTACTGTCTTTCAAGACTCTTTTTTTAAATGGATGTGCTAATCCACTTTTGCTCTCCAACTCAAAGGAATGCGTCGTAACAAAATACTGGTTAGACCATTAAAGAGTTTTGCCAGCAATTTTGCGTGACTAGCTAATAAGGCCTCCTCTTGTTCATCAGTAAATACAGAACTACCTCCTAGTTCTACCGCTTTAAGTGGACCTTTCGCAAACGTTTCTTGGAAAGTACTGATCAGTATTTCGTTTATTTAGCTTCATTAAGGATATAAAGTCGATATTCAAGGATTTATCTTATTTCTCAAGGGCTTCCATCGACCACTTAACCTTTTTAGTTTTACTTTTCATTTTCTAGGAAGTTTAAACAATGTATAATAAGCATTTATAAAAAGACTTTGTTAAAATAATGTTCAATACAAAGTTAGAAAAGCTCAGTATTTCAAATATATAAATAAATATATTAAATTTTTAATTGAGAAAAAATACTATTACCTCCACAGGGCAGTAGTGGTCACCTGAGAGACAATACCATAAATTTGCCTTTCATAATTTATGCTATTCCCACACCATACCATTAATTTAATCAAAAAAAGTTAACTTAAAATTATAATACTCTATGGCACTGTATATAAAATATCACTGATCTAACTAAATTGGAAGAAGTTACTTAACGCTTGGATTTTAAAAATAAACTTAAATAATAAATTTAAAAAAATGCATTTTAGTATAAAGGAAAATTCATAGGCTAGGTGAAATTTATTTCACAAAAGTGAAAAATTGTTCAAGATATTATACTATATCCTTAGCAAGGATCCTCGAACTATTCGGATACAGCCTGTCTCAACAATATCCGTCCTGAGCAAACTGGGTTCGTCTCGGAAAAAAGGAAGCATAGACGTCACACACCCAATACCTAAACTAAACCTGACTTGTATCAGCGCTGAATACAAGTCCAGTAAAAGTAACACATTCCAAAATAAATGTTTATTTTCATGCCTATACCAAGCTTTTAAAAAATGTTTAAAATTATTTAATTAATTAAACTTTACATATTCAGATATTGAGATTGTAACACAACTTCTTCCTCCATCCTGTAATAAGTTTTTATCACAACGTTTTCTCTATCACTCTTTTCCATTTCTCTAATTAACTTACTGTGACCAGTAATATTAAATGGACATTACACGAATTATTATGTTATGAATGGGATTTATTACAGCTTCCAATTCCAAATATAATAATTATTATTTTCCGTTGGTAGTTCAGGGGGTGTTCAGCTACCCCCTAAAACAATCTCTTTCTAACCAAATGCCCTCCCAGAGTAAAAAATTAAATCCTACATACAGGCTTGACTCACATCGTTTTGAGAGTAGCTCCTGAATATACTATGCACTTTTATCAAATGAGGAATAGCCTACATGAATAGAGTCTACACATTTATTTTTATGCATTTATCTACCCTCTAGAATCATTGGTCCCCAAACTTGTTGAATGGCGTACCCCCAAACAATTTCAATAATTTGGAGTACCACTAAGATAGTGTTGAATATTTAATATTTAGGTATATATTATAGGTATAATTACACTTCTACTCAACATGCGGATAATAGAGCACAGGTATCAAAGAAATATAAAAAATACTCATATTTACCCCTCCAACAACTGTTTAAATCTCTTTTCCTCTTGGTTTGACTTGGTTGTAATATATTTATGGTATTTGATGAGACATTCTATGTTTAAAACTTGAATTTGCTTGTTTTGTTTGGCTTCTCACGGCGTACTACCTGGAATAATTGTACGTACCACTGGTAGTACGCGTACCATGGTTTGAGAACCGCTGCTCTAGATAATTGAGCCGAATACTTAACGCGTCTTCTTACTAAGTTAATTGTTTAATTCCCATTGGGAGAGTAGCATTTATCATATTTTGATTAATTTACAGTCTCGAGGTCTGTCCTAGGATTACGCTAGTTTGTGAGTCGTGTGCTTATATAGTCACTTTCCTGTGTAGGTATTCAGAAAGGGCACGATAAATAATTATTCAATTATAATTTTAAAAAGTTTCTAAGTAATGTGCTAATATAGCCAATTTTCAGCATGTTTAGAAAGTGCATGAATTAACTTTCCAATTGATTTTAAAAATCTAAAGAATCATTATATCATACAATTAGTGACAAATTTGTTTTTCAAACAACATAACAATAAGCAATAGGCAATAGGCATATGATAATATGTTTTCATTAACCGCAGATTTAAAACTGTTTCAATTTACTGAAAAATAAATCACATTTCTAAGTAGTGTATATTAGAAATAGGAACAAAGCGTACTCAATGTAGCCTGTTTATTCAAACACTTTGTGAACCCAGAACTTCTGGTAGAGGCAACCGGCTGGTCTCAGCTTTGTTTGTCATTCAGAATACAGAAAACCAATCAACCAAAAGAGTGACACATGCCAGGGTGGGGAAAGAAACAGATTGGTGGGGGTATTTCCTCTACTCAAGGAGGTACTCAGTTCGAGAAGGAAGACAAGACCCAAAATGAAATTTGGTCTTCTATTCTGCCTAAGCAATTATTCTATTCTACCTTAAGCACTAATTGTTATGAAACATAGCTTTCTAATTTCTTATAACATACAGGTGAATTCTCTTGTAAATTGTAGACATGTAATTTATGAATCAGGCCCCTGGACTAAGGGAAGACGGGCGGGAATCTAAAGGTACCTATTCATAACAACTAGAAACAAACTAAATAGCTACAAAGTTTGACTAGTTTCAAAAGGGGAAAGGAAAAAGACAAATTATATTTTCTCCTAGCAAGACAAACTTTTTTTAGTGTAATGGATTTATCTTTAACTTATAATACCATATACATTTTTTTTGGTTTATTTCTCTTAACTGTTCAGTAAAGGTTTTGAGGAGACTTAGTCTCACGTTCTACCCTGATGCTACCACCCCTTTTCTAAACACTTAGTCTTGACGTAGTTCAATAAACATGATTAAAATCTTGTGAGTTAAAACTCTATGCTTAATCAAACGTTATTTTAATCATAAAACAATACATTCCTAGTTGTATGTGTTTTTGTGATATTTTAAAGCATATTGCACCTTAAATAAACAATATGTTTCTAACCATAGGACTCCGATTAAGTATGTCGAGATAGTATTAAAAATGCCAGAAATATTTGTATTATATCCACATATAGCACAAGAGTGGCGTAGATATACTCCTCGGGAGAAAGTTCCACTTTTCTACCACCAATGATTTGTTGTGTGCTGTGCATGAGGTACTGGAACAGAGAAATAGAGGTATTGGGCTAAAGGCTGCCCGAATCAGTGGTCACGTGAACTAAATATCAGGCCCATCCAGTCTGGTTTGAACTCCAACTGAGTTTATGGAAAGTGTTTTTTCATAAAGGCATTTTCACTCTTTTTCTACCAAATGTGGTACTGTACATCTATATTTTACCTTCCTCATACCTGGTTTGGTGATGAAATTATATAAGACGTCGCTCTCGCATTAGATGAATTAAATATTGGGGTTCCAATCCTGATTGGGTGTACTGTTGGTTTTTCCCTATGTGGTTTTTCACTCTCCCTCCACACAAATACAGGTACACTTTCATTAAATCCAATCTTCCTTATCCCAAGTAAATTAGAGTACATTGCATAGTACATATCCGTAAAATCCGAACGGTTAGTGAGAAACGGCGCTAAAAAAAAAAAAAGATACCTTCCTCACTCTTGCCTCATAACGGGATGAGAGCCATCCATATACAAGAACAAGATTTAGCTAGTCTGAAGTTCAAGTAAAGGCAAAAGCACGTGGCTTGCTATGACGATCGAGCAGCTCAATTCCAAGAAATGACGCAATAAAGTTAGTTGCGGAGAATTCTGGCCAATGTCTGGTCCCGAGCAAGCTTCGGCTGTACTTCGACTGTCCTAGGATGCTTTTACTCTAGATGACATGTTGACATGTATTTTGATATTTCTTTGTTTTAGTGACAGAATATGATGGGCTTAGATTATCCTTAGTTCAATAAGCCAACTACTCAAACAATATACAGCTCCAAATGAAATACCTATATACTGATCCAAACACACTCAACTTTTGGAAATTACCAGTAAAGTTAAAATCCCTGGTTATTTATTCCTATGATCCCTTCTTTGCTGCAATACTCACAACATTATATTTTCCATTATCGTATTATTCTTGATCTGCTACAGTAAATATATACGTTCTTCCTCAATAAAAACTGAGTTTTAATCTTTTCTGCCATTTTGGCAAATTATTTTTCGTCTATAATCAGTTAACTTAAAATCGTCACATAGAAGACAGTGGGTGTAGATAACTTTATTTACTGCTAGGGTGTGGTACCGCTATATAAGATTTCATCACGTGACTACTAGCCAGGCGTTCTAGCAAGACATCTGATAGACTTGACTTTTTTCTTTCAACTTTACTTGTACTTGACTGGTGCTCCGGCCTTGCTTAACAACGTTCCCTTTGACGCAGCTATCGCTTAGTGAGAGCTAGAAAGGATGAAATATCTTGTTAGTATAACAATCAGAGCCAGAGGCACCAACTTAAACATATATTAAGGGCGAGGACTAAATAAATTCCCACTTATCTTCACGAGGATTCTAAGTATAACATTTTCTAGCACCCCATATCATTGTTCATCAACATCTGTTAGTTCTAATGCCATATTTTGAATGAGCTAAACGTGTTCTCGAACGCCTTTGTATTTAATATCCTTAGGAAATCCAAAATATACTTTAACAATTAAAATGTAGATCGTGATTATCGTTAGTTGAGGTTCATTAATAGATGTTATAATGGCGGGGTTTTGAAGAATGAGACTGGAAGCAATGTTTGTAACGAGTCAGTAAATAATAAAAATGGGTGTATCTATTTTAACTATTTGGTAAATATGACGATACATAAACCTCATTTCAGATCTTTACAGCGAAGGTTGACTTACCGATTTATGTCCTAAAAATAAATTCGTTAATATTGAATCCATGTTTAAGTAGTTAGTTTCCTATAGGGTAACATTCAGGATAGCAAGATGGTTTTGGCGTTTCTAGACTATTGTTAATCTCAGGTAGGTGTTCAGTCTTCTCAGGATTGAGTGCAACTTGACAAAGGGAACATCAAGAGGAGTCGAACGAATTTCACCAGCTCTTGAAGGATGTCCTTCATTTGCAAGTTTTTCTGAAGAAAGTCAACCAAAAATGCTACGCTGCCAACCCATTGCTTCCTAGTTTTCAAGATATCGATAAATATATATTTGTGTAAAAACATTCATTCCCCGTCAATGCAATCCTTAAAATATTTAATGCACGCCTGAAACGCATTTCTCATACTGATGAAAAAGTTGTTGGAGTTTATCACGAAATAAATAATCTTGGACTTGAATCGGGTGCTGATATGCTCTACGATCGTATCGACGACTTAATTGAAAACATGATGGTATAATTACTTTGGGGGGGGGGAGGGTGGCATTTACGTAATAAAGTATATTTGCTTGCATAATATAATCGGTGAGGAATTTTCCTTTTTGGTAGTTTCAGATGTGAAGCATTTTACTTTCTGATTTTGAGTTTGTATCTTCCCAGAAAGCTTCATACTGCGCACTAATATTTATTAGGAGTTCAAGCAACGTGTAAATCATTTTTGAGATCTGCTGAAAGTGAAGTGATTTCCAGTGAAGACCAATGCTAACCGTATCCGCGTGGCCGAAAACTCTGAAAAGAAAATAATTATGGAAAGAAGATTCGAAAGTTTCCATTTGAATGATAAAGCCATTGGCTTTGGCAACAGAATCCAATTTTTATAATTTTGCTAATTCTTCCCTGAAGATTGTAAGTTCGTTGTAATTGGAGAGGATAGTCGAAAGAGATTTATGAAGTTTTTTGAAGACGCATACCCTTTTTGGAAAGTATAAGACAAAATTGATTATGTTTTTTACCAGTTCAAATGCGTTATGTCATTCGTTAATTTGCTTTACCATATCCTGCATATTAAGACTCAAAGAATGAGACATTCAATTCATGAAGACAGCTCTTAGTTCTTACCTCTTCAGTCTGATCTGTACCCCATTAGAATCTCCTGCAATACTATGAGCACCATCAAATTATTGGCCTCTGCAGTTAGTGACCAATATATTGATTTTGCAAAGGACATCCAAGACAGTACAGAACAGCGGCTTAGACTTGGTATTCGTTGTCTTGTAAAACACAATAAATATTTATTCTATTTCGAGGTTCTCCATAACATTTATGAAGAAAATGGAAACTTGTTCCTGGACAAAAATATCAGATGTTTCGTCCACGACAGTCGCGTATTGTTTTGCATCAGTGATCCGAGAAGTCAAAATACGTGTCATGCATTATATGAATCCCAATCCATCCATTTATTTAAAATTGAGCAATCTTCGCATCGCAGCCTTAAAAGGTTAGCCTAATTGCTTGTCTCATCATCGTGCTCACGAATTGAAAACCTTGGACGGCCAGAAACTTGAAGGATGCTAGTATATTCACTAAAACTATCCTGTTTACTTCCACCTCTATTTTTCTAGCATTAGAAAGTTGGCACAAAATAGTCACTCCAGTCTTCATGAACCCCAACTTTAAGATATATTATAGTTGGTATTCTGATCTATCGAGCTATCGATTTTTTTTAAAATAAATTTTGCGAGTTATTTTTTCCATTTTTGGAAGCTTGATTCAATGAAAGTCAATTTTAATTTTGATTAAAAAGTAGTATTTTTTTAAGGCTGCTTTGCAAATCTTACAGAAAACTGCACCTCTCGATTTCTTAATATTCCAACCCTGAGTAAGTTTTCAGACAGTGAGGCTGGAAATTTATTTTATGAGAGCTATGTCCTAGTCCTTCAGTAGTTTGTGGTTTAGAAGGAGGCCTGATGTTGACATCCATGCAGTAGCTTTTCCCCGTGATGCTGTTGACATCCATGCAGTAGCTTTTCCCCGTGATGCTGTTGACATCCATGCAGTAGCTTTGCCCCGTGTTGCTATGTTGTTTTCATACTCACTGATGACATTTCTTCACTTTCACTTTAGGTTTTTTGTTGGTTTTTTCCTATGAACTTATTCATTTAGGCATTTTTACTTAATATATCTAATGTTTTTTAATCACTTTTACATACAATAATTACTGTATTCCTCTTAGAATAATTAACATTATTTTATACACTATGTCACTCAAAACAAAGTTAACGAGAATATCGATACAGTATGGACAAATACACCTTTGCAAGTTGATATTTAACTAAATTGAACTAGCGCTAGCAGAATCATCGGCTATATAGATAGCTATAAACTAATCACGAACAATGTTTGGTCTTTATAGATTGCGCCCTTAAGTTATCGTGTGCAACGTATTCTACTACTAGCGCTCCTGCTGGCGATTCCTTCTACTTCAATTTTGTGGGTTAGTTTAAAACTAAACTCTCTTTTTATTCGCAATCGATTTTGATTTTGTCGAAACATTATATTCTATTTATTTGTTTCTTTAGTCTCAAGTTAGGTCTGTATGTCTTGTACTTTATATCCCTCTTTCTTGGGGGGACCGGGGCCCCTAGAACATTTCTTGGGTGGTAATGGGCTTAGAGTTGCCTTAGAGTTGGCGCCTATAATCATGATTAAGTGCTGTCAAATGTGCAAATAAATGTATTATTACCATTGAGAACAACAATGCTATCAAACCAGCGTATATGGTCATCATAATGGACGATCTCGTGTACATGTTGATGAAGATGGCGACAATCCCCAATACCATCACCACCAACGAGAAAATACACAAGTACGCTCCCATTCCTGTGATGTCCCACTGAAACATTCGAGGTTGCCAGATGGATAATTCATTAACATAATTTATTCAACAACGTTTAATAATGTTTCACAAATACATGTTTAGATACTCTCACAAGCTCATCCTATTATGATACTGTTAGGTAATTGATGAATAAATATTTAAAATTAATGATAGTATATTATGTATTTGTTATTGAAATACAGCCATACCTCACTATCACAATATTTTAGGTTCTAGAGCCGACCATTGTCGTAGAGATAAAGAGTGTAAGGTAATGTTTAGCCTTTGTTCTATCTCACTGTTCGATATATCATCACTAACTTTAATATTTTTAATTTGTAAATCTAACTTACCACTTCTCTTTTAACTTTCATTTTCCATTATTATTTCATTTTATAGTTTATTGACAGCAATAGAATTAAATAAACAGCTATAAACAGCTTATAAATTATTCAGCTCGTACTCACTCAGCACCTACCGTGTTTGTAAACAGAACTAAATCCAGCAGGAAGCTGACAGTGTCATGTCGCTAAGCCAGGGGTTCCCAACCCTGTGCCCGCGGGCGCCATGGCGCCCGCCGAGCCTTTTCCATCTGCCCGCCACTTTTTTACCACAGCTGAAAAGTTCTTGACTAATAGTTTTAGTCTGTCACTTTTCCTACAAAAAATCAAGTTTGTGCTTATCTCCAGGTATGCTTTCAAGAAGTTGGTGATTTAAAGCCCCTCTCTTTCCAATCCCTCCCTCTCATTTCTCTTTACTTGCCGGCTTATTTACAAAGTGTACTTTTACTCAGAAATATACATTCTAATAGCTTCAAGTGAATGGTTTTGTTTTTCTAATTTCAAGACCTACCTCAATTTCATTCTCCCCACACTCACGAATACCATGTAATACCTCCAATTTCTTTAAATATCTTGACATCAGTCTTCCAGCTTTTTGCCTAATAAACACCAGACTAAAATATAGGCCTATATTTAAAATGTACCTAAGCATCAAAATGGTGGTGAGTAGTTAAATATTTTCTTGCTTCTTTATTTTGGTCTTGTTAAAACCATAAGTTAAGAAGTATTGCCAATTGGGGGTGAAACCCCCTTTTCCCCCAATGGGCCTTGGTATACCACAATCCACATTAACGTCACAATTGCTGTTGTAAACTTAACACGGCTCTTACAGCAGTTGACCGTCAGTGTTTTATAGCGTTAAGCTGACCTTGAGCCTGGCAGGAGTTAGTAAATATGCCTTAAAAATTATTGGTGCCGCTGCACTACCGTTAATTTTAGAATGTGCCTAAGGTATAAAAGCTGGGGACCTCTGCGCTAAGCCGTTGGATCAGCGAGGCGGCTGTAGGATAGTCGGGGTATAGTCATTTTTTAAAAACCGTCGTCTAAGTGAAGCCTTTTTAAAGTGGGGTATGCCTGTAGTTACAAATATTAAGGTTGGGTGTACCATTCAAATTGTATTTTCAATGGATGCAAAGTGGACGGCCATAATCCGTAAGAAATCATAAATTAAATGTATTTAAGTTAATTTATACGAATCGATGCTAATGTTTTTCCTACGACGCGGCAATGAACACGAATAAGTTGTGAGGCTAGTTGAAGCATGATTTAGGTATTTATTAATAGTTTACCTTGGTCTGAATAGAGAATAATGTCACACCCAGACACACCACGGCAGTTATCCCCATGGCAATGAACACGATGTAGGTATTGTAAGTCGTAGATATTGCTGCAGTCATGTACGACATGGCCATTGTCTGCAACATGGTGCATACATAGGAGAGAGCTTTTCAGGCTGAGGGTAAGGACATAAGGTTTCCTCGATCTGCTTTACTTATTATACATCTCAAGTTTGAGGAATTTGTAAAGTAACTTCTTCTTCTCCTCCTAGCCACTCGGGATACGCGCTAGTAGGACTGTGATAAGAAGGGTACTATTGAATAGGAAATACAACGCTATTTGCAGGGTGGGATACTGGAAAATTATACATAAAACATATCTTCAGTTCACCCACCCAGCCAGGAATTGAACCTCAAACTTTTCGTTATTACTGTAAAACCAGACTAGTTAAGTCCACGATACGTCAATGATAAGTCCACGATAAGCCTATGTCCACGATATGTACAATTAGTCAACGATAATCCACAGTAAGTCCACGAAAAGTCCACGATAAGTCCACGATAAGTCCACGATGAGCCACGATGAGTCCACGATAAGTCCACGATAAGTCCACGATAAGTCCACGATAAGTCCACGATGAGTCCACGATGAGTCCACGATAAGTCACGATAGTCCACGATGAGTCCACGATGTGTCCATGATGAGTCTAGTAATGAGTCAATGATAATGAGTCCACGATGAATCAACGATAAGTCCACGATAAGTCCACGCACCCAAAGATGAGAGTTGTAAACATTTTTTTTTAGCACCATGCTTTACTACTCGTTAGGGCTATACGCATGTAAAATAGTAACTAATAATACTATAAAGTTACAGGTCATGAAATAAAATTTATATAAAATACATACGTTGATATGAATATGTTTGTTGTTTTTTCTGAGGGTTCCGTGTTGGATGACATTACAAAAACGTTCGCATTCAGAGCGACTAAACATGTTTTTAAAATTAATTCAATTTGATGAGCTAGATATCCGTCAAAAATAAATAAATGTGTTTATTACTAACCTAACTTAATCTAAAATAACGTATTTCCCATACGTCATATCATTCATTAAAACATTAGGCTAGGTATTGTATGTAGGAAGAATAGTAGAAGTTAGTTACTAAATTGACTATAACAATTTTAATATATTCATATATCAAGTCACGTTAGCTTCAGCTGTCACTTTTAATAGATATTGTCAATACCTATAAAATAACACAAATAATATAGTAAAATGCTATCAATATTGTCCTCAAAGAAATATGTTTGCATTTTCTCTACTGCTCTTCCAACCAAAATCAGGGTATATCTACGTAAAAGGAAAATGACTCATAACAATAATGTGGTCGCTTCTAACACGTATCGTAAAAATATTTTCGCATACAACTCGATTTTCACTTAATCGTTCTGAAAACGGTCGCTTCCAGCGGGATACCTTTCTGAGTGGTTTAAAACTACGTTATTAATAGGGACTACCATTCTCTGAAAGAAACACTCTTTTCACAAAGGGAAAACTCGTGTGTTTTAACTTTGGCACAAAGCTATTACTCGACAAATTCAAAACAGGGCTAACAACATATTGTGATATCAACATATTATTATAACTTAACAAAGAAAACGGTTAAGTGTTTAGTCCTATGATATTTCTAGTATCACAAAGTCTGGAAAATCTAAGGTACCTGTATATACGGTATTATTTTAAACACAAATATAGATGGTACAAACTATTTTAAACACAATTATAGATGGTACACACTTTTGTAATTAGAAATATTTCACGAATTTATAAATTAATAACACAAATTTCTATAACACTGCCCTCACAAAATTTGTTGAACAAAGAGTGGACAGGTACTCACAAATATTGCCAAAAGTATGAAATTGAAGGGAAATCTTCTCCGCACTCCCGTACAGCAAATCAGCATAAAATACGTCACGAAAAACACACCACTGGAAAAGAGACCACCAATACTGTATTATTATTATTATTATTATTATTATTATTATTATTATTATTATTATTATTATTATTATTATTATTATTATTATCATCACGTTTTACTACCCGTTCGGGTTATACGCACTTACGCTAATGTGTAATGGTAGGGTGATTGTGAGATGAATGGAGGACCTATAGTTTAACGTGGAATCCGAACCACGGTGGAGGCCTGGCATTCCTCACATTCACAAGTTGTGATTAATACACATCTTGTCAGAGGTGAAGGAAGGGTTTGGCATTCAGATAAATCTGTGCGGACCGAGGATTGAACCCGGACCCTCAGCACAGAAGTCTAAACCTTACCCCTAGACCACCAGGTCACCCACCAATACTGTAGTTTTCAAGCTGTGAAGAAATAATTTAGAAAAAAGTACTTACTTGACTCCATTAAAAGGATTAATATAATATGAAATATTTGTAATACTAAGAAAAAGAAAACATTCTGTAACTTAATAGGGAAGTTTCGTTAAGCTTTCGTAGTGATCAATTTGCAAAGAGCTGGCTTAAATATAAATCTTCATCTACCATCAAAAGTGTTTATTTACCTGATAAAGTGTACCTCTTACAATGAAGAGTCAAATGGCAATTTGAACAGGCCTAGCCTGATTCAGGAATAAAAGCACGCTACTTGGAAATGTGTGGCGATAAAAATAATAATGTGTTTTTGGTGAGAAGATGAAGAAAAGACTTCTTCAAATGTTGAAATGGCTCTGGCCTAGAAGATTCCATTGAACTCTCCGAGTTTACCGGCAAGAGAAAGAGGCCAGTGTCATTATTTTAGATGGCTTGTAAATATTTAGCTATTCAAATGAAACTTGTAATAAAACTGACACATTATTTTGATGTCAATTTGAGGTTAGTGTATGGTCTCAGAGTGTAGGTAGAGTCAAGATTGTTGGTGAAACTTTGTGTACTATAGTGAATTTACTTCAAATTCCTGGTAATATTTTGAGCACAATACAATTTTAGGTTAATGGGTGAAAAGAGTAAAAAATAATCTTTGTCTATAGCATCACAGGAAGAAATCGGTGAAAATGACAATGACATATAAATATTTTCATAATAAATGACAATTTGAAAAAAACGCGATCACTCACACATAATAGAATAATATGATAACAAGTTCTTGATGTCATATGTTTGTCTAAGTACTGTCAGTGTGCTAAATATTAGTAAATGGTATTTAATAATAATATAATAATAATAATAATAATAATAATAATAATAATAATTGTATGACATATTACAGAGGTGTAAGTAGGGAATGGAAATCGCTGAAACACTGGGGATTTTTCAGCGTCCGTAAAACAAACTTGCTGTGAGGGATATAAAATTCTGCGTGGGATGTGGATGGCAAGGTCTATGAAGCTGTGTGGTCTTGATTGGTTGAAATTATCTCTTTTGTGTGGAAATACTAATGACTTTAAAATATGGGTATATGGGTACATCCAACGGTGACTTAAAGTAACTGCTTCATCGCACACGACCAGTCAAATATGAGTATTAACTGTGGTCGCAGGATAGCATTGAGTTTATATTATTTTATTAACTCGTCCTTTTACCCTTTAATTATTGATAATGAACCATACTTTAAGACATAAACACAATGCTTAGAAGTATAGCAATTAACTTGCTTAATATTTTTAGGCTGTACTTACTATGCAGAGTAGATAATAACCCTGTTCTCAAGTACAAAGCGGCGAACATCCTTTCTGGAAATAAAAGAACTTGGGAACAATCATGCATGGTAGTTAATCTAAACACACATCTAAATAACCAAATACTTTGACACTTTTTGACTATGACTTGAAATATATCATTGTAACTACCCAGGATCTTACCAAGAAGAAGAAAATATTATTAATAATGTATTTAATTTCTTCTCAATTCTGGTTAGTACTTAATTGTAGTCTTATAAAATCCCTATTACATAATCTCCAATTATGTTTTAAAATACCTTTAAATGGACTCAGTAGGGATTCGATGCTAGAAATATGTTGGCACTCACTGGCGCAGACAGGATTTGTTTGGGGGGGAGGGTGGTTTTCACTGACTACTAAGTGGGGTCCATTGGTTTTCCCGCAAATGCATCAAAAGAAATACAATAATATCCAAAATAATTTAAAATTTATAAAAATTGTCATAATTCTGTAACTATTTATAACTATTAAGTTTTTATAAACAGAATTTTTATTCATGCATACTGTTATAATATACAAACATGCAAGTTTCAATTAAATTGTATTTGGTAAATTTGATTTGCAAAATTATTTTACGAGCTAAAATCTGAAAATTCAAATAAACAACTTGCACTAACTCTTAGCTCACAAAATCACTTTTGAACTAATTCACTTTAGTCTTATGTTAATTTTCCTTGGCTTCATAAAAAGTTCATTGAGAACTTCATCCTCCCCATGTGGAAAAATAATATCTGGCCAGAACTGGTATGGCCAGATATTCCCAGATCTGGGCCAGATATACCCAGATCTAGGCCAGATATACCCAGATCTGGGGCAAATCTGGCATTTCCAAATCTGGCCAATTCCAGTTCTGGGCCAGATCTGGCATTTTCCCACATGGGTTCGTAACTGACACCTCTGAATGTATGTACATTAAGCCCATTAAGTCTGTCTTCATTTGTAAAGTTCCTCATGTATGATTTCAACATCTTTATGGACGAGAAAGAGGTAGGTGGGTAGCGAGGTCTGGGGGGGGGGGGTTGACTCTGAAAACCCCCCTTGGCTGCGCCAGTGTTGACACTTTCTGTTGGTGGACTTATCAAGCTGACACACAACACACAAAATAAATTATCGGGGTTTCCACTTTCACGCCAACGAATTTTTTTTTATTTGAGTTATTTAACGTGCACTTTCTGAACCAACTGATTGTATCAGCACAAGTGGATTTATATGAGTGAGAGCGAAACAGCCCACCAATTTTTCTGGGAAAGGTATTTTCACATAGCTTCCAAAGTTATTTTACATGCCACAATCGACAGGGACCTACGGCTTTGATTCTCCTCCATAGGAAGTTGTGCTACGGATTTTTACCGCTCAATAAAAATCCGTCGATCCTGGCTGGGTATGAACAACGGGTCCTGAGGTCAGCACTTCACCCCAAGACCACCGAGGTCGAAACCGATAATTGATGGCCGGGAGGTTTGGGTGTTAAGTACATCCTAGAGTTAAGTTAGTTGGTAAATCTAATGGTGATATAACAAGTAGGTCTAAAAGGTATATGTAAATTTACGGGCCTCGTTAGCTGGAGGGGAAGGGGGACATATCTCCCCCAACAATCTGCTCGAATGGAATACTCAGTACCGTTAAATAAACAGCGAATTATTTTATTCAAAATATTAAAAATCCACTTTTGTAGCAATCCGTAAATCATGAAGATAACGTTTTGTTCATGACTTTAAGAGATAATTCCGTTATATTATTGTCATTAATTTGGTACGTATTAAATTTATTTGATTATTTAAAGGGAAAATAAGATTGTTTGCCCCCTCAATAACTAAGAGCTAGTGATGCCTGTGTAAAGTGTCCTCAATTGAAAATAAACCTTTTCTTGATAGAAAACTGTTTCGAAAATCTTAGTCGCTTTGTACGAACTATTTGCCTTCCTCCAAAAGGAGAAAGTGCCATACGTTAGTCCCCCAGATATTAAGCTCAATAATTGGTTTCCACAGCGTGTGTGTCAACAGCTGGACAATGATAAGCGTCATTATGATCAAGGCCGTAGTCATGGTTTTTTGGGGGTTCAACCCCCCTCAATTTTATGAACAAAATATATATGGCTTTATTTGTGGTTCAAACAATATCAAAATTAAAATACAAGTACAAATTAGGTGGCTGTGTTACGATAAAAAGCACTTTAGATAACTTCTAGAGGTGTTTAATATTTAGAATTGTTCCTAACCTTCAGCAGTTAGGGGATTATGTTGCCATAAAAAAAACTTCAGATAGCTTCTAGTGGTGTTTAATAGTTAGGATTTTTCCTAACCTTAAACAGTTAAGGGGTTATGTTGCCATAAAAAAACACTTCAGATAGCTTCTAGAGATGTTTAAATACATAGATTTTTCCTAGCCTTCAACAGTTAGAGCTTCTAGAGATGTTTAATATTTAGAATTTGTTTCTAGCCTTCGGAATTTATGGTGTTATGTTACCACAAAAAAACTTCGTGTATCTTCTAGAACTGTTTATAATTTAGAATTTTGATAGTCTCCGGTAATTGGAGGATGTGCCCACCAAACACCCCCTGAAATTATTGGTTTGCTTCGGCTTTGATTATGATAAGCACTATCTTTCATTGATATCGTTAAACACCTTGTTTCTTATAAAAGCTTGAGATTAACATTTTCCAGTAAATTTCCTGGTAGTTTTTCAGTTAAGTCTTAAAGTAACAATTTAATATCTTTAAATCCGAAAAGGAAGAGTATGTATTCGTGAAAGATTTATTCATAATTTCGATGTAATGACATTATTAGGTCTACAGCATATAGGAGAACACCAAGGTTTGTGAGACTTATTCATCCACAAAGAGGTGTAGTAGATGAATGTAGGTGGAAAGGGGAGGAGGATAATTTAAAAATATTTCTGGTTCCAAAGTTTTTTGAATATATTAAACTGTAGAAGAAAATTTACAACTTTGAACTTCTCGATTGTATAAGTTACATTTTTCCCCCCATATCCGTCCGGTACATTAGAATTTTAACTATGCTACCAGCATGAGGAAGGAAGTATTTAGAAGGAATGTCCAAACATTTTCTGGGAAAACACTGGAAAACCAGTTTTAGTACATACGACCTCTATTCAAGCCTCTAACTTCACTTCACAGGCCAACCAGATTGTATGGTAATAATATTTAATCCACCAATTCAGGTCATTTAATTTTAATCTTAAGAAAATTACGAGTCTACATCTCCATCCTGATAAAGATAACGTTATACTCACTGGAACATAAAGAGTACTATGATCCACAGTGCTACTCACTGGAACATAAAGAGTTCTATGATCCCCAATGCAAACAACAGATACCTACTCACTGGAACATAAAGAGAGCTATGATCTCCAATGCGAACAACAGAGTCCTACTCACTGGAACATAAAGAGAGCTATGATCCCCAATGCAAACAACAGAGTCCTACTCACTGGAACATAAAGAGAGCTATGATCTCCAATGCAAACAACAGAGTTCTACTCACTGGAACATAAAGAGAGCTATGATCTCCAATGCGAACAACAGAGTCCTACTCACTGGAACATAAAGAGAGCTATGATCCCCAATGCAAACAACAGAGTCCTACTCACTGGAACATAAAGAGAGCTATGATCTCCAATGCGAACAACAGAGTCCTACTCACTGGAACATAAAGAGAGCTATGATCTCCAATGCAAACAACAGAGTCCTACTCACTGGAACATAAAGAGAGCTATGATCCCCAATGCAAACAACAGAGTTCTACTCACTGGAACATAAAGAGAGTTATGATCCCCAATGCAAACAACAGAGTCCTACTCACTGGAACATAAAGAGAGCTATGATCCCCAATGCAAACAACAGAGTCCTACTCACTGGAACATAAAGAGAGCTATAGTCCCCAATGTGAACAATAGCTGCGTGAGCAGGATCAGGTACACCCGTTTCACGAATCTACTCCTGATGGTCTTGTCCTCAAAGGAGCGGCCAAAGGGGCCCTGAAGAGCCTCGGGGTCTGCAGGAACACCCCGATATCTATACCACCATTTATTATATCCTGTTCTGTTCTCCTGGTTATCGGGTGGGTCGTTGATGATGTAAATCGGGCCGCGGCGCACATTCATGCTGAATGCCGGGGATTCTGTGAACACAAAATCACAACTATGTTAAAAAAAAAGAGGAGAGAATAATACGATAATTTTACCCTAGGTGAAAAATCGCATAAGTCAACTTTATTGCTGGTTATTAGTAAAACTCAGCGAGCGACATATTTCTATGGGTTTTTTTTTCAAATCAGCCTAAGGTCTTTGGTTTTTATTTTATTAGATACCCCAACGCTTTTTATATGACACCGGGAGCTCTGTCTTGAAAGCGTTCATACAGCCACAGACCAAAGTAAATTAAGTCGATTACTTCGCTGTTGGAAATATGTAAAACTGTATTATATCCTCAAAGTAAATGATTTTGTTTTCAAGCGTTTTTGTGTGCACTTAACTGAGGTATTTAACATCCACTTTATGAATCAATGTATTATTTTAGCACACGATTAATAAACTAACTTAAATCTAAAACAGACACAACATCCAGCCCCTGGTCGTTAATTCATCACTGTGAATGGGGAACCCCACATTTCACCAATGATAAATTTTTCAACCATGCAAGGAATCGAACCTGGAACCTGTAGAGCTATATTCTCTACTGGGGAGTGTTTTGTTAGAAGCCCCACGTTGTGGAGTAAATTGTAGAGTAGTCGATTCTTTTTTCGTGATGCACCAAGTTTCCGAAACCAAATTGTAAGGATAATTTCTATCCTTACGTGGAGACCAGTTTTAGTACTTCTTATATGTGAAAAATTTGTTAATTTGTATAAATGGTTTTTTATTAATTTATCATGAATAATTATGTTTGCACACACAATACGGCAGCTTAACGCGTCGTGGACTAAATTTGAAAATTGGAACTGGTTTAGCGCGGATCGCCTCTCGGTAAGGTTGTGGACAGAATTAGAACTATAGATTAAACTTTCATGGACCGTTCCTCTGTAAGGATATCAACAGAATGAATAAAGGACCTCTTGTTTAGTATTTATTTCGAAAGAAATTGTTCTAGTAGCTTCCATCTTTCTGTAGGTTGCACCATGTTCAAGAAGGGAGGTTGAGAGAAAGAATGTGTTTTCGAAGTGGTAGATAACTCATACCTGGCGCCAGTTTGGCAGCTTGAAAAGACAAGTCAGACAAGAATAGATCGTGACCTTGAAACCGTGAGCTGGTCCACGAGGTCATTGACCCTGGCAACTCTCCCCTGGCAATGGGTTTCCGATGACGTCATCGCTCTGTCGCAACACTGATGACTCATACCTGGCGCCAGTTTGGTGGCTCGACAAGACAAGTCGAGACAGGAATAGATCACGACCTTGAATGATGTCGCAATCCTCCCCTTCTATGTGGCAATGGGTGACGTCATCGCAAGCATGGCGGCAGTTTGGCGGGGTTGACAAGACAAGTTGAAATAAGAATAGCGGAAGAATTGACACAGCTCTTATCATACACAATCAGGGGCCTCTTTTTCTCTCCAGATGGAAACGTCACAATGATTTATAATTCTCAGTTAGGAGCCGCTATCCATCACTAATTCTACTAAAATAGGCTGTTTGGTACCTACCGTCGATATGTGGGGGTTGTATTAGGTTGGCGGCTCGACAACTCGAGATTCTTATATGGTTACACTACGTGTAAGGGAGAGACGGGTTTTGCGTGAATAAAACACGATATTACAAAACATACATTTATTATAAATAAAAGGTTTTACAGACATACTTAATACTTATTATACACTTTTACAGGAATGACGCATATAGTCGTTCATATGTTTTTCTACAGTGTCTCTTAGATGTGTTAGTAAAATAGTTTTTAGTTCACAATCCAGCATGTAATAGTCCAAACCGACGACTTGACGTGTATAGTAGGTAGGACTGATAAGATCCAGGTTTTGATGTGCGTTTCCACCGTAGGCTGTTCGAGATCGATAACATCCACTGATTCTGTTAGCGTGTCGCATACATCCACGACGAGTGTTTCGATCAAATCGTTGCAATAGCGTGCGACAGCTGTCAAACACATATCCTGGCGGTCGATGGCGACGTCGATGAGGTCCCACACCTCACAATGACGTGCCCAGCTAGGTGCTAGAAAGGTGACCCGTTTGAGTCCGGCGTCTTGTTTTTCGCTGATGACGACCATACGGGTACCGCACATGCGTCTCAGAGACATTTCATGATTAGTAAGACTAATCTTCTCAGGAGGTGCGTGTTGCTGAAAAACTTTGATATAACCAACTTGTAGCTGCCCAGTTCTTGCCACTTTGTATGGTTAAACACCGCACAATTCCCTCCACATTTTTCTATTTGGATATAGGGCATAAAGTTGTTCTTGACGCTCATGCCGACGATGACTCGTTTGGCGTCGACTTCATCAAGCGGAAACAAAGTGTTGAAAATACTGGCTATGGTGAGTGGCTTCACTGGCTCTGCTTTGCGGGTGCAAACGTCTTGACCATCCATATGTTTGATCACTTCGACGACTGTCGTATTATGGCTGGTACGCCGGCGGGATACACCTTTTATAGGTTCATGCTGATTGTACGCAGCCTCTTGAGGGGTGGCAGGACCCTAGCGTCTTGAAAAATGTGTTGTAATATCCCACCACCTTAGCGTCGTTTCCTGTATGATTGGTGGTCGAGAATAGAGCTAGGAAAGTTTTCATCGGAATGTTCTGGGCGCGATAGAGAAGGTACATGAGAAAGTAATGGCCACAAACGTCTGAGGCTATGCTTTGAAGAAGTTGTAGCGTGTTATGAGACGTGAGGGAAGTGTTTTTGCGTATAAATGCCAGATGTGCCTTTATACGGGGTGGAAAACCATAACTGTCAAAATATTCTCCCACACCGTTGTTGTCGATAAAGATGGAGACCCAATGAGTCCCAGGCTTGGTGTGCGGATCCGTGTTGATGACGAGAGCGGCAGGTCACGCTATTATTGCAGGTAATTGATCAGCAGGGAAAACGCCCGACCGTACAGAACGGAACCACGGGTTTGTTTTCAGCGCACATCTTATGGTGTGCGTGCCCATCTTCAATCATCCAATCTCGAAGTCCCCAAACGATGAAGGCCAAACAGAAATTCCATACAGAACTATGTGCCATGCACATGGTGCGGCCCAATTTAATGTTTTCAACGACGAACAACCTCTGTCGTACAGATCTACGACGGGCGTAGGCGTGTATTTGGCTAGAAACTTTTTCTTTTCTGCCCCCTTGACTTAGACGGTTTCTGCATGCGTTGTAGCGCGGGAGATGAGTGATTCAAGCAGACTGTAATCCACATCACCGCTATCCAGGAAATACCGTGTAGTTTACTGACGATATAGTCGGCTTGCTTTTTAGCAGCGGTGGAAAGTCCCTTGATAGCGTATGGGGGTTTTAATACCCAATGTTGAAGTAATGTATCGCATACAGATAAAACACTCAGTTCCTTGACGATAAACTGTTTGCTGTCGTCGATGAAGCTCTGGAAATCTACAATGATGTCCATGATTTAAATGACGAGCGTAAGGGGCGGGAAGTCGCTTATATTAACTCCCATAATCAGTCACGACGTTTCTGTCCTTGTCGATGGTGATGATGTTGGCAAACTCGCCATACACGATACAGTTGACGATTTCGGTGAGAGCTCTGGTAAAGCTCACTTAGATGCTCAGAGAGCCATGCCTCGTCAAATTCCAATTCGATGTCGTGTGGGTGGACAGATTAGGTGTGAGATCGAAAGCCATGAGATGATATCCCTTAGGGAAGGCTTTCCGTGTGATGTCGCTACCTTCGTTCATGAAATGGATACCCGTTTCAGAAAAAATATGTGTGGTAGGACATGACATAGTTGCCGTTTGAAAAATCTGTCTGTAGTGGTTTCAACGGCATTTGTTCTCCGTCCACATACAGTGAGAAATGGTTCATGCGGTAGGTTTGAATGTTGAACGGGTTCTTGGTAGCGTTTCCATTGCACGCTGTATTTGATACAAATCCCACAATGCATTGTTCTCTTTCAACTTATAATATTAATAATATATTATACATAAATTTTGTATTATTTTAACGTAAAATAATAGTATCACCTATGGATTCATCAATCGCATCCAAAGCCGAAAAAAGGTCTTTTATAGCCTCATGTGGCACTAGTGGTGGTAGTGATACCATCGCAGACTCCTGATGTTAAGGAGACATGTAGTGGCCCCATGCATCTGAAACAAATATAACTTTTTATTAGAATCTTTTAACCTAAGTGATAGCCACGAATAATCATACAAAAACTAGCCATTAATCTAAATAGTCATTTTCACAATAATAGCTATGGTCCTGCCGGGACTCGAACCGGGATACCTAGATCAAGAGGTAGGCATTCTACCAATATTTCAACAAGGAAATAGCCTTAAATCAATATAATATTTACCACTTAGCATTTATAAAACAAAAACTAATAACCCCCAATTTTGTTTATGAAAAACCCACTAATTAAGCACACTATTCATATTTCGAAACAACTTTGAATGGTGCTATTTTGTTTAGCTCTTAAAAGCTAACTATTCTTTCTTAAAAATCTGGTCTTTAATTTGCCAGCAACCGTTCGCGGTCAATTCTTCCAGGTAGACACCGAGGGCGATCATATCCACGGATGTTCGCGGATCTCCCCTCAGCTCATTCTCTAAAAATACAACGCAACAGCTTAGTTTGATATTCAGTATAAAACGAATTAAAAATATTAAACAGATTATCTATGTTATATAATAGTAAGATAAAATAATCTCCATAGGTTTATGTGAAACTGAGACATTCAGCAGCGTTATCTCGTCCAGGGCAATGTGTACTTTATGATAACACACGCCTCACTTTGAAGCGTTAGCCTGTTCTTGGTGTCTGTACTTAAAATTTCGACAGGAATCAGGCGTCCTCGGCCATCGGCCGAGCTTTACATATATTCCCCATGGCAGGATGGTGACAGTTTCAGATCTACTCGCGTTGTACAAAAAATTGACAGCATTTTTAGCGTTGAGAACGGGTGTTTAGATATTTTTGAACAGTACAAGAGTGCTTTTGAAACCCAAAAATTATTTTTAAATGTTTGTTTTCTAGTGCATTTAGGTTGGACTAAGCAACATTTTTCATAAGTGCCGAGGTTACGGAAACTGATGGCGTTGTGGTATTTTAAAACACTACCATCAATAAACACAATATTATGTTAATTATAATAAAGACTTTTTAAAAACATCTTTTAAATATGATTGAGATTTTAGTAAATTACATCAAATAATTTTATAGTTTGTAATATATGTATTCAATAAACTACTCTTAAATAAAAATACATTATTTAAATTATTGTAACGACTCTTGTTTATACGATTTTAAAATAATATTCAGACATTAGTAAACTAGCAACAAAATTAATTACTATTTTACCATAGCTACGAATCAGATTTTTTCAATAAACTACTCTTGATTATAATAAACATTTGTTCAGGCATAACTTTATCCAAATATCAGCCAAAAAGTGGCTGCTTAGGCACCTTCAAATTATCTATAGTTTTAATATCATAAACTTATACAACTGTGCAATGGCTTATTGTAATTTTGAAAAAATTAAATGTACACAATTTAATTTAACATAAAATAAATAATGAGTGTACCTGTTAAAAAAGTACATTTACTCAACCAGATCCGTCATGAAGCGTAATCACTCATCCTGGGTTGCGTGTTTAAAACTCGAAGACAAGTTATAGAAAGAAAGGATTTCAAAACAGGTGCTGATATTTATAGCTGCTACCAGCTAGATTTGCGACAGAGCGATAACGTCACCCGGGAAAATCCATTGCCACATAGAAGGGGAGGGTTGCGACATCATTCAAGGTCGTGATCTATTCCTGTATCGACTTGTCTTACCGAGCCGCCAAACTGGCGCCAGGTATGAGTCATCAGGGAAAATCCAGGGAGAGTGTTGTGACATCACATGAAATGATGACGTCACACAAATCGAGCCGTCTTGTCTCTTCAAGCCACCAAACTGACGCCAGGTATAAGTCATCGGGATAATCCAATGCCACATAGAAGTGATAAGGGGAGGGCTTGCCAGGTTCAATTACCTCATGTACTAACTCATTATTTCAAGGTCACGATCTGTTCCTGTCTCTAATTGTCTTGTCGAGCCGCCAAACTGGTGCCAGGTATGATTCATCAGGGTTGCGACAGAGTGATGACGTCATCGGGAAAACCCACTGCCTGGGGAGCAGAGGAAAGGGAGGGGAAAGCCAACAGCCAATCAGAGAGCGAGGAGGGTGTGGTCACGTGACCAAATCCAGCTAATCAGCGTCGTGGTCAAAGGTAAAAGGTCAAATTGTCCTGATACACCGATCCATCTAATTACTACTTTCAAAATAAATTATTTCTTTTCTGAACTCTTCACTTCCCCTTTGAATATTTTTTGAAACTTGACATTTTTGGGCATATTTTAACTAAAAAATAATAATGATGAAAATAGGATTGATATAGAACCGGAAATCACTGTCGAAAGTAATCGCTTCATGTTTTAAATACAAAATGCATGTCGAGTTGACCGAACTGATAAACGGCTCTCATGAGTGAATATCGAAGGTAACGAGTATGGCCGGGGCAAGTTATGTGGTTTTCAACTACTCAACACTGGCTAGATCTCACTTATTAAGAAGCATGTAAATAAGATTTGATAGCTTGCTATTGATGGGAATATTAGCCAACCTCTTTGTCTAATGGACAGCATTCATGGTTACTAATCTAGAGGTCCCGGGCTTGATTCCACTCGGTGAAATAGCTATTTTAGTCAAAGGACAATTGTTATTATGGTTGCTATGGTCTGGGTGATAAAGCTTAAGCTAGGTTTAAGACTACTACCACCACCACATAATCATCATACACCTGGACGAAGTAGCTCTACTTACATGGCGCCCAACCTTAGAAGACGGTTACATATCCGCCACGGACCCTGGCGGTATACGCAAAAGAAAAGGTCATATTTCACTCTGTTAATTAACTGCCTCATTAACTTATAAATAAGAGCATTCCCTCCTGAGGAAGGGACCACATTCACTCAGATGCCGGGGGAGGGGGGGCCGGGGGCGCATGGTTGACTGCTTTCAGTTCAAACCCAGACAAGTATCTTCTATCTAAGATTGAATTTCGGGAGCTCTCGCTAGTACCTGTGTAGACATTTCAGGTGGGAAGGGGATGATTGGAGGATGGGGAGAAGGGCTGTAGTAGGGAGAGGCAAGACTATTGTTGGAAAAAATAAAAATGAGCATAATGTTTTTTAAATGAAGTAATTCATGCAGTAAGACTCTCGAAGAACGTCACACGCCAATAAAATAAACTGGCTTCAGCCGACACATGGATCTGACGATCACTAACGTTACATGAAGCAGAGATTACAATAGTTCTTAAAAAATATTGTGACAGTAATAACACTTATTTATTTTTCATTTATTTTACTATAAGCAATTATACCCGTTCTCTGCATGGGTAAGCAGATTCAAAACGTTATCAAATGCCTGTATCTATGCTCTAATCTTGTGATCGTGGTGTAGTGATCCTCCCCAGGGCACATACAAGGTACACACCAGGCACTCAACCTTAGGGGGTTTCACTGCATTCCTTGAGCCAGGTTAACTTCTTGGGTACTGGGGAATGCTAGTTGCAGTTCTCAGTGATGGCAGCACTTCCAAGTGAAAAACTCACTTTCAAATTTTTCGTTGTAAAGGGGTAGTGGTCCGAACACAATAGTTTAGGTGTCAGCAATACTGACCCCATCTCACCCCCTCATCCCCTTTCAATCAACAAACCTTTTCAGACAAGAGACTAGTCAATGGTATTTGAAGATTGTTTACAACTAGACAATTTGCAAACATTCACGTGAACAATAAAAGGACGATTGTATTATACGTTTTCAATGTAATTTGCAGTCTTAGTAGACTCATTTGAAGATTGGTTTATGGTAGTGGTCGGCAAAGTGCGGCTCCAGAGCCGCATGTGCTCTTGACACTTAAGTGCGGCTTGACACAAATATCCACGGAAGGCGCAATAATATTTTCATTTAAAAAAACTAGGTAAAAGAAAAATTACATCTTATTTTGATAAATTAAAATTCTTCTATAAATCGAGAACATGTATAATTTTTTGTTTAAGCTGATAGATAGATAGATTAGATAAGTAATTAAAATTTTAAATATTGTTGTAAAAATACGTAACGAACATCGAGTTTAATTTTATTAGTTTTCGTAAACGTAAACACAAACCATGTACAAACTACCGGCTGAAATTGTTCGTATGTTTTCGGCGTACTCCGGTGTGATACAAAGGTACCACAAGCATGCGCGCGCATACTTTTTCTAAAGTAGTGGGGGTACAAATTGGCATCACAGATCAGCAGTTGCAGTGTGAACAGTTTTGTCTTTTATACTTTGTCTGCCCTTGTCAGGAAACTTAATTTTTTCGATGTTAGAAGAAGTAATAGCATTCGAAAACAAATTATCCATTTTTGCTCAGGATTTGGAAAGGGAATCATTGTTTCACTTTCCGAGCCTGCTGAAGTATCTTGGCGAAAATAATTTCTCTATTGGTAAACACCATTTTAAAACAATAATTTTAAATATGAGGGAAGCATTTCTCAGCAGGTTTCAGGAATTTAAAAACAGCAGAGCAACTTTAGCATTTGTCAAAAATCCTCTTAATGCTACGATAACCGAGTTGAAATTTTCACCTTTTGATATTGACATTGGTAGCTTTAAAATACAATCGCTGGATTTAAAAAACAAAGAAGATATGGCGCTCTAAATTCGAACGTCTTTGTGTTGAAATGGAAATATTGGAGAAGAAAAAATGTGATCTTAGTTCACAGCACAAGTGGTCTGCTTTGAATGACCTGAAGAAGGAAGACATGATCATTTTCAACGCTTGGAATAGTATTCCTGACTCTTACGATCAGCTGAAAAAGCTTGCGTTTGTTGTTCTTTCCTTTTTCGGTTCTACATATATATGTGAACAATCTTTTTCAAGCATGAACATTATCAAGAGTAAACTGAGAAGTCGTCTTATTCATGAGAACTTGGAATCATGCCTAAAATTAAAAACAACGTACAAACCTGACTTGCTCAAACTTTCCAAGGAGATGCAAGCACATTTTTCGCATTAATAAATATTTATTAAGTATGAAATTTAGTTTTATTTAGTGTAATAAAAGTTTACTAAACAAGCAGATTTGGCTCCCAATTTTTTTTTAAATTGTTGTAATGTTCATATTTGGCTCTTTGGCAAATAAGTTTGCCGACCACTGGTTTATGGGAAAGGGGATGGAGCCGCTACCTGAACCTACCTTTGTGAAAGCCATTTTATTGACACGAGAAGGCATTTTTTGTATGTTCTCTTAAAAAACCATCTTTAAAATGAACTGTTTTAAAAAAATGCCTGCTTGAGAGTGATGTTATCACTTGTGACTGCACATAACGAGCCCCATGTTGAAGGACTCAAGCTCTCCCACGGAGTGCAGCCATTTTAACCTGGAGGCTGTGGGTCTGGTGTACAACTTGTCTGTGCCCCAAGGCCACACACTTCCAAAAATATATCAGTATAAAATTTTTGGGGCTAATTAAAACACTTACGTAATCAGTATGTGAAGTTTCAAATTTTTACCTTATCGGAAAGTTTGAGAAAAACTCTGGCCAGACAAACAGACCCCACATAGCTTTTATTATATACAGTAAATGTTCTGCCTTATGACAGACCCGTTGCTTTGTCCAAATTGAGTCCTCCAGCATGTCTTATCAGCAGCTTCCTTCTTTATATCTTGAAACTGGGTATTTTTTACCTTTTTTTAAGGTCATTCATTTGTAGCATTCGTGGTTTTCCTGGTCCCCTTATCCCTTCTCTTTGCCTTCTATGACATCCCTCAATAAGCCATTTGTTCTCACACTGAGCCACATCCGGTTAGCATTTCTTCGTAGAATCACTTACATAATACAAAAACGGAATCTTTCATTGAAATTTGTCCAAATCTTGGGTGCAAGTTAAAACTAAGCACAATGGGAGACAGAGATGCAAGATCACCAGCTGTTGAAATGCTTGAAGGTATGTCGAATTATAATAATTGGAAATTCAAAATGGAAATGTGTCTGATTCACGATGGAAATTTCTCTGATTCACGAAGATTTATGGTAATGTATAGAGCCTGAAATTGACGCAGAAGGGAATTTAAAACAACTAGATGAAAAAAAGATGCATAAAGCAAGAGCTAAAATTTGTTTAATGGCAAAACCGTCTTGTTATTCTTATGTTAGGAATTCTAAAATTGCTAAAGAAGCATGGGATAATCTTCAAAAAGCCTAAGAGGATTAAGGACTAATCTTTTTGGATTGAAATGAGCGAATTTTAAGTCGATGGAAGCAAGGCCGTAGCCAGCAAATAATTTCAGGGGGGGTTTGGTGGGCCCATCCCCCAATTGACGGAGGCTAGAAAAAATTCTAAATAAAAAACTGTTCTAGAAGCTATCTGAAGTGTTTTTTTATGGCAACACTACCCCCTAACTATCGGAGATTAGGACAAATTCTAATTATTAAATGGCTCTAGAAGCTTTCAAAAGTGTTTTTTAAGGTAACATAACTCATTAACTGCCGAAGGCTAGGAAAAATTCCAGATATTAAACAGCTCTAGAAGTTCTCTAAAGTGTTTCTTTATGGCAACATAACCCCTGACCGCCGAAAAATAGGAACAATTCTAAATATTAAACAACTCTAGAAGCTATCTGAAATTATTTTTTATGACAACATAACACCATAACTGCCGAAGGCTAGAAAAAATTATAAATAATAAATACCTCTAGAAACTCTCTGAAGTGCTTTTTATGGTAACACAGCCCCCTAATTTGTACTTGTACCTTAATTTTGATATTGTTTGAACCATAAATAAAGCCATATATATTATGTTCATAAAATTTCGGGGGGGGGGGGGTTGAACTCCGAAAACCCCCCCTGACTACGGCCTTGGATGGAAGGTTACGTAATTAAGATTATATCTACTGCCCAACAACTCGCAGATAGATATAGGTTAGAGGATGAATTTCTTATAGTTGTTATGCTGAGTGGTCTGCCTAGTTCTTTTGACCCGATGGTTATTACGTTAGAAAGTTCAGGCGCAAAAAAAGTAGTGAACTTATAAAAGCAAAACTTCTTCAAGAGGATTTGAGACACGAAAAAGATCAATTGGATTCTGATATTGATTTTTTTTCAAAATAAATAGTAAAAGAAATAATAGGTAACAAAGAAAAAAGTTTATAAGTGTTTTAAATGTCACGAACTTGGACATAAAGCTTCTGAATGCTCAAAACATGAGAAAAACGCATCTAAAGGTAACCAGTCGCAATCTAGTGGCAGCCAAAATGAAAAGGGCAGAAGTAATTGGTGTTTATTTACTGCTATGACGGCTAAGACAAGTTCTGAACATTGGTATGTAGAATCTGCAGCTACCGCACACATGACCATGCGTAAATATTGGATTTCTGATTTTAAAGATGAATCAACAGGTCTTGAAGTTATATTAGCAAACAATGAGAAGCTTAAAAGAGAAGGCCGTGGAGATGTTATGATAAATATTAATAGTCATAAACGAAATATATCTGATGTGATTTACGTACCGAACTTGAGTTTGAACTTGCTATCAGTCAATCAGATGGTGAAAAAAGTCTTGTTGCTATTTTTTCATCAAAAGAGTGTAAAATTTACCAGGATCAGGAGTATACAATTAATGGTAAAGCAATATCTAGTGCTAGGAACACAGATGCTCTTTATATACTAGATATAGATGGTGATCTGTTTTCTAAAACTACTTTTGATTCGAATATGATCGAAAGTGCTAATGTGGTGTCAAAAAATAATTCACAAGAACTCTGACACCCTCAACTGGGGAAATTAAATAAAGTATTGACGAATTTGTTAAAAAAAAATGGCATGGCCGTTGGAGTCAATTTCGCAGGAGAAGCGTCCACGTGTATCCCATGTATTGAGGGAAAACAATCGAAAGAACCCTTTCCAAGAATAAAGAAGCCTAACCATGCCACCGACTTCTTCAGCTCGTCCATTCTGATCTGTGTGGGCCCATACATGAGAAAACTCATGGGGGTGCAAGATACATGTTCACGATTATTGATAATTATTCCAAATATACTTTTGGTTATTTTTTAAAAACAAAAGAGAAAGTCCTTCCAAAGTTCAAAGAATGGAAAGATTTTGCCGAAAATCAGATATGAAAGCGATTGAAGAGTATTCAAACCGATAATGGGGGGTATACTTTAATAAAGGCTTACATTATTTTTTAGCAGTAAATGGTGTTAGGCATCAGAGAACGGTACCACACTGCCCAGAATAAAATGGCATCGCAGAGCGTGCCAATAGGACCATAATAGATAAGACACGATCTCTACTTCAAGATGCTCATTTAGATAAACAATATTGAGCTGAAGCTGCAAATACTGCAATTTATCTGAAAAATCGATGACCCACAAAAGCTGTGAAGGGTATCACACCTGAATAAGCGTGGACTGGCAACAAGGCTGATGTTGGTCAATTAAGAGTTTTTGGTTGCATATCATATGCCCATGTATCAAAACAATTTTGAAAGAAATTGGATCCCAAATGTAAGCGTCTAATTTTTGTTGAATACAGCCAGCACACAAGAGGCTACCGACTAATTGACCCTGAAAATCCAAAAAGGGGTCTACTTACCTAATTACCTTGAAGATAAGCCTGGTGGAATAGAGAATGGAAATCAGCTGACTGAAAACAATGAGGAAAAGACAGTTGCTTTTCCAATGCAACTTCAAGTCTCAGCTTTGGAGGAAGAATCAAGAAAAATTCCTGATTTGGATTTAACGGAGAAGACGTCTGATGAGTACGAGGAAACTGAAATTGAGCCAGAGGTTGAAAGTTTGTCTTTACAGTCTGGACTATATCCCTTAAGGGAGAGGAGACCAAAGTAATATCATGATTATGAAGTTTTTAGTGTCATCTGTGACAAAAACATTCTACAAAGCGTCAGCGAGGCCCTATCTGGAGATGATAGAGATTTATGGTAGGACACTATGACAAACGAATATTTATCTTTTAAAGAAAATGATGCATGGTCATTAGTAGATTTGCCAAAAGTTAGAAAGGCAATCAAAAGCAAATGGGTATTCAAAATTAAGACTGATATGAATGGAGATTGGAGATATCATTAAATATAAGGCACGGTTAGTCGCAAAGGGCTTCACCCAAAAATATGGGGTGGCTTACACCGAGACTTTTCCTTCTGTAGTGAGACATTCTACAGTTAGAGTTTTGCTTGCTTTGGCTTGTGACGGCTTTGGCTTGCTGGCTTTGGCTGGAACTTGCTAAAGATCATACAGATGTAGTAACTGCGTTTCTCAACGGTGAATTAAAATAGCTAGTTTATATGGAACAACCTGAGAACTTTGTGGTTAAAGGACAAGAAAAGAAGGTATATTTTTTAAAACAAGCTGTTTATGGGTTGAAGCACTCTTCAAGAGTATGGTATGAAAAAATTCATGATATTTTGATGAAAATGTATTTTAAGAGGTCAGAATGCGAACCACGCGTTTATCATCATATTATTGGCAAAAACATTTATATAGTTGCCCCTTATGTTGATGATTTTTTTATTTTCTTTAATTGAACTCACGGAAAAGTTCTAAATGAAGGACTTGGGTGAAACTCAACAAATTTTATGCATGAGGGAGGATACGTCGGGAAAATGAAGCCATCTATTTAGATCAACAATACTATATTAAAAATATAATTGAAATTGAAATTTGGTATGGTGGACTGTAAAGCTGTTTCTACACCTGCAGAACTTGGACTAAATTTGGAGAAAGGTGAAAAGAGAAGCGAAGAAAATCCACCTCCTTTCCCATATCAAGCATGGATCGAATGTTTGATGTATATGGCAATGACATGTAGGCCTGACATAAGCTCACACTGTTATTTTTAAGTCAATTTAATACATGTTGTGATGAAAAACACTGGTCATGGTCGAAAAGAGTCCTGAGATATTTAAAAGGTACAATGGATTGGTGTCAAATGTATCAGAAGAGTGATGGAAAGTTTACTGGATTTGTAGACACTGATTGGGTTAGCGACAAAGTTGATCGAAGATCCTACAGTGGCTATGTGTTCAAGTTGGGAGGAGCTGCTGTTTCGTGGGAAAGTAAAATAAAGCGTACAGTAGCACTCAGCAGTACCGAGGATGAATATATGTATCTCAGTGAAGGAACCAAAGCAGCAATTTTCTACAAAAGTTAGTTAGTAAGTTAGTTTGTAAGTCAGGTACTGATAATATTTGTTGATTCAAAGAGGGCCCATTAATTACTACTAAAATAATTGATCAAACCTTGAAAATAAAATGAAATTAAATCTAAAGAATATTTCTAGATATGATTAAATAATATCCTAAATAATACATTTTCGTTAATAGTAAGGTTATATCGTGTTGTTTATTATTTTCAATGATTATTACTACTTACCAAATAAACATGAACATTATTAGAAATACTAAATTTTCGCTTATTATATTAAAATAATGGTGTATCATGAACACAAAATCTTTAAAATGTACTTACGTTGATAATGAAAAATTCTGTTTTCTTTATTAAAGAGTTGGATGTATTAGGATCACAAGTTCCAGCGATATCAATAATAGGGACACAAGTCCCGCATTAAGTTTTTATTTTGAACATATTCAATTGTTTGTTTTCTCTTTGTAGAATCTCTTTATCATCTTAATTAGTAGACATTATTAATAAGTAGGTATAATTCTTAAATCTACAAGGATGATTGTTTATAAATCATTAGTTATAGTACGGTCATCAAATATACATCAAATAGGATCAATATATTATTATTATTATTGTTACTGAAGGAAATAATTTTAAGTAGTTTGTTATACACTGAGAAGTAATAAACAGTTAGTTACATTTTAAATAAGAATTGTAATATTCATAAATAATGTATGTCATTTTATATGATTTAAACTTGTTTTACAAAATAAAATATTAATCTAGTGAAATGTGTGGCGATATAATATTTTTATTGAAAAAATGTTATGTTGTGACACATTAACTATAAACTCATTAAATTAATTATTTGAAGGCCTATATAAGAAGCGTATATAGCATGGAGCTGAATGTGGAACAGATCACTTCCTAGTGAACTCGGTAGTTGAATTAGGTAGGAATTTTATAAGGAAGCAGCGCAAGAGTACTAATAAAGTAAGAGTGAACATGGAAAATTGCAGTATAAAAGTGTGAGAGCGCAATATGAAAGATTGCTGGGCGAAAAATTTACTTAACAAGAGCGCAAATAGAATGTCGAAACAAATGCTAACAACATAGAAAGTGTTTGGAACAGAATAAAAGAGGCTGTAGTTGATTCCGCGAAAGATGTGTGTGGATCTGCGGTGGTGGGAAACTTAAAAAGAGAGGCATGGTGGAGTTAACAGCTGAAAGAAGTTGTGGAGAAAAGAAATAAGCACACAAATGAATAATTGCTGTGAATAATGTAACAGAACATAAGAGGTTGTGGGACATACACAAAGAGAAAAACATGAATGCAAAGAAGGTTGTAAAGAAGAGTAAGGAGAAAACAATTTTAAAAGAAAGAGAAAGAATGCAGAATGATTTCCAAGGAAATAATAAAATGTTCTGGATGTGGTTAAAGAGAACGAAGCAAGGAGTGCAAGGAAAGATCTATGGGATTCAGAATAAACGTGGTAAGACGATCTGGGGTGAAAACAGTATACGAGAACGACGGAGGGAGTATTTACAGTAATTGTATGGTGAAAAAGTAGAAAAAGTAGCATAAAATAGGAAAATGTCATGACAAGTGAAATAATTAACGAGGCTGAGATATTAAAAGCTATGAAAGTGTTAAATAATGACAAAGCTGCGGGCGTAGATGGTATCACTTGTGAAATGTTTAAGTATGGGAGCGCAGTATTACTTGCCAGATTGTGTTAGTTGTTCAATGTGTTCACTGGTATTTCTAATGTTTTTAATGACTGGAATAATGTTGTCATTGTTCCTTTATACAAAGGCAAAGGCAAAGGCAATAAGAATGAATGTAAGATTTAAAGGACAATAAAGTTTGTAAAGTATTCAAGCAAAGTTATTGGTAGAGTTTTAATTGAGAGGGTGCGTGAATAAACTGCGTACAAGATAGAGTGTGCAATATGGTCCCTTGTGGGCCTAATCTGTCAGGATGTGTTGCGGCCGAGGTTAAGGGTGCTGGATATATGAATGTGTGGGTTCGCAATTGATGTATGGCTCTGTTTTTAGGGTTTTATTTACTACTCTTCCCTACTACAAAATGTGATGCTATTAAGAAATTACTAAAAAGATATAAATGTATTTGAAAAGACTAATTGGGAGCTAGTGGCAGAATGACTTATAGCAAGGAATGCTCAAACAATGTTATTATTATTAGCACCCGTCTTACTACCCGTTCGGGTTGTACACACTTACGCTAATGTGCAATGGTAGGGTGATTGTGAGATGAAATGGAGGAACTACAATTTAACGTGGGATCCAAACCATGGTGGAGGCCAATGGCTTGATTGACACTCTAGGTGGTCTTACACACATTATGAACCCCTTTACCTTGGACACGATGGTAGCCCCCAGCCACGCTCACTCAACGATCTGACATATTAACCCACGTAGCTCCCAAATTGGGCAGAGTGACCCCTCTAGATTCGATGGTGAATTGCCAGCCCTGTTAGCTTGAAAAATAATAATAACTATACTACAATTTGGCCTTATTGCTCAGAGGAACGCTGACAAGACATTCCAGCCGTCAGAGCTTGTATCCTGTTTACTCACTCATCAAAACACGTTGATATAATCGTTGTCACTTGCAATTCACAACATTACAATGTTAAAACAAACAAACACCCTAATTTAGGGCATGTCGATTACAACTTATTAATTTATCTGTATAGTTATTATCGTTTAAATAACTAACTATACTCGCGTTGGTGGCCACATGTTATAAGGCGCTATTCTCGCAATAGACTAGACCAGGGGTCTCCAAACTTTTTGCTATGCGGGCCACATAACATATTTTACACATTTTTGCGGGCCAAAGTAACATTCACCTGTTCTTCAAGTAGCATCATTTTAGCCCTGAATGCCTTGACATGCGCAAATAGATCATAAATCAAATTTGTTTCAACATGCAAATTTAGGTCGATGGCAGAGTATACACCATTAAAGGTGGAGAAGTGTGTCTGGGTCCTGGTGTTCATTAGCACCAGGTTTCCCAAGACAAGAATATCTTCTACCATCCTCCCACAGGCGTCTGTAAAATTAGACCCCCACACTAGGATATGAGCGTTAAAGTCCCCCAAGATGATATAAGGGGCGGGAAGTTGTATAAAGAGGACCTCTAGGCTCCTCTTTGAAACACGTTCATCTGGTGGGAGGTAGATGCAGCATACTGTCACTTCCATAGCAAGGGAGATTCGGACAGCGATCACTTGGAGATCAGACACGATATTAATATGTTTATGGTATATATTGCTTCGTGCGAGTATAGCTACACCTCCGTTAGCCCGATCAAAGTATGGTTTGTCGGTACGATATACATCGTACCCACGAAGCATCGGGTTGTCAGTTGGGCGGAAGTGGGTCTCATGCAAACACAAGATGGGAGGATGCAGGGAAGAATTTAGTAGTTTAATTTCATCTACACGAGCATAGAAACCCCTACAATTCCATTGTAGTAGCGACATTATTTATTAATATAAAATTTAATTAGCCTCGCAGTCCACAACACTATCTCTTAAAAATAAAAATTGATTGGGGAGCTTTTTAGGCCCTCTTGCCTTTTCCAGTCTCTCCTGGACCTCCCACTTCAGGAGAGGCTTTGATTTATCCTGGAGAGACTGGGTCGGTGGATCCTTGCGTGAAGGCAAGGCCTTCGACGCTTTCTTTACGGTAATTTTCTCGGTGGTCCCTCGCTGGTCCTTCCTTAAGGCACCAGTGGGACTAGCCTTTGTGATCTCACCTGTTTCACCACTCATCCCAACCTCCGGGGGCCCAGAGGCAAGAGTGAGCTCAACAACGGCCGCTCGTTTTTTAGTGTCACCAGGAGGGCCCGGGGGGGTTCCACGAGGTGGGATCGGGGGGTTTCTCGAGGAGGGCGGTTTCGCCTCTTTTAAAAATTTAGGCGCCACAGTAGTTGGCGCGAAATCACTATAGATGTATCGAGTAGAGACAAATGGCACAGGTTGCGTAGACGTCTTAGCAATATTAACTGCGCAATAGGAGCTAGAACAGTTGATATTCTGACTGACAATCTGCTATAATGAGGTTTGAAATACGGAGCCTGAATAGATACGCATTCCTTGCGTGCCTGGACATATGAGATCTTCTTTCGGATTGAAATCTCCAGGACTTTTTTCTCTACCTTCTATTTCGGACAGGCCAAGACCAGGCAGAGTGTAGACCCTTGCAGTTTACGCAGAACTTAGGAGACTCACGTGGTGTATCGCGAGCCTCTTGTCCACAGATCGGCTTACCACGGCATCGCAGCATTCGTATGCCCAAATTCCTGGTACTGAAAACAGAGCTAAGGGTTAGGGACATACGGCCGGACCCTGAGCACGTGGAAACCTGCTTGGACCCCTTTGGAAGGTTAGGAGTCGCAATGTGAGGGTATACGTATCCGTATTTTCTTCTTGTCCGTTCTTTTTGGTGACAATACGGTACACTTCGTGACATGCTGGGGTAGAGCTCCTCACAGATCTACTCAATGCTCACGCAGTCGAGGTCAAAGCAAGTGACCACTCCCTTGCAAACATTGAGAAACCTGTGAGGTTCCACCTTCACGGTATATTAGCCGTATTACTCGACAGTATTTCAGTAATAGCCATAATGTTGGAGGACTAAACGTCAGTCGCAGTCTGAATCAAAATAGTGCCATCACGCAATTTCCTTATCAAGACGTCCGATTTTGCTGAACCGTTTATCGCTCTTTCGAAGATAAATGGGCTGACGCGCTTAAGGTTCTCATTGTTATCGATTCGAGACATCACCAGGAAGCGGGACTGGGGCCTTACCACTTCCTGGATTTCTACAATAAGAGGGCTGGACGGCCTTACCCGTTTCCACCGCTTATCCATATTACGGCCTTGTGAGGGGCCGGGCAGTAAGTTGCCAGCGGGTGTTGGCAGTACGCTGCTAGCGGACAGTAAGGTGTCAGCTGTGACAATGGAGGCAATGCCTTTTTATGGGGACAACCTGCACAATACTCCGATCGTAGACCCAGGGTGATCCAAGTTGATTCTACCACATGAGGCCCTGTTAACTATCCAGACCATGAACCCCATACGACGCTAGACATGACAGCCTTCGCATGAGGCATCGCCAGGAGAGAGGTCATCGCAGCAAGTGGGTGCAGGAAAGTGACAATTTTACGTTCGGGCCCTCATGAACGCAACCGATCTTTTCTCAAAGAAGGGTACCCGGTTATTGTCATCCCTAAGGCCCTTCTACTAAGATATTGTAACCAGCGCACTTTCATGAAGGAGCTCAAGAGCAGTGGTATTCAATAATAATCCGAGAAGAGACGTGCTAGCTGCCAAGGTCGTCAACGGAGGGGCCAACAGTCACTGTGAACGACTGAACGGCAGGAGAAGGGAAGAGAGAGGTAAGGAAGGAGAAAGAGAAGGAAGAATAAATAGAGGTGAAAGGAAAGATTTAGGATAGATTTGTGCTGCACGAGGTACGTCCTGCACAGAAGCCTCCCCTTTAAGTCACCTCTTACGACAAGCAGGGGTTACTGCGGGACTATTCTAAACCCCGTCCCACAGAGGGGGTACAATACAAAAATAATAAAACTTGAAACTGATGTACTAGTAATTTTAATGTAAAAAAGTGGACCAAACCCGTGACAGAGCATTAACAATTAACAGATTTTTCTAAAAAGATTAATGAATAATAATAAGAAAGACTAGTGTTGAGATCTTTTTAGAGTTAAAATGTAGAATTTTAGATAAAAAAAATATTTAAAAACAGTATAAGTAAATGTTTTAATCAAACAAAACATTAAAGATTGAGATTGAAAGATTCAAAAATATTTTATAAATTGTTAATATACGTTCACTGATTTAGTCCACTTTTTTACATTACAAATTACTAATACATCAGTTTTAAGTCTTATTATTTTGGTATCGTCAAGGTAAGCTTACCCCTTTCCAGTGTAAATGGATCATTATGAGGATCTACGTATGATGTGTTAAAATTCAAGCCACCAAAAGAACATTAGGAAAAAAAATTAATAATAATAATAATAATAATAATAATAATAATAATAATAATAAAATACAAAGAACTTGATTTAAAAAAGGTAATAAATGAAATAGCCAAACTACCGGTATTGTAAATTGTTGATTACGGCTGTAACCGCATCTAAATATCATATCTTTTAGATTTAAATATTACACATGGACACCGGAATAGAGCCAAGGATCTTTGTACGTCTATGCTCTTATCATTAATATATCGAGGAGTCGTTCCATGTCCAGGATCATTCATTCATGTTTTAAGGTAGAGTCTGTGATGGACGTCCGGAAATGAGCTATCGATTAAGATCGCGAACCATCATATAACGCTGACACCTTAAAGTCTAGACGGCATTGAACTTCTAGGAATTTTAATCAATTTTAATTGTGCAATGGCTTGATAATTTTGAAGAGGTAGGTTACTCAACTCTAGCTATTTACTTTCGATTATAAATAATATATAGTAAACAAATCTCTTACATTTGGACAAAGTCCAGGCTGGTAAACATGTTGTAAATTTGTAGTGGTTAACATTTTTCTGATTTGACAATAGATTGCTCGTTCTAGACAACAAGATAACATAATTGATTTAATGTCGCAACGTAATATCTCAATATTTTAATCACAAAACAATTTTTTATCCGAATTAATGAGCCAAAAGTAGCCTATATATAAACATACACTTCTAATGTTTTCCATTATTGTATTTTCCAAGATTAATAGCAAACAAATAAACAATATTTCGAGACTATTAACATCGCAAAAATGGCCATCAAAACTATCATATTTTCTTTTCTTGTTTTGAACTGCCTCTTGGTGAGTATACATATGTTTTAATGTGGATGCACGCATTCCTTTTAAAATAAAGCCAATTATAGGTTTTTATAATCTATTAAGTTGTGATGAAAATATACACAAGTTCAGGTAAATATTTCTGCAGTTATTAAATCAAAAATAATTTTTGGTCAAAATAAATAAAAGATAGTTTCGGTACATATGTGTAGTTTAATTTGCTACAAATAATAATCTGAAATTTTGTTGAATATTTGTCGTGAGCATAATAAATAGCATAACTTCTCAAATAAAACGAAGTCCTAGATAAATTTCGTGATGTGCGTGACAAAATATTAAATAACTTTTGATATTACTTACTATGTGTAACAAACAAGGGATTAAAACAATAACTCCTCCGTTAAAACGATTAACGAACCATGTGTTGAAATATATTTTAAAGTATGGACATATTCAAGCTTATAGTTTTAAGCGATAATTAAAAAGAAAGTACAGTGTGTTTTTCCTCTTACGTACATTGCTACCCGTCCGGCCGGTATGCATATTAAGGTGCGGCCGAAGGGAGCGAAAGTATTTTTACAGTTTTTATGGAATTGAAATTTTTTGGCCAAAATAAATTAAATTCTATTAAAAACTGTAAAATTACTCGCGCTCCCTTCTGCCGCACTGAGGGACTAAAATTTAGCAAGGTATAATTTATAAAAAATTATCCCGATTTTGCGTGGAGGGAAGGCGGAAAACCAAACAGTAAAAAAAAAAAATCTTTAGGACACCTAGCCGGGATTCGAACACCAATCTCTCTGTAACTTTTATTAATTTTGTAAGTACCTGATTATAAAACATATGTTTTAAAATGGACATATTTGGAGACCTAAAATATTTTCATTAACATATAAACTATTGCCAAAGTTATAATAATAGTAAAACCTCAATAAGCTCAATACTTACAAAAACAAGCTATTAAAAGTAATTTTCTTTAACTTAATTGGGATTGTACCTTGTAAGTGCTATGCAATGCTATTAGACTGTACCCCACGTTTCTTACGGATTGCTATACCTGCCAGAGAGAGAAAGTTACTGGATCTACTTTCACTTATTCATACGTCAAGTCATGTGACCGGCAACTATCATCATTGATATATACATTATAATGGTCCTACCTATTAAATAACATGTTTTATAAAAGGTGTTCCAAATGTCCATTTGCAAGAAAATCAAATTGTAGTTATTGTCCGGGGTTTGAAGAGGACCCTTTCAATGGTAGAATGGTCTAGGCAAGAGGTCCCCAACCTTTTTGTACCTTAGAGCACATTAAAAACTAACAGTAGTGCGGCGGGCACCAATCACTTTTTCAACTAAATTTATAGCTGAACACATAATGCAAATAACACACACAAATACATATTATTAAAACAAATTGTGAATTTAGAATTTAAAAAAATATGTTTTAAATACGCATATAAAATAACACAATTGGTACACACGCAAAGTTAGTCCAAAACCAGTTTAAACAATTGAAACAATTTTCACCAAACCAAAAAGTCAATGTCAATAAAAGAAATACTGCTTTATTTAGAGTTTTAACAAGACCAAAATAGAACAGACACAAGGAAATATTTAACTACTAAGCACCATATTGGTGGTTAGGAACATTTTTAAAACCTGTGTTTATTCAGGCAACAAAGCAGGGTGGACCCATGTCAAGATATTTACAAAGGAAATAGGAAATATTAGCCTGGTATTATCATGGTATTAGTGAGTAGAATGATAGTTCTGAGTTAAAGTACACTTTGTAAATGAGTTGGCAAAGAAAGAGGATTGACAGGAGGGATTGGAAAGGGGGGGGGGGGCGGCTTTCAATCACCAACTTCTTGAGAACAGCATATCTGGAGATAAGCACAAACTTGATTTTTGTCGAAAAAGCGACAGATTAAAATTATTAGTCTAGAACTTTTCAGCTATGGTCAAAGAATGGCGGGCAGATGTAAAAGGCTCAGCGGGCGCCATGGCGCCCACGGACATAGGGTTGGGGACCCCTGGTCTAGGCTCTAGGGCAGTGCAAACTGTGGTCCGCAGGAAAATGGATGCTATGACACAATCATAGTTGCTTCCTCAAATAGCATATTATTGCTGGAGACTAAGTTTTCAAAAATAAGTAATCTAATCTTGAATTATCTTTATTATAATATATTGTAAAGACTTCCCAAATATCCATTTTAAACAAAATCGTTGTCAATTTTAGAGAATCACCCAACATTAAACAATTCTTTATCGAGGGCTCAAATCAAAATGAAAACATCCCGAGGACAGAAATAATTGTTTTTGGGATATGGGGAATACAAAACGTTTAGATTCATCATTATCTCAAGGTCGACATTTCTAAAAGCTACAATTATTTTTTTTATTATAAAGTAAAAAGTGAAATAAATTAAAAGAGTACAATATTGACAGGCTAACTCCACTAAGCTAACTGTACTGTGATCCACAAATACAGCCCAATTTTCATAGGAAGAGCCGGCCGGCTTTCATACAACTTGTACTTAATTATTAGTGTTATTTTATAGCAGACAGATCATAATTATGACTTGACAGAAGATTTATTATAGTTTCTAGCTTTCAAATAGGTTATTGCTATGAAAGTTGTTCTGTAAAATGTGTATATGAAGCAGAGTTATATGAATATTTTGTCTTTACTGGTTGAATAATCAGGGGTCTCCAAACTACGGCCCGCGGGCCACATCCGGCCCACCACAAGATTATATATACGGCCCGTTCCAAGATTTTATCAAAAAACAAATTAATTGTTTCTCTTCGTTATTTATTAACCACAACACACAGTTTATTTGACATGTCCCATTTCTGTCCACACGCGTGCTTCCCCCCATGACACCAAGTGCTGTCGGAATTGCAAACCCTCATTTTCAGTCGCAGGCGCCATTCCTTATACCGACAACAGAACTGCTTGACTGTGACGATTTTTAGGTAGTTCCAAGTCTCCCGGCAGAGGGTTATCAAAGGAAAGTTCCGAAAGATGTTACCTAATTTAAAAACAAGTAATTATATTGACTAATTATTATAATATAATTTATTACATATACATTGATTCATTTCTCACAGAGAATAATCAACGTCAATCACTTTTATCAGACACTGACTGACCTTGGAAAGTGGCATTTTTTATAGACGTGACTGACCATATGACTTTAATCTAAATTTGCATTTTGAAACAAATTTGATTTATGATCTATTTGCGCATGTCAAGGCATTCAGGGCAAAAATAATACTACTTGAAGAACAGGTGAACGTTACTTTGGCCCGCAAAAATGTGTAAAATATATTATGTGGCCCGCATAGCAAAATGTTTGGAGACCCCTGTGCTTGACAAACACTATCATCAAAAAATGTCGTGTTTCTACAAGTGACAGGTGGGTGGTCCGTGTGATTATCAAGTTGTTGGCCATTGGGTAAAGTTTGAGAAACAATGGTCTAGTGCGTCATCCTCACAATATACTAGACTGCTGATGGGGAGATCAGGGTTCGAATCCCGATTGAGTGTACCGAGGGTGTTTTCTTCCTAAATTGTTTTACCCTCTACCTTTCCGTAATTGCGGATACACTTAATCTAGATTCAACCTTTATCATCCCTAGCACGGCGTAATAAGTACATATATGTACAACAAGAACGGGTAGTAAGACATGGTGCTAAAAATATAAAAATAGATTGATACATTATTAACCATGCTCCTGACGTCATATGTCCTATGTTGTCTGTCTTACAGGCACTAGGGGCAGCGGTGCCCGTACTCAGGGACGACAAGAGTGAACTCGACACCCTCATCGACGAGGCGAAGGCAGAGGTGAACAAATTAAAGACGTTCATCGACACCACAAGCGCGGCCGCACAAGCCGAGGTGACCACCAACGTCAAGGACGCCTACCTCGTCGTCCAACAGAAGATCGAGGAGGCGCAGAAGAAGGGGGAGACGCTCGGCATCGACGTGAGCGACTGCGTGGAAGGCCGGCAGGCAACCGTGGACACTGACGTAGACACACTTACCAAAAATGCGTTCGGGTGCATCACCGACCAGACGGACCAGGCGCTCGGGGACGTCAACACGCTGCTGACGGACATAGAGACGGCCGAGAAGGACATCGACGAGGCTCAAGCGGCCCTAGACGCCTGCGGCGACGAGTCCAGCACGTGGAACAAAGCCAAATGCATCGCGAAGGAGACCGTTAAGGTCGCCGAAGAAGCGATCCAGCTGAAGGACTCTGTGACCAAGTCGTACACGAACGCGAAGAGTATCTACGATAACTTCCCGACCACGACGAAGAAATGCGAGAATGACCAAGTGGATGCCGCTGGCACGGATGCCACTCAGATCACTGCCAGTATCGAGGTGTGCCTGGTGACCAAGGGCATCACTGGATGAGATCACTACCCCCCACGCTCTTGTTAAACATCTCAATACAGACAATAAACATTACAGTAGGTTCATGAGTTGTTTGATTGCATTCCTTAACTGTAACATGAGAGCTTATTCCTGAATTAGGATTGCCACTACCGAATTACCTATGCCAAACTCCTTGAAGAAGGGTTAATTACATTTAGAGCAATGTATACATGTCATCTGTGAAACAAGCCTCTTTCATGGTTCCAGGAGCAAGCTATATTCTACAGTATCTCTAAAAATGAATCAGCTAGTAAAATTAACGACTGTATTTTAGACCAGTTCGAAGCACCATCAACGCTTTTCATTTAAAATTGGAGTACCCATCATTTTACTGTGTAATAATTTAAACCCACCTAAACTGTGTGATGGGACCCACTTACAGGTACATGTAAGCAACTGTTATGACAGGTGCACTTCGGGAGAAAGGGTCGTGAGCCAAGAATCCATGGGATTCCATTAGACCTGCACCTCCAGTTTAAGGTGCAGTTGTAGGGAACATGAGTCAAGGCCAAATTTTTGCAGTTTTTATGGTAAAACATTTTTTGTCAGAATAAATAAGATATCATTCCAGTAGAAACATCAAGTTAAATTTTCTTCACACGGTGATATCAACATTTGTTGAATATCTCACGAACATAGCGGCATCAGATGATAAGCTTTTTAAACGGAGAGAAAAAAATTGTCATTAAATTCCAGGACAAACTGTTGAGGTCACCTTATGAGAAAATTACTTTCTATATTTCTATTGGAGCAATATTTTATTTACTTTGATCAAAAAAATGTCCCTTAGCTCCTGTTCTCAACATCCCCTCCTTGAACGCCTGCAATTTCCTCTCAAGGTTTGCTTTGAGACTACTATCAAGACAGTTCAAGGACAAACACTGAACTGGTACCACTATACATGTTATTAAAGCAGATATATTTAGTACTTAGACATAACATACAATTTTGTGATTCTTTTAAAACAGCACGCTAGACTGTCTGTTTAATGACACTTTAGCAAAGCTGAGCTATCGTTGCATATTCAGCCAAATTGGTAGTCCCCTATGTTCTTATTTAGTTTAGCACCACGTCTTGCTAACTGTTCGGATTATACGTTTATGTACTAATTACGCTATGGTTTTAGGAATTAGGAAGGTTATATTTATAGGAAGTGTACCCACAATTGCATGAAAGCAGGGTGGAATTTTTTTTGAAAAACCACCCTCAGTACACCTGATCGATATTTGAACCTTAATCTCCCCATAATTGTCAATCTAGTATATTGGGAGAGTAGCGCCTTAGACCATGCGGCCACCGAAACAGGCCGCCTATATTCTTGTTCCGCTGAACATATTCCTGCCTCATGAGAAGCAGCGAGTATTAGTAGTCATGACGCTGTTGGCGAGGTCCTTTCCTAATTTACAAAAGCAGGAAATAAGGCAGCACTTTCAGTAAACAAACGAGTAGCTCGGGAGCAGGAGAGAGTTAAACATTTTTCAGAAGACGTTTCGAAGCGCAAACGTCAGAAAACTTTGTCTGTGATTATGAAAATATTTCTTGTCATTTTATTAATATTAGGGCTGGGCCGATGCCGATTATTAATCCGATCATCGGCCGATTATCGCATAACCGGCGATTCCGATGATCGATGTTTGAATCTCCGATTATTTATGCCGATTATTCAAAATGTGTGGGTATATTTTAATTCCTAAAAAAAAAAAATATTTTATCTCTGCTCTCTCGTATGTGATCTTTGAATAATTAGCTTGTTCTTAGCGACTTAGGTTTGAAATAAACAGCACATCCAACATTCCAAACAAAATATATCAAAATAAATATATTTACCATAGGTCTTTTTCCGATTTATGCACGTTATTAGAAATAAAAAATACTCACAAGTAACAAATTTAATAATCATAAAATAAAATATAAGCAGATTGGTGTTGTTTTATTTCGATTTGTTAAAGATGCCCAAAAAATGAAACATCGGACGTAATAATCTCGCACATGCGCACATTTTGTTTTAAATGGAAACTGTTTTTCTTTTAATGCAAGTACAAAACTTTCCACTGGCAGGGAATTTGTTTCGCTCATATCTCAATATGAATTTAATTAATATATATTAATATTTAAATTTTACATTTTCTTTAATAGTTAAAAGTAAATTAAAATAAGTTTTAAAGTATTTCTTAAAAAAAAAAACCACGAAAAATAACTTTCGTTGCACATTATGTTATTTATTATTTATTTTATCATATTGAAGTAGATATGGGCAAAATCGTTCTTTTAAATGAACGATTCATTGTGTCTGGTTCAGTTCAATGATCCGTTCCATTTTGACCCGTTCACCGTTTATTCGATTTTCTAAAGGTAGTTTTTATTTAAATGTAGTTAAAACAATGTAATTTTTCATTAAGATTATTAAAATTGTTATAAAAAAGATCTGATTACTGTTTAAAAATGGTGATGCCTTTTTATTATACTTTTTTTTAAGAAACCACTTATTTCTATACGATATTAATATTTAGTAGTTAAATTATGATAGAATGCTTCGTAGAATCACAAAAACCTATATTATGATATATAAAAATCACAATTCACAAAAATATTACGATTGTTAAAAATTGTTTAATATTGAAGCCATATTTTAATAGACATTGGATGTAAAAATTCCTATTTCATCTAAAAACAAAATAGATGTAAGCCTATTTTCCTTGTGTGCAAAAATATGTGTGCCTTGATTATTTTTTATCATTAAAATTAAATTTAAATTTGCTGATTATGATCTGTCTTTGTCTAATGAAAGGGTCAGTAGGCCTATTTAATTATAAATGTGAAATCATATTGGAATTATCTAACATGTACCGGTATATTTGCTATTTATTAATGTGATTTGTTTTTGTTTAATGATAGGTTCATTTGTCCTAACAATAACAATATAAAATAATAATTAAACAACTTTTACACTTTAAAAGCTTCTATTTAAATGTTATTAAAACAAAACTATATTGGACATTATAAAACTAGTAAAAGTAACTTTTTTTTGCTTTAAGAGTCATTTTACTTTATACACTTATTAAAATTGAAAACAAAAATAATCGGCATCGGTGATCGGCCTAATCGGCAACAAATGATCGGCATCGGACTAATCGGCAAAATAGCTGATCGGCCCAGCTCTAATTAATATTAAGCCTGTGTGAGTCCAAGATTTTCAATTTCGAAATGAGTCTGAATATTACACATATTTAATTCATGTTCAAATATTTGAACTGAATATTTTATAATGAATCACATCAAATAGAATATCAGGCTAGATTTTTTAAAATTAAGTCCAACAAAAAAATGTAGAGACCAAACCATATTTAAATAATGACTAGATTTTAAATATTATGAGATTAGAAAATTTATGCTCAAGTCAAATAATGGGTCAATGCTAACATCTTTAAAAACCTTAAATTATTCAAATGTTTGACTTTTAGATTTTAATTTCGGATTAGATTACATTGAATCAGAGTCTGGGATCTATTTGGATTTGATGTTTAAAATCCGATTTAAATCTTTCAAATACAAGGATTAGGAATTTTAAATCAAATACGGGTGTGTCAAGGGTAGTTTTTCTAAAGCAGCTTTCCAATCTTCTACCATGCAAATGTGGGTACGCTAACTCTAAATTCAACCTTCCTCATTCCTGATGCATTAGTGTAATTAATACATATGTGTATAGCCTGAACCGGTAGTAGGATGAGGTGTTAAAAAAAATTGTACTCATATTTTTTATTCTATTAGGCTAGGTATATAAAATAATAAATTAGTAAAACATTATTTACTTAAATTCAACATTTACTCACCAGACAAAGCGTTTTTAAAGATTCAAGAATAATCCCTCTTCAAAGAAAGTGCACAGCCCTTATGTTTATGAGACTATACAACATTCATGACAGGGCTCCACACTTGTTGGAAAGGACTTGCTTCAAAACAATTTTAAACTTATTTCTTTTTTACCAACTACTCTAGACAATTTTGCGACCCCAGCTTTACTGTCTCAAAGCAAGTAAAATAAACACACTATGAACAGTGGTATATATAGATAAATAACTAATCACACCGTTCCCTTACGGGGTAGTCAAGAAACTGTGCATAAAGCTAAAAAAAAACAAAAAAAAAAACTCTGTACTTTATCCATCCTCACTAACTTTCTCCACAGTTCCCTATCCTTACACCTTACATACTCCCTCCGCTTCAACAACGTTCAAACATCGATTCATAAATGCTCTTTTATTTTTAAAACTCTTAAAGTCCCTCTTTTTCATATATTCATCTACAACATTCAGCCAAGTCTTGCGTGACCTACGCCTTCCTTTTGATTCACACACTCTACCTTCATATATATGCTTCGTCATTCAATCCACATTAATCTACTCAACATGACTAAATCAATGTAAGACACTTCTTTCACACTGACCTATTGGATTCCCTTTCAAACCACACTCCTTCAGAATTTATTCAATACTGACTCTGTCCATGCGAGTTTTTCCACATACATTTCTTAGATATCTCATTCCAACCTCATTCACCTTGCTCGTATTTCTCTTGACAAACCTATGCTTCACATCCATAAAACAATGTTGGCGTTAATACACTTTTATATACTGCCATCTTTGCCTATTTCAATATTACTTCGAATCTCGGTCAGGTGAACTGGGGGTGGTTTTTCCTAAATGGTTTTCCACTCTCCCTCCACGCAAATGCGGGTTCACTTCCTCTATTCAACCTTCCCAATTCCTAATCCATTAGAGTAATTAGTACTTAAGCGTATAACCCGAACGGGTAGTAAGACGCGGTGCTATAATAATAATAATAATAATAATAATAATAATAATAATAATAATAATAATATTACTTCATTCTTTGCAATAGTCCACATAAATCAAACTACTCTCTTAGATGCATTCACCAGTTTTTTTATTTCACCGCCTATCCTTCCATATTTTTTTTAAACATTATTCCCAGATACACAAAATCATTCACGCGTCCTAATAGTTTTCCATTTATATTTATTTACATTTTCTACTTGCAGGTGAACAAGAAACCAGCCTAAATATTATGACGAAACTTAAAATGTATGCATAACGGGTTGAATTTTACAAACAAATGCGGGTTTTCTCCAATGGAATCATTATGTTTATTAATAATCACAAGCAACAATAAAACATAATATAGTGAACATTTCATTATTTGTATCAGAAGCCAAACTTTATTTTACACTAATTAGTTTTGACATGTGACCGAATACACAAACTGTTTCAAAATACATCAAATGAATAAATTCATAACATTAAAATCAATAATTTTACCAAACTTTCACAAATTAATTCTATAAATGTAACAAGCAAAAGCTAAAGCACAAAATTTTATCTCAATTGACATAGTTTAAAACAGGCAAACTTGATGAGGTATGTAGTTTATTTACTCAATAAGCTTATATTTGCCATCATGTGTTAAATAAAATACATTTTAAAGCAAAATAGTCTTCAAATCTATTTTGAAGGCAAAATCAAGTATGGATGAACTTGATCATACTAAGTTAAGGGGGCCACCTACTAAAGCGCTGAAACACATGGAAAAAGTTCAGAAATTCCGCATTATTCAAGAAGGGGTTTTCTTTTTCAAAGTATAGTTGATGCCAAAATGGGGTAAAAAGTTATCAACATGTTCCTATAGGATTAAAACCTCTGCATTTTAGTTTTGTAGTTTCAGAAAAATTTACAAGATTAAATTGGTTTATTTTCAATGCCATTTCACACAAAATGTCAAAGCTCTGAAATAAAAGTAATGGTTGGAAGCATATATCTAGCTTTCCTCACACAAATAAGTTAAATTTTGATAGACAAAACATAGAATTTTAGGATAGTCAAGGATTTTTTTTAAAGCTTCAAAACTGCCGTCCCAATAAGAAATACAGCAGTGTGAGAACGTTCGGCATTCACTTCAAGTAAGTGGCACCTTTAAAGTGTGTTTTTCATCAGTCAAAGCACAAAATATACTCTTCTTGGTTCTTAAATAATAAATTAATAATTGTGTGCACAATATCCAAACACCTAATGACACCCAACAAACAATATATGTAATAATACTCCCCCCCCCCCCCCCCCTCCAAGTTTGATATTTGCCAAAATGCTAACGGATGTTTGAAAAGAAACACGACCCATAGATAATGTAAGGTAATATAAAATTGACAACCGATGATTTTATTTCCTTTAAGATTTAACACCAATAATTTAAATCTATCAGATACAGGAGAGCTAGGGAGGTCAACATTCAGCTTTCAGTGAACAATATATCAAATGAAACATTAGTTGTGTACAAATATGTGCAATCCATAGTGGTCAACATATTAAACAATTCTTGTAATTTACTAATAAACATGCATTGCTCAAGGAGTGAATTTCATTTTGAACACCCTGTATAAGCTAAAATGGCACATGAGCTAGGATTTGAAATCTGTAGCTGTATTGTGTGTAGAAAGATGTAAAATTTTAAGTTGGATATAATTTTTTTAATTTATATATATATTTATATGAATTAAAAAAATTTAAAACCCTAAGAAGTGTGGCATCTCGGAAACTGTTTTATGAAAAATACCAAGTTCTAATTAAATGAGAACTTGGTATTTTTCATAAAACTGTTTCTGAGATGTCACACTTCTTGGGGTTTTTAAAAATTTTTTGAAATATATTCCTGAAATGGCTTCATTCATAAAACTCGCTGCCACTGGTACTTTTATTTTGATGTGTGCGCACATATTTATTTTGCTGTGATTGGTAGTCCTTAGCAGTTTATATCAACTAGTCCTTAGAAAGTTAAAGTTGAGTCAACTTTTACGGGGTGGTAAGGACTAAGTACTTTTAAGGATATGGACTCTGTAGACAGAGCAATCTGTTAGTGTGGAGTCGGTCTCTTACGAATACGGAATCTGGAGAAGGGGCCTTAGCCTACTAATTTTTAACCATGATCTAACCCCGTGCTCTATACTAAACAGATTTTAGTTAAAAAACAACAAAACATTGTTATTGTTTCATAATGATTTAAAAAAAAGAACTTATTAGTTTTGATAAAAGTTGTTAACTCTCTAGTTAGGTTATGCATAGCGACAAATATTTTAATTAATGTTCCCTTAATATATAATTGATAACATCATAATATCCTTAATAAGAACATACTTTTAAACATAAATACACATTTTAGAATATATGTAGGTAAGTGACAGCTAGAAAAAGTTATCAGATCTACTTTCATGTTTTGATCTGCCAGACCATATGTTGAGTTGTTAATTTTGGCAGTCAAAACATTCACACAAACAAATAACTTGTTTTAAATTATATTTTCCTTTTAACTATTTTTACATATTCTGCTGTCACTTACCACCCCTTCTATGGCAAATAGATCCTATTTTTCATTTAGGTACTAGAAAAATTAAGTTTAGAGATATTTTACAATATAAAACTATAAAAGCAAACAGTCTTTAATATAAGTGACTATAAGAAATAGTGTTGCTTCGAATGACATAATAATAATGATATATAAATTAGCATTTTAACAATCTTAGGTTAGCTCTTTTTTTTTTGTTCAGTCCTTTATTTTAGTTCTAGTATTGGGTAGTAATTATTTTCTTATCGCCTTAAATTTATTATCATGCTCACAAATTAATACAATTTAAAACAATATTTATTATCACATTCAGACATTTAACAGTCAATCGAAGTCTCAAAATTGTAATAATCAAACTTTTATTCTTCAGCTATAGTTTAAAAAGGTGTGACATCATACATTCATGTTAATTTATTTATAACAAATTAATAATCTTACTAAAGCCATTTGTGATGCCACTACACTAATTAAAACCTTATATACAAGTTATTAAATAATTTGTATGTATATTTTTAGCCTTTTTTTCAATGTTATTTAATTTAATTTTTTTTTTTTTGTTTGTGTGAAAGGAGTAAGGCCTTTTGTCCACAGAGCCACTCAAATAACTCAAAAGTGATGCAAGTAAAACCTAAATTATCAATCAGTAGTTTGAGCTTCACCGATGTATTTCAATATTGGTGCAACCGCAGGGCTACAGTTTGCTAACTGGTTTATGAAGCATCGGTAATTTGTCACTGAAAACTCAACATCTTAGTCGCTGGGCTACCTCAGTTACAAACTCAATCATCATGAACGAACAGTTATTGAACATTTAATATACTATTCAAGGTAGCTTTCTTTCGACATTCTGTACAATGCTATATATTTGGAATTCCCTTTACTATGACAAATAGTCTATTAATGATAATAATAATAATAATAATAATAATAATAATAATAATATAATAATAATAATAATAATAATAATAATAATAATAATAGTCTGCAGTTTACATTCTTTTTATTGTGTGGATAAATCCAAAGTCTTCTTTTTTAAGTTTCTTATATTTGTAGTAATAATAGAGAATCAAATTCTCCTACACTCAAGTCACTAGACATTTAATAAATATTAAATAATCCAAAAGCCTGAAGAAGGTGCTTGCAGTTAGATAGTTGAAAACTCATTGAGATTCCGCCACTGTTGCATAGCACCGTGTGTGAAACATAAGTAACAACTAGTTACTGACCAGTTTGTGACTTCAATCACTAACCAGTCCAATTACATTTGAGTAATTCCGTGGGCGAAATACAAGAGTGTTAGGAAATGTGTGATAAGAAAGAGGTAATCTGTAAAACGTATAATTATTTTTAAAACATTATTCCTTGAGGTTTAATATACATAGTGAAAGATTCCTCCTAAAAAGCATACTTTATAATTTTGATATGTTTCTAGTATCTATTATTATCTATATTTATGTGTATAGCAGTATTGTTAAACATGCTTACATTTATATGTATAATACAGACTATAATTCTTTATCCTACCATCCAAATCGGGTTTAACTAAACAAAAAACAAACAAAAAATTGTAATAATATGTAACAAAATATTTCTAGCTTTAATTTGGCTCTCGTGAAAAAAAAAATCCGTAGTAATCATTTGATCATTTACAATGACCGAAGAAAAAAAATGTAGCTACCATTATGTGTTAGTTTGTGTTTTTGCATTGTTCATTATTATGAAAAAAGGAATATTTCTGGAAGTTTAAAATTATGTGTAAGTGTGAAAGTAATCAGAAGATGAAAGTGTGAAGAATGTGTGAGGAAATGACGAGAGAATTCTATGGGTTTTCTATCAAAGCCTAACCTAATTATACATTCAGGTTGTCTTTCTTCCCTATCACTAGCATTACATAATTTTATGTTTCCAAACTTTTTCTACAAACCTAAAAATAAAATATTTGTCATCATATTGCATATTATAGTTATGAATAAATTGGTGATTACTCGCAGCAGGCAAACCAACAATTCATCAGAACCAAAAGTGTTTTTGGGGAGTTTCCCTACATTACTATAAACATAATTCATGACAAATTTATTACTTGAGGGAAAAAAAAGGTACCCCACAAACTTCTGTAATACTTGTTTATAACCTCAAAATCTAAACAAAACTGTAACTTCTTTCTTAAAATCTGAATTCTTCTAGCAATACATAAACATAAGAAAATACAAATAATTATGTTCCTATGGTGATCTATATTCGCACCACGCTTTATCAAAATCAACTCAAACATTTTAAGGCACACATAAAGCACAGTTATTAGTTTATTATGTAATAAAAAAAGGCTAAAACAAAGTTTCTTCTGAAAACAGCTAGGCCTATAATTTCTTTATTGTAAGTGAAATGTCTACAATGCTTGTACTCTCCCTCAACAATCTTTTTAAATGTTCAAAGATGTACTCCAAGTAGTGCTGTAAGCCTTGAATCTCAAATCAATACACCCAACTTCAATACCTATAATATAAATATATACATAGTGTTTCTTTGGTTTTAGAAAATATTTTAAATAAGAATCACAGTTGAATATTAAGTTAGCAATATTCTTTAAAGTGAAAAGTGACATGGGAATTGAACCCGGGACCTTTGACTTAGTATGCTAATGCTCTACCCAGTGAGCTACCTGGGAGTCATTCCATGCCCAGGGCATTCCTCACTCATAGCTTGAGGCAGATTCTGTGATGGACATGCGGACATCATCAGTCACATATGAGTGATCAATTAAGATCATGAGCTATCAGATAAGGCAGCCACTAGAGATGGGCGATAAATCACCGACTGTGATTTTTTCACTGATACCACATGATCACCGCTACTCCCAGTGACTCGATCTCAAAAGTATCGGTGATTGAGATATCAGTGATCGGAGATACTCCATACTTGCATCGGATGGCAACAGTTACTCGAGCTACGGAGCTAGTATTGCTTCTTCTAGACACTCGAGTAAATACTCGCCTCGCGGTCTTTGTTATTTTTTTATTTTCTACCAGTTAAAAGAGAATCGACTTTATTGACTGGCATGTTCTACGTGTTATTTCTACTTAAAACACTTGATCTCGTAGAGCTCATTTTTCAAAAACAGTATCAGATTGCTACGTAAAAATGACTTTAATGGTTTTAATGTTTCATTCAAATGCGTTTTCAATACAAAATATTTGTTGCTAAGAACAAAATCGAAAAGCTTGCTTACTTAGCAAATCACATTTCGGATTCTATTTAAAAGTAGGCTACGAAAAAAAATTATGTATTCTTTTTTTCAGTGATCCTATCCCCAAAATCGCAAATAGTAAATTAAAATAAGTAACAAAATAGAAAATATATAAATAAACCTTAATATGTACTATGCGTTAATGATCCTAATCATACTATAGTCTAATCTAAAGTTAATTTGCTTCTAATAGATGTATAGTTCATCTAATATTAGATAAACGGTATTTAAAATAAAATAACACTACAATAATATAATAATATATGACCTGCATTCCAAACAATATTTTCTAAACCAATCGCCATTATGTTATGTTCATTTTTAATGTCACATCAATTTTAATTGTAGTAAAACAGATCACTAAATAAATTACACAATTACAAGATTTTCCCATAGTACATCAAATAAGTTTTAATATTGGTATTCAATTTTAACATGATGTTTTTTGGACTACTAATTTTGCCCAAATTACATAACATTTCACTATAAAATATAAATAACATTTTTTTCTTTCTCTTTTTATCAACTGTATGAAACATCTTAAACGCATACTTTTGTATTGACTGTACATTAGTCAGGCAACATGAAACCCAGATGAAACCTGAAGATTAGGTAGCTGTATGTTGATTGTCAATATCAGTGCTGACAGGAAGAGCTTATGTTAGGTCTTTAAGTATCGAATTCCATTGCAAGCCGCCAAACACCTGAGTAATTAGTTACCTTCCAACCGATACTCATGGAACTATTCAAGTAAATACTAAATACATAATACTCAGAAATACTCCATATTCCATACTCGATACTCGATTGTACTCGACTACTCGGTCAGCAGCTAAATAATAGCTTTGACCATGGTTGGAAAGTGAAAAAATATCGATCCATCAAGACACTGTGAATACCAATCACAGTGAAAAACCACTGGTATAAATCACCGATATTTTAAAATCACAGTCACTGTATTCACTGATATCGTAAAATCACTGTTTCACCCATCTCTAGCAGCCACCTTCAACTCAGGAAGACTTAAATATAATAACTTGGCTATTTGATCCATAATTATATGTGCATTTGTACGATTGTCATTGTACATTTGGCAGCATAAATCCATATTGAGTCGAAGGTGACTGCATTATCTGATAGCTTGTGATCTTAATCGATCACTCATATGTGACTATTGATGTCTGCATGTCCATCACAGACTTTGCCTTAAAATATGAATGAAGAATGACCCTGGCCATGGGACGACTTGTGGATAGCTCAGTTGTTAGAGCATCGGCATACTAAGCCAAAGTTCCCAGGTTATATTCTTGTGTTCGGGTGTCATTTTTAAATATAAAAAATGTGATATTTAGATGTGGCTATAACCGTAACTAACAAATATAATAGCTTGGCTATTTAATCCATAAAGCTGTCAATAATTTAGGAGAAGCTCCATGTCAGTATCAAGCATGAAACCATGCAAACAAGTTAGTTGCCATGTTAACATTGTTACAATCTCATACAAAGCTTAAAACAGTGATGACTACAGTAGCACAAGCAGCCAAGAGATGACGAGAGGGGAAGCTATCGTGTCACAAACTTCATCTACACCTACCAAATATGCACAACATTAGTTAATCTACTGCGCAGAGTTTTGTCAGTAAAAACAATATACAGGGGAAAAAAATCGTGAAATATTAGTCTATAGAGGAGCAAAGAAGCATACTTTAGGATAGGACTCTTGAATCCTTAAGGATATTAGATATTTGAGGAAACAATATTATTTGGTCAATGTTTTAATCAAAATAGTGAATTGGAGTTTGTTTTAGATCTCTAATGCTTATTGGTGGTTTAACCTCAACATATTTATAGTAAAAACTTAACAACCAAACTCCAGACCAGTAATTTAATACTTAACTGAATGTATGATTGTTATACTGAATAGATATTAGAAAAAATATGTCAACATTTAGTTAGTGTTTCTACCTTCTATCATTGTGTTATATTACCCTCTTTATGATCATAATTGTTTCAAAGATTAAAATTTGTAGGTAAACTGAAGATTCGGATTTGTGAAGTCGTGAGTTCGACCCATCCCTTATGATAATAAACATAAAGTAAAGTATTTCTATAAAAATAATATTTTTTAAAAAGTTGAAGTATATTCTTTGTTTTGGTGGAACTACTGAATATTTCTATGCAAAACATAATAAAAAACTAGTAATATAGTCGAGCCCATATCAACAAACTTTCATTAAACAAAAATTGAATTTCTATGAAAATCCTCCAATTTTAAGAATAAAGGTCAATGAAAGGATTTGGAATGTGACATGCAGAAGTGTCTTTATATCATAAGCCTGTGTTTAGTCAATTATAATCATTATGTGAGCAGGCAACGAACAAATAAAAATAATTCGATATTTATTTGTTGTTCAGTGTCTAACAGCAGCCCTTTATTAATGTAAAATGATAGAAGCTACAATTTGCTGAAATGATTACATCCATGAACTAATAATGTATCTGTAATAAATCAATCTTTCTACATTATGTTAAGTAAAATATGTTAAGACTTAAGTTATATGTGGAACCCCGCCAGGGAACACTGCCTTTACGTAGGTCCATCAGACCGGGCGGCAGGGATTGAGGCTCCAATGAAGCTGAGGGCTATGCTGGCGGTAGCGTAGCTACTGGTAGGGTCTCCCATGCCAGACAGGCATCGGCCGAGGAGTGAGACTAAACGTGTTCCAATCCAACCCTAAGGTGGTATGCGACCCGTGCTTATGGGGTGCATGGCACATGGAAGATGTGCATCTAACGGAGCCTCAGGGATACCTGGCGACCTCCCTGAGTAAGCAGCCTTACACCAGCGAACGGGGCTCCGCTGGTGTGGACCTTTATTTCCCCGGGACTCGTGGGAATAAAATGACCGAAATGAATCCTAATTTTTCTGGAGTAGAGGGAGGAATTGCCAAAAAGCAAGAGACACCCGCTGCCCAGCCAAAACAACCACTGGGTGGAAGTCCAATGGAGCATACCATCTCTGAAGCAAAGGAGGTCAAGACTCCTAGCGAGGAGGAGGTGGAAGGGGTAACGGAAGGAATGCACCTGGTGAAGCTTAAGGCTTTGTCGGGAGCTCAACGGAAGAAAGCCTGTAAAGAAAAGAGAATGAAGGAAGGGAAGGAGTGGCTTCCCAGGAATGAGTGGAGGGAAAAGAAGGGGTTGAAACCCAAGACCTCCAAGAAGAAGTCAAGGCAAATGGGAGGAGATGAACAGACTCCTTCCACATCTTCTGGGAAAAAGAGGGAAAGAGAAGGAAAGTCCCTAGATACTCCCAGCACAGAAGGAAAGCCAGCTTTGAAAAGGCCGAGACAGGAAATAGGGTACCAGTCCTATAGTACTGTAGCATCGGTATTTCGGCTGGCAGTGATACAGAAGGGTTACCCCCTGGTAAACATAACGCAACAGGCGGAATAAATTCAGATGGCTCTCTTTGAGAAAATTGGGGAAGACGTAAGTCAAAGTCCGAGATTCAGGAATGTCTATCTGAACAAGGGAGCTCTCATCTTTGTGTGTGATGGGCAAGACACCACAGCATGGTTGAGAGGGAAGGTACCAGGGATATCACCGTGGGATGATGCCCAGCTGCAAGTGAAAACAGCAGCTGAGCTCTTCAGGACTGCAAAGATATCCATATGGGTGCCAAAGTTACTTAAAGACATCCCACCAGCGACTCTGTTTAAGAAAATTGGGTTCCAGAACCCAAAAATCGCAACGGAGGACTGGAGGGTGATCAACCGCAAAGTGGAGACTAATAGTCAGACCGTTGTGGTTGAAGTGGATGAAAAGTCCCTGAAGACTATACAAGAACTAGACCTGAAGATGTTTTTGGGCTTTGGGCAAGTTCAGGTAAGGGTGATCAAGGGCATCCAATCAGATGGCGGCAACGTGGAACCTGAAGGTGCTGCAGATTAATCTGCAGCACAGCAAGGGAGGAACGGCTGCACTGAGTCGACTGTTGCAGAAAGAACAGGTGGATGTGGCACTGATACAGGAACCCTATCTGTTTAGGGGAGGTGTATCAGGCCTAGGAGGAACTGGAGGTAGGTTAACATATGCTAGAAATGTTAAAGGACCCAGAACCTGCATTTTTGTTAAAAATGGTATTTCATTCATTCCAATGGTGGATTTTTGTTCGAGAGACTTAGTTACCATCAGGATGAAGCAAAATAAGGAAGGGAGCACTAGGGAATTTGTCCTGGCATCAGCATACCTTCCTTATGAGGACAGTTCACCACTGTCGCAGGAGGTAAGAAGACTGGTTGACAGCTGTGGGAGAGTAGGCGAGCAGCTGATTATCGGATGTGATGCTAATGCCCACAATGTAGTGTGGGGTAGCAATGACACCAATAGCAGAGGTGAGTATTTACTTGAGTACCTTATAGAATGTGAATTGGAGATTCTAAACAGGGGTCGAGAGCCCACCTTCAGGAACGCAGTGAGGGAGGAGGTAATAGATATAACAGTTGGAACCATGAGAATGGGGGAACATGTTAAACAATGGCATGTGAAAAGAGAACCATCAGTATCTGATCACATGTACATTAGCTTTGAGGTAGAGATGGGTGTTGTACTGACCAAATCCTATAGGAATCCAAGGAAAACAGACTGGGATTCATATAGACAAGACCTCAAAGTATCTCTGGCTGAAATAAAGAATACAATCAGGAATGTAAGGGATATAGAGGATGTAGCTGATCTGTTGGGGAGAGCTATAATGACCTCATATCAAAATAACTGTCCTATTACTAGGAAGGTCACAAACAGGAGTGTAACCTGGTGGAACAGCACCTTACAGTTGCAGAGGAAACGGGTGAGAAGTCTGTTTGACAAGGCAAAAAGGACTGGACGATGGGCAGAATACCGAGAAGCCCTAGGTATATACAACACAGCAATAAAGCGTGCAAAAACAACATCCTGGAGGAAATTCTGTGAGGACATAGAGGAGGTGGCCGAAAGGGCTAGACTCCAAAAGATACTCACGACAATTCCGACAAATCCAGGAGGTACGATAAGGAATGAGGAAGGGGAATACACTAGATCAGCATATGATACATTGAGAGTACTCCTCACGACTCATTTTCCACAGTGCACATTGATGGATGATTCAGACCAATCCATAGTCCCAGTAAAGGGGTGGTTAACATCATGCAGGGAGGATTGGGAGGTGGCCAAAAAATGTGTAGACTTCCAAAAGATCAAGTGGGCGGTTGGAACCTTTCAGCCATATAAGTCACCTGGTCCAGATGGAATATTCCCAGCCCTCCTGCAGGAAGCAGGAGATGAGGTAATTAAATACCTGAGCAGGATCTTTAAAGCCAGCCTAGTCTCGGGATATATTCCTAATGCATGGAGGGCAGTCAGGGTGGTCTTTATTCCAAAGCCAGGGAGAATTGATCATACCTCGGCCAAGGATTTAAGACCAATCAGTCTGACGTCATTTCTCCTTAAAACATTGGAAAAACTGGTTGATAGACATATGAGGGAAGAGAGGTTAACATTGGTTCCTCTACATAGAAATCAGCATGCATATCAATCAGGGAAATCATGTGAAACAGCTCTCCACCATCTAGTTGGAAAAGTGGAGAAAGCACTGCATTACCAGGAAATTGCACTGGGTATTTTCCTGGATATAGAGGGGGCCTTTAGCAATACGACCTTTAAATCCATGGATGAAGCAGCAAAAAGGCATGGGATGGAGAACACTTTATGTAAGTGGGTAAGGACTATGCTAGAGACTCGGAGAGTCGCAGCCACTATGTTAGATGAAACAGTAGTGATTAAGACCACTAGAGGATGTCCACAAGGAGGTGTATTGTCTCCAATGTTATGGATAGCTCAGTTTGTTAGAGCATCGGCATACTAAGCCAAAGTTCCCAGGTTATATTCTTGTGTTCGGGTGTCATTTTTAAATATAAAAAAATGTGATATTTAGATGTGGCTATAACCGTAACTAACAAATATAATAGCTTGGCTATTTAATCCATAAAGCTGTCAATAATTTAGGAGAAGCTCCATGTCAGTATCAAGCATGAAACCATGCAAACAAGTTAGTTGCCATGTTAACATTGTTACAATCTCATACAAAGCTTAAAACAGTGATGACTACAGTAGCACAAGCAGCCAAGAGATGACGAGAGGGGAAGCTATCGTGTCACAAACTTCATCTACACCTACCAAATATGCACAACATTAGTTAATCTACTGCGCAGAGTTTTGTCAGTAAAAACAATATACAGGGGAAAAAAATCGTGAAATATTAGTCTATAGAGGAGCAAAGAAGCATACTTTAGGATAGGACTCTTGAATCCTTAAGGATATTAGATATTGAGGAAACAATATTATTTGGTCAATGTTTTAATCAAAATAGTGAATTGGAGTTTGTTTTAGATCTCTAATGCTTATTGGTGGTTTAACCTCAACATATTTATAGTAAAAACTTAACAACCAAACTCCAGACCAGTAATTTAATACTTAACTGAATGTATGATTGTTATACTGAATAGATATTAGAAAAAATATGTCAACATTTAGTTAGTGTTTCTACCTTCTATCATTGTGTTATATTACCCTCTTTATGATCATAATTGTTTCAAAGATTAAAATTTGTAGGTAAACTGAAGATTCGGATTTGTGAAGTCGTGAGTTCGACCCATCCCTTATGATAATAAACATAAAGTAAAGTATTTCTATAAAAATAATATTTTTTAAAAAGTTGAAGTATATTCTTTGTTTTGGTGGAACTACTGAATATTTCTATGCAAAACATAATAAAAAACTAGTAATATAGTCGAGCCCATATCAACAAACTTTCATTAAACAAAAATTGAATTTCTATGAAAATCCTCCAATTTTAAGAATAAAGGTCAATGAAAGGATTTGGAATGTGACATGCAGAAGTGTCTTTATATCATAAGCCTGTGTTTAGTCAATTATAATCATTATGTGAGCAGGCAACGAACAAATAAAAATAATTCGATATTTATTTGTTGTTCAGTGTCTAACAGCAGCCCTTTATTAATGTAAAATGATAGAAGCTACAATTTGCTGAAATGATTACATCCATGAACTAATAATGTATCTGTAATAAATCAATCTTTCTACATTATGTTAAGTAAAAATATGTTAAGACTTAAGTTATATGTGGAACCCCGCCAGGGAACACTGCCTTTACGTAGGTCCATCAGACCGGGCGGCAGGGATTGAGGCTCCAATGAAGCTGAGGGCTATGCTGGCGGTAGCGTAGCTACTGGTAGGGTCTCCCATGCCAGACAGGCATCGGCCGAGGAGTGAGACTAAACGTGTTCCAATCCAACCCTAAGGTGGTATGCGACCCGTGCTTATGGGGTGCATGGCACATGGAAGATGTGCATCTAACGGAGCCTCAGGGATACCTGGCGACCTCCCTGAGTAAGCAGCCTTACACCAGCGAACGGGGCTCCGCTGGTGTGGACCTTTATTTCCCCGGGACTCGTGGGAATAAAATGACCGAAATGAATCCTAATTTTTCTGGAGTAGAGGGGGGAATTGCCAAAAAGCAAGAGACACCCGCTGCCCAGCCAAAACAACCACTGGGTGGAAGTCCAATGGAGCATACCATCTCTGAAGCAAAGGAGGTCAAGACTCCTAGCGAGGAGGAGGTGGAAGGGGTAACGGAAGGAATGCACCTGGTGAAGCTTAAGGCTTTGTCGGGAGCTCAACGGAAGAAAGCCTGTAAAGAAAAGAGAATGAAGGAAGGGAAGGAGTGGCTTCCCAGGAATGAGTGGAGGGAAAAGAAGGGGTTGAAACCCAAGACCTCCAAGAAGAAGTCAAGGCAAATGGGAGGAGATGAACAGACTCCTTCCACATCTTCTGGGAAAAAGAGGGAAAGAGAAGGAAAGTCCCTAGATACTCCCAGCACAGAAGGAAAGCCAGCTTTGAAAAGGCCGAGACAGGAAATAGGGTACCAGTCCTATAGTACTGTAGCATCGGTATTTCGGCTGGCAGTGATACAGAAGGGTTACCCCCTGGTAAACATAACGCAACAGGCGGAATAAATTCAGATGGCTCTCTTTGAGAAAATTGGGGAAGACGTAAGTCAAAGTCCGAGATTCAGGAATGTCTATCTGAACAAGGGAGCTCTCATCTTTGTGTGTGATGGGCAAGACACCACAGCATGGTTGAGAGGGAAGGTACCAGGGATATCACCGTGGGATGATGCCCAGCTGCAAGTGAAAACAGCAGCTGAGCTCTTCAGGACTGCAAAGATATCCATATGGGTGCCAAAGTTACTTAAAGACATCCCACCAGCGACTCTGTTTAAGAAAATTGGGTTCCAGAACCCAAAAATCGCAACGGAGGACTGGAGGGTGATCAACCGCAAAGTGGAGACTAATAGTCAGACCGTTGTGGTTGAAGTGGATGAAAAGTCCCTGAAGACTATACAAGAACTAGACCTGAAGATGTTTTTGGGCTTTGGGCAAGTTCAGGTAAGGGTGATCAAGGGCATCCAATCAGATGGCGGCAACGTGGAACCTGAAGGTGCTGCAGATTAATCTGCAGCACAGCAAGGGAGGAACGGCTGCACTGAGTCGACTGTTGCAGAAAGAACAGGTGGATGTGGCACTGATACAGGAACCCTATCTGTTTAGGGGAGGTGTATCAGGCCTAGGAGGAACTGGAGGTAGGTTAACATATGCTAGAAATGTTAAAGGACCCAGAACCTGCATTTTTGTTAAAAATGGTATTTCATTCATTCCAATGGTGGATTTTTGTTCGAGAGACTTAGTTACCATCAGGATGAAGCAAAATAAGGAAGGGAGCACTAGGGAATTTGTCCTGGCATCAGCATACCTTCCTTATGAGGACAGTTCACCACTGTCGCAGGAGGTAAGAAGACTGGTTGACAGCTGTGGGAGAGTAGGCGAGCAGCTGATTATCGGATGTGATGCTAATGCCCACAATGTAGTGTGGGGTAGCAATGACACCAATAGCAGAGGTGAGTATTTACTTGAGTACCTTATAGAATGTGAATTGGAGATTCTAAACAGGGGTCGAGAGCCCACCTTCAGGAACGCAGTGAGGGAGGAGGTAATAGATATAACAGTTGGAACCATGAGAATGGGGAACATGTTAAACAATGGCATGTGAAAAGAGAACCATCAGTATCTGATCACATGTACATTAGCTTTGAGGTAGAGATGGGTGTTGTACTGACCAAATCCTATAGGAATCCAAGGAAAACAGACTGGGATTCATATAGACAAGACCTCAAAGTATCTCTGGCTGAAATAAAGAATACAATCAGGAATGTAAGGGATATAGAGGATGTAGCTGATCTGTTGGGGAGAGCTATAATGACCTCATATCAAAATAACTGTCCTATTACTAGGAAGGTCACAAACAGGAGTGTAACCTGGTGGAACAGCACCTTACAGTTGCAGAGGAAACGGGTGAGAAGTCTGTTTGACAAGGCAAAAAGGACTGGACGATGGGCAGAATACCGAGAAGCCCTAGGTATATACAACACAGCAATAAAGCGTGCAAAAACAACATCCTGGAGGAAATTCTGTGAGGACATAGAGGAGGTGGCCGAAAGGGCTAGACTCCAAAAGATACTCACGACAATTCCGACAAATCCAGGAGGTACGATAAGGAATGAGGAAGGGGAATACACTAGATCAGCATATGATACATTGAGAGTACTCCTCACGACTCATTTTCCACAGTGCACATTGATGGATGATTCAGACCAATCCATAGTCCCAGTAAAGGGGTGGTTAACATCATGCAGGGAGGATTGGGAGGTGGCCAAAAAATGTGTAGACTTCCAAAAGATCAAGTGGGCGGTTGGAACCTTTCAGCCATATAAGTCACCTGGTCCAGATGGAATATTCCCAGCCCTCCTGCAGGAAGCAGGAGATGAGGTAATTAAATACCTGAGCAGGATCTTTAAAGCCAGCCTAGTCTCGGGATATATTCCTAATGCATGGAGGGCAGTCAGGGTGGTCTTTATTCCAAAGCCAGGGAGAATTGATCATACCTCGGCCAAGGATTTAAGACCAATCAGTCTGACGTCATTTCTCCTTAAAACATTGGAAAAACTGGTTGATAGACATATGAGGGAAGAGAGGTTAACATTGGTTCCTCTACATAGAAATCAGCATGCATATCAATCAGGGAAATCATGTGAAACAGCTCTCCACCATCTAGTTGGAAAAGTGGAGAAAGCACTGCATTACCAGGAAATTGCACTGGGTATTTTCCTGGATATAGAGGGGGCCTTTAGCAATACGACCTTTAAATCCATGGATGAAGCAGCAAAAAGGCATGGGATGGAGAACACTTTATGTAAGTGGGTAAGGACTATGCTAGAGACTCGGAGAGTCGCAGCCACTATGTTAGATGAAACAGTAGTGATTAAGACCACTAGAGGATGTCCACAAGGAGGTGTATTGTCTCCAATGTTATGGAATCTAGTAGTGAATGACCTTGTTAAGGAGCTGAATAACAAGGGGTTCTACTGTCAAGGATATGCAGATGATTTAGTCATCCTAATACTTGGCAAATGGGGCAATATAGTCAGAGCTCTTGCACAAGACGCTCTGTATATTGTACAGGAATGGTGCCAGAAACAGGACCTTGGAGTCAATCCCAAGAAGACAGTGGTGGTACCATTTACAAGGAAAAGAATCCAGGTCACGTACTGGAAACTCAAGTTGTTTGAGGAAGAGATACCAGTTAAAGGGGTGGTGAAATATCTTGGGGTGATTTTGGACTCTAAGTTAACATGGACCCCTCAAATAAATAAGGTATGTTCCAGAGCCAAGAGTGCTCTTATGAGCACGAGGAGGGCCTGTGGAAAGAACTGGGGGCTGAATCCCAGGAGCGTGTACTGGATATACACCATAGTAGTAAGACCCATAATTGGTTATGGGGCTGCAATATGGTGGAGGAAGGCAGATCAGGTGGGGGCTGTTAAGGAGCTGGGAAAAGTGCAAAGACTAGCATGTCTGGCTATGACCGGCGGAATTAACAGCGTACCCTCTGCAGGAATGGAAACTATGCTCGGCATACCTCCACTACACCTGTGGGTAAAAATGGAGGCAGCAGCAGGAGCATATAGATTGAGAAGTAATGGCAACTGGATACATACAGGATATCCAGGATCACACACAAACATTTTGGATGTGGTTAAAGTAGGACCCGTGGTAGAGATGCCGGGAGACTACATGAAGCCATCGTTCTGCTTCAAGAAGTCTTTCGACGTAAAGATTGGAAGTAAGGAGCAGTTGAAGATGGAGCCTCAGCACCGATCAGGGGATATAATATGGTTCACTGACGGGTCAAAGATGGAAGAAGGCACTGGAGCGGGAGTATATGGGGTTCAGCCTAGACTGGAGAAGTGGTATTCTCTAGGGGGTCTGGCCACAGTATTCCAGGCGGAAGTGTATGCAGTCAGGGCGTGTATGGAGGAGAATATAGGTAGGGGTACGTTAATCGCAGTATCTACATATATTCAGACAGCCAGGCGGCTCTGAAGGCATTAAGAGCACCAAATACGAGATCAAAGATCGTCAAAGAATGCTATGAAGCCCTAGAGAAGCTAGGGAAGCACAATAAGGTGATCCTAACATGGGTTCCTGGCCATTTTGGAATCAGCGGTAATGAGAACGCAGATAGACTAGCCAGAACAGGGGCACAGAATCCCTTCATAGGACCAGAACCTGTTCTGGGTATTACTAAGCGGACAGTGAGGAAGGAACTGCATGACTGGATTAAAAGACAGCATGCAGAATACTGGGCAAACACCCAGAAGCAAAGGCATGGGAAGCTAATGATGCCAAGACCATGTCCAAAGAGAAGCACTGCTATACTGAACCTTAACAGGAAGCAGATGAGACTAATGGTGAGTCTAATGACTGGCCATGGGAATTTCAGGAAACACCTATACAACATGGGGGTAGAGAGAGAGACCATGAAATGTAGAAAGTGCAATGAGGAAGATGAAACAGCATCACACCTCATATTCCAATGTAAAACGTTGGAACTAAGAAGATACAACCAATTTGGAACTCTGGACCCAAATGGAATTGTATCTAGTGATCATCTAGTTGAGGGACTCCTTGGGCTTTTTAGGAACACAGGATGGCTTGACTAGGATAACAGGGAGAGATACCGCACAATAAGCTGAGGCTTCGGTGTGGGCAGGCAGGGGAAGTGGACCCTCCTGTTTTGTCTCCCTGTAACAATCTAATCTATCTAATCTATATGTGGAAGAGGGATCTAAACCAATAAAAGGGAATGAACAAAATAATTTTTATTAAGGAAAAGAACACAGTTTACAACGCTGCCACGGGACAGAGAGGTAATGGCTGCCACATGAATAAAATTGGTCGCCACCACCAAATCCCTCAACATACATTTTATTCTACCGGAACTCATCAGTGTGAAATAGGTAATATAGCTTCCTAAAAGAGAAAATAAGAAAACACAAAAACAAGGATAATGGAAAGTGGAAAAGTATTTTTTTTGCATTGTGTCTTACTACCCACTCAGGTTCTATGCCTATGCACTAATTACGCTAATGTGTTACAGATGAGGAAGAGCAACTAAATATGCGTTGAGGTAGAGTGGAAAGCTATTTAGGGAAAACCACCCTTGGTGAACTGACCTGAATAATAATCTCCCTGACATTGGCGAACATTTATTTGTTCTTTATGTTAAACATTTATTTAAAAATACAGTACATGTATGTGTCAAGTAAGGGTTACACATTACTGAAGAGTTATTTCTTTGAAAAAGATTATCAAGTGCACCCTGCCATGTTTTATTGCCTGCACCTGTACATATTCGGTGCAGGTATCTATTGCTGAGAAAGGGCTGCCTTCGTTGCCTTCCTACATCAAGTAACATCTAAATTCAGCGATATATTTCCAGGCATCCTGGTTAGTCACTTGCTTAGGTGTTTCATTGTCATCATTTTCTTGTTCTTCTGTTGTCTCCAAGTATTTTGCCACAATTTATTTAATAATTTTATCCTCACAATCTTCATATTCAACATGGCATTGAAGGTTATGCTTAAAAAATCTTCACAATTTTGGATGTGTTGCAATTCTAGAGACATTTCATTGTCTGTACATATAACTGCTTTCTGAATCTCAATTAGCCGTGAAACCACATTTAGCAAAACAATTCTGAATTGTTTTGCTGCTTATTCCTCACCAGCTATTGGCGATAAATTGTACAGCTTTTAACAGTGAAACATTTGCACTAACTTCTATTACTTTTGAAGATGTCAGCAATTTTCCTCATTCGCTTCAAGGATATGATTAACCAGCTTTCCACGATAATACGTCTATAAATTTTTTATAATTTCTGCGTCCATAGGGTGTATCAGGGATGTGGTGCTAGGGAGTAAAAATTCCAGTTCAAATATTTTTAAACCATCTCCATGAGGGTGTGCCATACAGTTGTCCAATATCAACAGAATTTTTCTGGACTTACGTTGCAGTTTCACGTCCCAGTTCATTAGCTATTACGTAAAATTATATGTGGTCGTCCACGCCTTCTTATTTGCATAAACGAAATTGGTAAACTGCCCCTTGAAATAACTAGGTTTAACACTTCTACCAATAACCAAAAGTTTGAGTTTATCACTTCCTGACATGTTTGAGCAGCACAACACAGTTACACAATCCATTGCTTTCTTTGAACCGGACAATGCTATGTGTTTATAGCTCGGGGAACCATCTGATGTAGCACGATACAGGCCTGTTTCATAGGCGTTGCCAATATCATCCAAACTAAATTTTTTAAGCAACCCTCGTAGTTTTTTAGATTTCCATTGGTCAGCGCTCATAGCATCAGCACTGTCCTTCTTGCCATGTGCTTTTTCATAACTAATGTCATGTCTGCACATCCAATGAGACAACCAACCATCTGTTGCTTTGGAATTTACATGACCTAGCTTTTTGGCCAGCTCTTCTGACTTGGTTTTAGCATAGGGCCGCTCATACGCACACCTCGTTTAGTTACAATGTAAAACCATTGATTTAAAGCATTCTCAACGTCCTGGCCTTTGCCTTGCCTCTTTCGCTTATGAGATGTTTTATTTAAACCCCCGCGCAATGTCCATTCCTCTCTAAGTTTTTCTCGTTGCTGTAACAGTCGTGAAATTGTAGATTTCATCACCTTAACTATCTTCGCTAGCTGACTATGAATTATGTTAGGAAGGTTGACTTTTATCTTGTCAAGAATAGCCGGAGTGTCAAAACTTTACCAAACACAGCATGACTTCACAATAACAAACTCGGCTGCAGCCCGCAGAATATCTATGCTACGAGCTTGTGAGCCTACATTACCTTCACTGCCCCACTTAAGCGGAGAGTTGGCCCAAATAGGTGGAATAAATTCAAGGTAAATACTTGTTTTGTTCTGTTCTTAGGTTTTGTCCTAAATAAATGGCTGCCCCAACTAACCGGAATCCACTATACCAAATTTGTATACAAGATTTATATAAATTTCTAGGGCTGGGCCAATATACTATTTTTCCAATCATGTTGATGCCTATTATTTGGTTTATTCAACTTTAAATATAACAAAGATAATATGTGTTAATAATATTTAAAAATCAACTGTTCACACAGGTCATTTTGATTTTGTTCAGTATAGTATGTTTGCTTATACAAGTTTAAATAAAAACTAGAGTTAATTTAATTGTAATTCACTTAATTACAGTCTTACCACATTTTAAAGATGGATAGTTTTGATCAAATTGCCTACACTTTTCTCTTAGCTAAGTTTGTGAAAGTTTTATTCAGGAAATTTTATTTTGAAATCTGTGCATAGAATATCATGGCAAATATAACAGAACAGAAAAAAAAAATTGCCTATGAAATTTGCCAGAATTTAAATAGACATGATTAATAAAAAAATAATTTAAGAAGTATCAAATGATAAAAGGATTTTTAAGTATTGAAATGAGATAAATTCTGAATTCATGATGTAATTTTGAAAATTCCAATAGTTTTTAGTTTTAACTTCCTTGAATATTCTCCAGTTTTTACTTCCCTTGAATCTTCCTCTCCTGGTGTAACGACCTTGATTTGACCCTAAAGGATATTTGAAAGCATAGACAATATTCTCCTATTCATTTTTTATACTAAGCATATGTTGCTTTTATTTGAATTTTATATTATATTACTTCAGGCATAAAATATGTTCAATTATAGTAAATAACCAGATTCTAGATAAAAAAGTACTAGTTATTTTTTGTCGTTGAGTTAACGCCCTGAAGGTAGAAGGCATCAGACAGTGTAACTAACTCCAGTGCGTTAATGCAGTCGGCTGACAGGGAGGATTTTACTGATGGTTTCTTTCTCTCGAAACTTCCAGTCTTATATTCATATGTTCCATTGGACTGCAATTCTAAAATCAGTATCCGCTTTGGTTCTTCGATACCATCCTTCGTTCGGAACGGACGTGTTTTTGAAGGGTGCGAATGTTAAACGTGCAACAGGTTGATGAAACAACTTTTAAGTTCTTTTATCGAAACAAGTAATGTAATTCAGCATATATAAAGTGTAGACTTAATTTAAATAGATGCGAATGTTTTGAATCATAAACATTTACAAAACTGTGACGTAACAGGTAATCATGATCATTTTTTTTACATCTTAGCAAGACTGAAATAATTGAGTAAATAACTAAGAAATTTATTTTTATATAAGAACCATTTATTATCTCCAAACCTTCAGTATCATAACAATTGCTGTCGTAACGTGGGGCTCACAACAAGGTGTACGGAGGTGGTACGAGAGATGGCGCCCAAGTGAAGGCTACGACAGGAGGTGTAAGTTGGAAGACGTAACAAATGGTGTCCAATCGCGGGTCGGTTATATCCAAATAAACCGTCGCATTATAAATGGCACAAACGGATCGTCATAATTGGCAAACAAGACGAGACATCATAATTGGCGCACAACGAGGGACATCATAAATAGGCAACCACGAGACGTTACACTGGTTTAGCCGGCTGTTTTGTTAGTTGACCTTGTGGATGATCTTGCGAAGATAATCCATAGCTTACCCCAAGGTGCAACACAACTTCTCTCTCACTCAAGACAACTCCTCCCTCCCCTCCTTTTCCCACCCCTTTTTGTTGGTGAAAGAAGCAACTGTTTATTTAATCACTAACAGCCACCACCACAATACCTGACATGTGGGTGGGATGTCCCCCCTCCTTCTCTGTTAAAAAAATATTTCCTTTAATAATTAGTGCTATATTTGGGGCTTACCTATTGTGCCATAATCGGCTGATGGATGATTGGACTTACCTAATGTGCCATAATCGCTGATGGAGGTTGGGGCTTACTATTGTGCCATAATCGGCTGATGGATGATTGGGGCTTATCTATTGTGCCATAATCTGCTGAGGATGATTGGACTTACCTAATGTGCCATAATCGGCTGATGATCGAATATATTATCTGCATTGATCCAGCCTTATAAATTTACAAGTAGCATACCATCTATTTTGTATTGGTTATGGAGCTGGTTAAAAAAAAAGTATTTTCAAATAAGTCCAAGGGTCAAGTTTCACATTACAAAAGTAAGGGAGGTTGTGACACTGGTGAAAATAAATTATCCCCTTCTATTAACGAGGAGTTATATACTCACCTTTGAATCATTGAAGTTACAAAAAAAACCTGATATTAAAGACAATTCAAATAATCTTTAAGGAAATTGCTTCTAATAAATTTAATTATGTAAAGTTTATTCTAAGTTAATGTTTTTAACAACAACAAAAAGTAGATATAATGAATTTGGTTGAAAGTGGGATCAATTGTGCTTTACAATATTTTGAATTCATTTTGCCACTACTGTATACACTCACATGTTATTTCCTTTCTGTATAAAATTTTTAGTGACAAAAACTGATAGATATGAGTTGCGTTCTGTGGATGAAAGTACTCTATCATACAAGTGGGCAACTACTCGCCAGCAATAAACTTGATGTGTGGCCAGTATAAATCATCTCATGTCAATAACTTCACAGGGAGCTTCATTAAACACTCGCACATGATCCGCCAACTGCAAACAAGTCAAAACAATAATTACATTAAAAACTCACTCAGCAAGAAATACAACTAAGTACCCTACTCAAGTACTCATATTATATCCCTTAGGTAGACCCATAAAGGTAGTGAAATCAAACTGTATTGAGATTGACATTTTTTTAAAGCTTTTGTTTTTCTACTGAGCTAATGGTCCGATTTAAATTTCTGGCACGGCTGAAAAATGTATCATTGGTGAAATGTGGATTTTTCCTTTTACAGTGATGAATTAACAGCCAAGGGCTAGATGTTGTTTCTGTTCTAGATTTTATTATATTTGGAATAAGGTTTAGGAAAGGTGTATAGAAACATATAAAAGGAACACATAAAATATGGCTTTTACAATGAAAAGAAGAACACAGTTCACACTTTACATTTTTGCCAATGGTCAAAGGGTAGTGGCTGCCTCTTTAAGAAAATCGATCGTCACTGCCCAATCCCCCACCTAGGTTTCATTCTAGAGAAACTAATCAGGCGTGAAATTCACAACACACAACGTCCTAAAAGAGGAAACCAAATAACACAAAAGGGAGAAAAAAGAAAACGGTAAAGAATGATAGGACACTTAGATGAACATGTAATAATAATTAGCACCGCATCTTACAGCCTGTTCGGGTTATATGCTTAAGTACTTATTAGGCTAATGGGTAGGTATTGGGAAGGTTGAATACAGAGGAGGTGAACCCGCATTTGTGTGGAGCGAGAGTGGAAAACCACTTAGGGGAGGAAAAAAGTTCACCCGAGCGAGATTAGAACCTCGATCTCCTGTCTTCAGCAGTCTAGCTTAACACGAAATTAGTGCATTAGCTAACTACACCACCAAGGGGGGTATGAACATGTAAACGAAAAAATAACACAAAGGACAAACACAGGAAATGCACAAAGGATGCAAATATATATAAAGTGTTAAATAAATAGATAACTAAAGTAATATACCAGGGACGAGGAAGATTGAATTTAGTGAAAATAGGGATGTGTGATGTTTCAAAACTTCGACTTGGCTTTGAAACAAACAACAGACTTCGACTTCACTTTTGAAAAAAATTCCGGCTTCAAAGCTTCACTAATAAACATATTGACAGCTAAAATACTCCATTTACGTTCAAGTATAGCCATTCTGAGCTGTTTTGTAGTTACAAAATAATATCATATGGAAAAAAATCTGAAGTAAATGAATTGCATGTTATGATAGTAACTTGATTTATCAGATTGAAACAAAATGTTACAAACAATTCTGCAATAAGACTTTTTCCAAGTTATTTCAATGCTTAAAGTAATTTAAATAACCACAATATAATATTTTTCAAGTGTAGAACAACCAACAAAAAATACTCTAACTTCGATTCGGCTTCGAGAATATTTCATTATATTTTATTTGAGTTTGCTTCAAATTGAAAAAGTGGACTTGCACTCCCCTAAGTGAAAATGTACCCATATTTCTGTGGAGGGGGAATGTAAACTATTTAGAAAATAAACCTATCAGTACACCTGAATGTGATTGTAGCCCTCAACTCCTCGTCATCAACAGTTCAGTACATTGCAAGAGTGACACCTTAGACATTCGACCAGTGAAGCAGGTCAGCAAATAAAAAATGGAAGTCATAATAAAGAGTGATGTATAGTATATGTAATTATGTCCTTAACCCTTTGAGTGCCAACATCGCTCAGAGCGATGCACGAAATATCTGCTAAACTTGCCAGCGTCGCTCACAGCGATCCCTTGTTTTCGAGCTCTTAGTTCAGTATTAAGTCAACAGATAGAGTAGATTTTATTTCCACTGCATTCTCGTATGTTCAAGCTACTTTTATTTGTCTTTGCAATATATCGAACCTGAAAATTATTTTATAACTTTTTACTTTATGAGTTTTATCTTTGGCCTTGTTTGTAAACATGGCTACTAAGAGGAAAGCTGTGATTCAAGACACAGAAATACTTGCAATATTTATTGACAGCTCAACCCAGAGTGATCAATTTGTTTGTGATTCTGAAAGTACTGATTCTGAACTTGTAAATAATGAAACTGAACAGGAATTTTGTTCTAGTGAAATTGAAAGATCGATTCAAGTAGGAGTGGCAGCTGACATTGATGACACAAGTGTGAATACTAGTTATTCCTAAAGGGATGAAATAATATTTGAAGATCAGGATAATCCACCCCAACCTCTTCTTATTTATGCGAAAGTACCAAGTTTGAAGTCCTCTCACCGTCCCCTTCTGATTCCAACCCAATTATTTATTCTAGACTTTGTTTTACTATAACCCTGCTAAAGTTGATGGTCACTGAAACAGCTGCTATGCATAACCCAAGTTTAGCGTAAAATCTAAAGTTAGTTTTTTTTGTAAACTTTGTTATTTACTCAGTTTTTTATGTTCTATTCAGTGATTTATTCTATTTCAAGCTATTTAAATTTTCAATGCTTAAAAATTAATGTTAAATAAAACAGTAAATTTTTTTTTTAAATATCTTGGCTAGTGATTTTTTTATTATATTTAAAAATTAAAAAAGTATATGTATAATTATATCATCGGATTGGCAAGCATGTTAGCTAGTTTATGTAAAAATTTGAGTGCAAGAAGTTCAAAGACTAATGAGTTATTAAAATTTAAACAAACTCCTGCATTTTTCAGGAAAATAGCTTGGCACTTTTAGCACATTTTTTTGTCATTTCTCTTGGCACTCAAAGGGTTAAAGAAAGGGATTTAAGAGTGATGTATAGCATATGTAATTATGTCCTTAAAGAAAGAGATTTAAGAGTGATGTATAGCATATGTAATTATGTCCTTAAAGAAAGAGATTTAAGAGTGATGTATAGTATATGTAATTATGTCCTTAAAGAAAGGGATTTAAGAGTGATGTATAGTATATGTAATTATGTCCTTAAAGAAAGGGATTTAAGAGTGATGTATAGCATATGTAATTATGTCCTTAAAGAAAGGGATTTAAGAGTGATGTATAGTATATGTAATTATGTCCTTAAAGAAAGGGATTTAAGAGTGATGTATAGTATATGTAATTATGTCCTTAAAGAAAGGGATTTAAGAGTGATGTATAGTATATGTAATTATGTCCTTAAAGAAAGGGATTTAAGAGTGATGTATAGTATATGTAATTATGTCCTTAAAGAAAGGGATTTAAGAGTGATGTGTAGTATATGTAATTATGTCCTTAAAGAAAGGGATTTCTTACAAACCCTTATGACACAGTTTATTGATTGTACTCACAGTATAAAGAGGAGGATGGGTGGGATGTGGGTGGAAACCAGTCTCCCTGCAGTTTCTAATGAAGTTTAGACCATAATCAGGAGTTAACATGAAGATCTTATCCCTGAAACACAAGAAATATATTCATGAGGAAATAACAAAATCAACAAACAAACAAACAAACAAACATACAAACTGGTAACATTTAAGACTATTCGCTAAATGTCTATAGTTTCTGTTCTAAATTCTATAGCTTTAATTAAGCCTGAAATAAAGTTCACTAAGCAAAATAAAATATGTAATAAAATAAATATGATAGAATTGTTATAGAAGAGAGATTGGAACCTGGTAAATCTCACAGCAATTTTTCAGTCAATCATGTAACGGAGCCATATTGTCATTAAAAGTCTATCTCAAGTCTTCTAAACTTGCAAACATTTCGAGTATTTTCAAAAAATATCCAGACGTGACCAAAATAAACTTCATCATTCATAATCGATAATGTTACAAAAATATTAAATGGTTTAGTAGAAAATGTGCATTTTATTCATCCTATTTTTATTTATTTATTTATTTCTGAGAAGAGAGTGAATATAAGGAAAAGATATAAGATTTAAGGACAAACAAATAAACAAAATTAGAGTGAATAAACGATAGGTGATTGAGAGAATTTTGATAAGTTTATAAGTCGACCAAAGCCCAAAAAGGTTGCTGAGCCCTGTTGTAGAAAAATGAAGCAAAAATAAAAGTAAAAACACTAACGCATATTTAATAGCACTTCAATATTTTGATGATTTCATGGCAGGAGGTAGATTACCACTTACCTTCTGAAAAAGATGCTATAAAAGCATACCAATTTTGAAGTGTTTTTTGTAAATTTTAAATATGACAAGCAAGTAAAAGGACCCCTACAAAAATCAAATAAAAATAAGAGTGACATGTATAAATGACTGGGGGAGCGGGGTAAACATTTCCAAAACTAATACAAACAACTACTTCTATCTGTGGTAGAAAACTGAAATTTGGCAAGCAGATGTAGGGACTATCCCAAATAAACATAAAAGACCAAACATTTCAAAATTAAAGATGGAACTCTGGATGAAGTTGGTGTAGTGGAGGCGTATAAGTATAACAATCCTTTTAGAAGGGGTACAAAAATTAAATTCACAAGAATCTAAAGGGAATTTTCCAAATAACCTAATTACTGTTAAATATTTTCTTTCTATAGGTGGGTATTGGTTAAATGGTGGGGTTTCAAAATTTCTGAAACTAAAAATAACATGTTTTAAATGTGGAAGATTTAAATTTGTCAGGCAAGTGTAAGGAAGACCCCAAACCGCAATGATGGGCCAAACATTCTTAAATTTCAAAATGAAGGATCAGGAAATGAAAAAGAGATTCCCCTAAAAAAAAAAAAGTTGGTGAATTAGAAAATTGGAAGATTTCTACTAAATGTAAGGGGACAAACACACATAAACAGAAGAGGTTGAACATTTAAAATTTAAAATGAGGGTACGAGGGAAATAGTCAGGGCTGAAAATTACAAAAAATAAGATTATTGGCCACTTATTGGTGCGGTAAAAAATCAAAATTTGGCAATATTGTAAAGAAACCACCCCAAAAGTCATTTTTTTTTTTTAATTTGAACTTACAAAATTAGGGGGTTAGAGTGGAGGTAGTGAAATGAGGGATCAAAATAAATTTACAAACTTATTGTAAAAACATATTTCGGTACAGTAGAAAATAAAACATCACAGTTAACTAAGAAAGTAAGAAAGTTGACGCTGCTTACCCGTGTGAAGAATGGGTCAAACTGCAAGTTAATCATACACTAAATATACAAAAGTTTATTTTAAAGAATTGTGGTTTTTAAACTTCTTTCAGCAAACTTATATTTGGAATCGGTGATTTAGTAATGTTATAATTTTTTTAACTAGGCCTAGAATTGAAATTGATCTAATTTTGACAAATTATGATCAAACATGATTTCAAATAGTTTTCTCCACCATTAATTAAATTTCATAACATTTTAAAGAAATTCTTAGCAGGCATTATTATGTTTTGGCCAAATGTTATATTATGTGTTTAGTCCGATGATCCATATTAACTTATATGTGTCTACACTCTAAAGGCCGGATTTATTTGTAAAGCGACATGGGCTGATGCCCCAGGGCCTTTACAAATTGTTGCAATAAAATAAAAATTATATTTGGATCTCTAGAGTGCAGTTATGTTAAGATCTTTAAAAAATATTTATAGCTTACTATGTCAATTTTGATTTATTTCTGTCAAAATATTTCTTACTAATAGCACATAGGGGGAACACAATATTTCAGAATGTAATTGTCAAAACATAAACAACACCCCTAAACCGCAACAAATCTAGTAACTCTCATGTGGAATTCTAGATTTAATTTATTATGGTTATAGGTTGACTTGGCATTTTAGGGATAAGGTATCGGACTTATGTGCTAGGGGTCCGGGTTTAATCCTTGGTCTCGGCACAGATTTATCTAATTGCCAAACCCTTCCTTCAACTCTGACAAGACAGGTATATCACAACTTGTGAATATGTGGAATGCCAGGCCTCCACTGTGGTTTGGATCCACGTTCAACTGTAGATCCTCAATTTCATCTCACAATCACCTTACCATTACACACCAGCTTAAGTGTGTATAACTCGAACGGGTAGTAAGACGCCATGCTGATAGTAATAATATAATGACTATACATTATTTCATTATTTAACTAATTCTTTAACATTTTAGTTTTGTAAAGAAAAAATGATCATGTGCGAAAATTCTAAAAGAAAATAATTTGTAAAACATATAAATTGGGAATTTACATTACAGCAGATTAATAATTATTTTCAATCTCAAATGGAATGTGTTTCCTGAAACAAGTCAGGATACAAACCTGTATAGAACCATGTCCTGTCCATGTGTGACATTTTGCAACACCCACTGAGACACGTGAGAACAAAGCAGTATTTTACCATTATGATGTGTGTTTACATTGTGTAGGTATAGGTATGACTTTGCCACTGAACATATTAAAGCCATTTCTCTATCAATTGTGTCCTTTTATGTCCTGGATAGAGTGGTTAAAAGCTTTCCCCACTTATTTTTCACTCCCCCCCCCTTTTCCCAAACACATAAATAGATATTAAGGCCAAGGCCAACGCCTACTTGAAGAGAAATATCCTCACATTATGATATTTATGAAGGGGACTTCAGCTTTAAAACAACAAACACACTAATACTCAAAAATGATATGTTGTGGCACTTAAAGTTGACATTATTAGTTGAGGAAGGCTAGATCTATGTTTCTAAGCATTTACTTTGATACTTAAAACTGCAAAAATTCATAATAATCTTAAGCAAAAATGAGTTAATTTCACCTTTTGATTAAATGTTTTTAATCAGTAAACTTATAGTAAAATGTTTTTACTCCCATTGTGTCATGTTGGTAGCTATCACCTCTTATTTGATGTGAACCATAATTTGAAATAACAAACCAATTCTGAAATAATGTGGCATTTCTGTACGTCTGCAACAAGGCTCAGCCCTACAGTAGGCAGACTATTTAATATTTAATTTAATTTGAATATAGATATTTATAAATTGTTTATTTCTTTGATCAACAATTAACTTCTATTAGGACTATTTATTGTGTTTTAAGTTAACCCTAATCTATTTTTGGAACTTTGAAAAACACAATAGAATATTTTCTAAATATTTAAATTTATGTTAAGAATCTCTTGGTTTTTAAATCCTGCTTCTTAATACATGTTCGGGTTATATGCATTTACGATAATTACTCTAGTGAAATAAAGATGAGGAAGGAAGCATTTTAGAGGTAATCTACATGCATGTGAATGGAAGGAGAGTGTAAAACCATTTAGGAAAAACCCCCGTGGACCCAACTGGGACTAGAACCCCAATCTCCTCGTTATTAGCAGGAAAGTCTAATATGATGGCTTAGCCCATTCGGATTGTAAAAGCAGGCAATCGCTTTATTTATTTTATTTTTTAGTGCAGCGTCTTACTACCCATTCGGGTTATACGCCTATGGACTAGTTATATTAATGGGTTAGTAATTAGGAAGGCTTAATTGAGAGGAAATTCACCCACATTAGTGTGGGGGGAGAGTGTAAAACCATATAAGAAAAAAACCCTCAGTGCACCCGACCAGGATATAGCCCCGATCTCCTCCTCTTAGACAGTCTAGTCTAACAAGAAAGTAGCGCATTAGACCATGCGGCCACCAAAGCGGGTATCTCTATATTAATAACTTTCAAAACAATTAGTGAAAAAACATGGCATGTACACAGCTGGTATTTAACCCTGCTTCTCCCAAACAGTCTTTGTTTACAGTTTAAAGTTATCAATCAATCTCACTAGTTTATTAAATGACCTCTGTGCTGGTGAAAATGTGGGGTTGGAGCTCTAGCTTGCCTGTGAGCACAAGTCATGCTCAAGAGCCACTCACGAGAGAGATGGTAGTTTCGAAGAACAAATTCTATAATAGTGACTCAAGTACTTTTTTTAATTGCGTGGCAATATTTGAACTTCAGAGCGAAATAGATCTTTCCTGTGAGTGTCTCAAACACTTGGGAGCCAACTTGGGACGAACACAATATGGTTTATACAATGAAAAGAAGAACATAGTTCATACTTTGCAATGCTGCCATTGGACCAAGAGTTAATTACCGGAGGATTGGGCGGTGATAATTGATTTTCTTAAAGAGGCAGCCTCTTTGTTCAATTGCAGTAGTGTAACATATGAACTGTGTTGTTCTTTTAATTGTAAAAGCCATATTGTGTCCATTTCTTATTATATGTTTTTATCCGTCTTTCATTTTTTAATAACGTTTCTCCTCAAAATTCCGTTGAAAAACTTTTGAGAGTAAAATAGTAAATTATCAGGTGAGTGACCTACAGCAGTGAACACAAAAAGGTGTCAGTCTTATTTAATGTATTTTGCCAGTGTTGGAAAGGTTATAGTTTGAATCCTGGCAGGGTGTACTGGGAGTGGTTTTTTCCTGAATTGTTTTCTATAAAAACACTGTAGCACTAAGCCTGTGTTAGGATTTGCAATCGATTTGATATTCTTAATATTGAAATTTTAAATATTTGAATCATTTTCAATATTTAAAATCAAATGGATCCCTAATTCAGATTTGTTGGAATTTAATTCTATATTTGAATCTAAAAGTAAAACTTTTGAATAATTTAAATTCTCTAAGGAAGTTAGTGCTCATAAATATAATACTTTACTTTACGGCGGAAAATTTACCATTTTGTATTATTTATAATCTATTAGGTGACCTGGTGGTCTAGGGGTAAGGTGTCAGACTTCTGTGCTGGGGGTCCGGGGTTCAATCCTCGGTCCCGGCACAGATTTATCTGATTGCCAAACCCTTCCTTCACCTCTGACAAGATGTGTATTAATCACAACTTGTGAATGTGAGGAATGCCAGGCCTCCACCGTGGTTCGGATTCCACGTAAAACTGTAGGTCCTCCATTTCATCTCACAATCACCCTACCATTGCACATTAGCGTAAGTGCGTATAACCCAAACAGGTAGTAAGACGCGATGCTAATAATAATAATAATAATATAATCTATTCATTATTTGAATATAATTTTTTGTTAGATTCGATTAAAAAAACAGTTAGGATTAATATTTGATAACATTTAATTGTTAAATATTCATTTTGAAACATTAAAAAAATGTTTTTGACACATATTCACTTAATAAAATTCAATTTACATTTAATTTGAATTATGCTTTGGACATACGAGCGTTTAATGTACGCACACGCATTTGTAATGCACGTTGCTTCATTTTACAGACATTAGTCTGACACAAATGTTGCCTACTAGTTCTTGAATGTATTGCAACAATGCACATCATGGCATATTAATGTGCAGCCGAGCTTGAGAGGGTCAGTAGAAAATGTATGGTCATTTCAAAATGCGCTAAAAGATGTGCTCAATGATAGTGTGTGTGGGGTCTATGTAAAATATAATTATTCTACAACACACGTTATAACCAACAATACAACACACGTTATAACCAACAATGCAACACACATACATTATGTGCTCGTGTGTTCTCGGCCTAAATAAGCAAAGATTTAGAGAACATATTATATCTGAACATGTGAGTGATTGTTGTATTGTTGTACTCACTCATTATAGGTGGGGGCACACACAATGGCTACAGCCTCTGACATCAAGCACTGGTAGGAATAGTGAGTGTGCAGGTCAACACTCGACAAGAACGCCGTCTGGGAAGGATGGGTCTAGAACACCAGAGAGAAACAATCGCAAATAAGCACTCATCATAGTGGTGTGCAGTAGACACTTGTCATTTAAAGTTGAGTTTGAATGGAAACAACAAGTTTTATTCAAAGAGTAATATAAAGCAACAAAATAGAAACCAAATAGAGTAATTTAGTGTTTGTGTAAAGTGTATTCCCTCTTCTCTTTTTGTTTGATAAAGGCAATAATGATGAAATATTACTCAATTTATGTTATAATTTGTCTTTAAATGTGTGTTCGACTAATATTTATACCATAGTAGATAGAAGAAATAAAGAGTTGTCACCTTTGTGCATTGGTTTCTTCCCACATTTTCCCTCTTTCCCTAGGTGGGCTTCATTCATTAAATAAACAACTATTAGTTTATTTTTCCTTTTTCTTTATTTTTATTAATTCCTATTATTATAGAATAAAGTGATATTTGTTCTACAAAAATTTCAAGGTAAATTGTTGTAATAAATCCATGACCCAAAAATAGCTTTTTAAAATGATAATGTTTTGTTATAAAGTTATGATTACCAAATTAAGATTTCTAGCTAAAATTAATTTTTTTTAGAAGTTATAATGTATATTTAAGACAAAAGGAAATATTGTGGACTGTTTGCTATGAAAATAGTATCTTAAAACTGAATCAAATTAATTATATTCCAACTTGATTAATTTTAACATGCATTAGAAGCGTCTAAGATTTTAAAACTTTGAATCCTCTTCGAAAGTGAAAGTCTGGATTTGACAATTAGAAAGTTTTTTTTAAAAAAAACTCTTTTTTTTCTTCAATTTATGCTAATTTATGCTGTTATTTCTGTAACAAATTAATTTTTGCATAAAAAACTTAAATAAATAAATTACATTTTGTCATAACAACTTAATTTATCATTTAAAAATAAAATATATTAATTATATTTCAAATATAGCATTTTGTAAATTATATTTTATACCCAAATTTACATAGGTATGCAAAGTAATTTTTGTACTCAACATTAAACACTTTATTAAATATTTGGCTTCAAGAATAACTCATATTGGCTTCGAATTGAAAAAGTGGACTTCGCAATCCTTTAACATAAAATCCTAAAAATTGAAAATAAAATAAAATTCTAGGTCTCAGTTATTTTTTTGATGAAGTTTCATTGTTGAAACTAAAAATAAATTAAGTCAAAAGTGATTATGAATATTGTAGGCAAACTCGAAGTTTTAAAAGATTAACAAATCCCTACTACTCTATATTAGTATAAATACCTAACAAGTTTATCAGTTTTATATGTAAACAATGTAAAAAACCTATAAAATGTAAACGATAAGAAAAAAAGCTATTTTTGTTAACTGTAAGATTTAGATAAGAAGAACATACTCGCAGAGAGAGTTAGCCACAGATATGGTTCTTACTTTTATATAAGTTATCATGGATCCATTATTTGGCTTGACCAGAATTGAAACATGTGAATCTTGTAATATTTCAAATATAGTAAGTAATTGAAAATGGTTTATTGATTTCTTAAAAATAAATTTACCTCATTAAGGAAAACCTCTTTGATTTTGAGGTATTTTGTTTTATTTGGAAGAAGGTAAGTTAGAGGAAAAGTGGACAGAGCATATTAAAGGGAACAAACACAATATGGCTTTTACAATAAAAAAAGGCAAACACAGTTCACACTTTACATTGATGCAATTGGACAAATGCCTCTGGATGAAAATTGATTGTTACTGTTCGATCCCCCAAACAAGATTTCATTCTAATCGAAACTCATCAGGATGGAAATAAAACTTATGTCTGGGGAGTATTGTGCAATAAACAAGTGATTTTGTTCAGGAGGCAAACATTTACCTCTTTGTCCAGTGACAGCAATGTAAAGCCTTAAAATAAATATGTAATTCAACCTAGTTTTCAATTTAGATTTGAGAGCATTCTATTAACAAAATATTAAATTTGGATTATATTTGAAACATTTTCATTTTAAAGTATTTTATTCAAGTTAGTAAGTAAAGATTCAAATATGACTCAAAATTAAATATATTGTATTTTCAGACTTTACCAAGAGAGTGTTTAACGTAAACTCACATGTATCCAACCAATAGTAACAAGATCGTGGTCTCTCTGGAACTGGTCCACTTCAACCTCGTTGGTAGTTATGCAGCTGTCGGAGGTCCCACTCTGCTTGGACAGCACCAAATGTGTGATGGTAAGAACATTGCGGCTCTGTACAAGCAAGACATAGGACATGAATTAATTTTTTTATTATTGATCCACCTCACAATTTTTTTTTTACATTCAATACCACAAATTTTCACAAACTTTCTGATAATATGTATTTAAGATAGGGGTCTGCGAGCTTGGGTTTTTCCCTTTGAGTCTAACTCGAGTCGAGTATTTCTAAAAGCTCCCGAGTTTGAGTAGAGTCCAAATATATTCATAATTTCAAAATGTTAAGAGTATATATATATATGGTTTATTTTAAATGTAAATAGGTATCATATCTTTAAATTTCAGATTTAAAAAATACACTAAAACACATGTTCTTAAAATATGAATGACACCCATTTTTAGAAAAATAGTTAATATATGGAAATATCGGTTTTTAAATTATAAATAACACTTAAAAAACACAATTTAAATGTAATAACCCTAAAAATATATGGAGCCTAATAGAAAAAATCATTAAAATGGTTTCAATACTCATATCTTTAAGGACATTAAAATTACACTAACAATTATAAAAAAGGTTATAAAATTAATAATTGCATGATGGCTTGGAAATGTAGGCCTACAATAAGATAGTGTAAAACACTTCACAATAATGTAAGGTAAGTGATAGTGAAGGAAGTCAACCTTAAATGATAGGTAGGCCTTGATAGAAAAACACACATCTCTCTTCATTTCTTCAAACACTTTTACACTTACCACTTCTTCAAAACTTCCACAGTAGCAAATTCTTTTGAATTTTCAGAAATATTACTTTTTCATAAATGTTCCTTCACATGAAAAAGAAATATTTCCGAAAATTCAAAACAATGTGCAACTGTGGAAGTTTGAAACAGTGGGAGGTGTAAAAATGTAAGAAAAAATAGAGAAGTGTGTTTGTTTATATCTAGGTGTAACCTTCCTTCCTTCACTATCACTTTACATCATTTTAGAGTATTTCTACAATGTCTCGATAAAAAGTTAATAGAAGTGAAGTTTTAATTAGCTAATATTTCCCCAAAATAGGCTTTAGTAACTTAATTTACCCTATAAGAAAACGTAAGAATCATAAACAGTTAGAAATTTGAAGTGTTTCGTATTTTGTTTATTATTCCTTAGTGTAATAGTGCATGATCACATCTTCTGCTTCATTTCCATTCCTCTACGTGCAGTTGCACATGCGCGTTGTACGAGCTCTCGTTAGACATTGAGGAATTTATTTCAAATCAATTTTTAATGCTTGTAAAAGTTGATGCTCATACTTTAAAATTAAAAATAATATGGATAAAATAATATTTCTAGCAAACAATATGAAAAATAAATACTTTTTTAATATAAATGTGGTAAGTTTGGTAAAATATGTATTGAAATAAATAAGATCCACAATGATTTTAAAGAGGTTAACCAACATAATTCTATAGCTAAATAGTAACTAAACTAGTGCTAGTTTTGTAGCTAAATGTATTAATTAATAGGAGTTTTAAATATCTTAAGTTTGAAAACATTTAATACAATAATATATTCTTGATATTACATTTTTAATTTAACATAAATTATTATTTAAAAAAAGACCAGGTAAAAATAGTAAAAAGAATTATTCAATTATTTAGTAATCTTCTTAGCTATTTTTATTTTCATTGCTTTGTCATGGCAATACAAGTTAACTACTTCAATCAAGAATAATTCAAAATGGACGATAATATTGAATAAATTTACCGGTCAAATGTGGTTTTAAAGATCTATTATGTTATTAAAGTGAAAATTGATTGATAATGAAAAACCATATTTATAACAAAAACATTCCTTGATGAAGGATGTTTTTTGGGGTGGAATGCGGCCTATTTTTGGGTTATTATGGTATTATTGGAAATAATAAATTCCCGGTTTGATTTTTTAGTTTCTTGGGCCATTATTTGATTTTTTTTATTTCATGAATTTTCGAGATTTATTTTTTAACTTTTGAGAAAAGATCAAGATTATTTTTTTCTTGAATTTTCGAGATATTTTTGAGTCTTGCATGTTTCTAAAGTATAAACCAATTTTCTTAAGAATGTACATATCTTGGTTTAAATTAGGAGGAATAGCCAGAACACCTTTGTGATACTGGAGTAGAATTTCTACTCCAGTATCACCAAGGTAAGTGTATTGGCTATCCCTCCTAATTTAAACCTAGATAACATTTAAAAATTCCCAGGTTAAAATTTTTACAATGAGTGGCAATTTTTATTGATTTATTAAAGTGATCACACATTTTTTAGAACAATCCTAACGGATACTAAACAACAACATTATTATAAGTTATTTTCCCAGTATTTAATGTGTTTAATATTTATGTCCCTGTGTGAATGTGTTTTAAAACCAACAATGTACAACCATCTCATATTAAGATTGTTATATCTTGACAATGCATTTTGTTAAAATAGACAAAACCAAATCTATTACTTTTGTTTAAAAATTTAGGTTCAAAATTAATCAAGTATTTAAATTCCATGATTTTTCCTTATTTTTGATTAAATTCCCTAATATTTCCCTGTTTTCCATGAAATTAAAAATTTTTGAATTTTCCAGGTTGTTTTCACTGTTTGTAGTCACCATGTCCTTGAAAAACAATTAAAGACTGTAAATATAAAAAATGACAAGGATTTGAACCCTGGTCATTCGTCTTTCCGCGCCAACCGCTCTACGGACTGCTATATGGTATTTCCTTCTCGTGTGTCCTCAGATATATAAACCTGACAAGACAGTGACATGGAGGGAATCTCAAATAGCTCAGTTGGTAGAGCGATCAACACATAAAATCTGATGACCATGCCCCAAAACCCTATCCAGTTTTCGTTTTTTATATATATACAATTACTCTATTGGAATGTCATATGGAGAAAGGCATTTACTTGAATTAAAAGTGACTTATTATAATATAGACTTAACCAAAAATTCTTTTATTAAAATCTAATGTGTATAAAAATAACATTATTATTATTAGCCCGCGTCTTACTACCCGTTCGGGTTATACACACTTACGCTAATGTGCAATGGTAGGGTGATTATGAGATGAAATGGAGGACCTACAGTTTAACGTGGAATCCGAACCACGGTGGAGGTCTGGCATTCCTCACATTCACAAGTTGTGATTAATACACATCTTGTCAGAGGTGAAGGAAAGGTTTGGCAATCAGATAAATCTGTGCCGGGACCAGGGATTGAACCCCGGACCCCTAGCACAAGAAAAATAACACTTAGGGCGGTATGCAAGAACGTTAGTGACTGCTTAGTGGACCGATAGTGTGGTCCCAGCACACTACCACTCCACCTTTTAACCTATGATAACTCAAGCAAACCTATGCTAGTGTCCACTTAGCATCCACTTAGTCAGGTTCTTGCATACGGCCCTTACACCCATTTTCTAATGTTTTACTGATTTTAGTTATTTGGTAAAAATGAAATTGAAATTAAATATGAAATTGACCAATGTTAGTACCCCAAACTTCCCCCCCCCCCCCCCACACCACACCATATTATTATTACTATTATTACTATTACTATTATTATTATTATTATTATTATTATTATTATTATTATTATTATAAATTAATTTATATATAATAATTATTTTATATAAATTATATAATAAATTAATAATAAATAATATATAATAAATTAATAATAATAAAATAAATAATATATTAATAGTAATAATAAATCTTAAAAAGTTTTTGGCAGCCTACTTATTTACTTTATCATTGCTCAGACAAATCACACTTTCTTCTATGATACATATTGAAGATGTGCCACATACCAGCTTCCCAGCAAGTATGCCACATGTCTCAATATTATTGTCTGTGTTTCTCTGAGCCAGGTTCTTGAATGTCTCTATCAGTCGACGGGGAACGGTAACATCCCGGAGAGACGGGGTCAGGAGATTTATGGGCTTCATGTTGCGATCAAACATTGGGACTGACGACAGTGAGCTTCTGTAATCAATAGAACATAAGATGAGAGTTAGCAACACAGTTGGTCACATAGTTCACTGGAACTTGAAGGCTATGCCGGCATTCACTACCAAAGATTACAAGATAAATTGATAGGAACATTATTAAGTTCTCCCCACTTTGCCACCTGTGTTTTTTGATTTTTGTTTTTAAGAAACTACTTTAGACATTTTTAGAGGTGGATCGAATCAACTATTTTATGAAGCTAAATCTTTAATTTACCTATGAGTTTCGAATCCAAATCCAAATCCGAATCTTAGAAAAAATTACGAACTAGTAACTAAATGTTAACATTATTTCTTGTAATACATTCATTATAACATTCATACATACAGTTGAGTGTTAAATTACTGGTCTGGGGCTTGGCTGTTTAGGTCATCCTTATTATAATTGGTTTTGAACCACCAATAAGCAGTATTAGAAACTCTAAAAAAAATGTCATTTGAAACATTGAATTTTTTAAAATTTGAACCTCAAATCTTTAAATCTACTTAAGGATTCAAAGAATTCGAGGCCCCATCACTAGACATTACATATACCTCTGGTAGAGTTTAGATCGACCAAACTTCAGCATGAAGAGTAAGGTGGTATCAGCAAGTCTTAAATGGTGTGCTTTACCAGAGGAGCTTCATTTTCACCATTTATTTGATTAAAAATAAATTTAGAATATATTTTTGTAAATGACAACACACATCAATAAAGTATTTTATTATTTTTAAATTGATGTTGAAATAAGTCATCCCAATCTTTAAAGTGCAAAGAAAATACCAAGCTATATTTTTTTTAAACTCAGCTCTCTGCATTTTCTTTAAATTTAAAGCATTCATTTTCCATGAATATCCTCATAGCCATAGGTAACACTATTTCAAACCTTTAGGTGTACAGTCAAATTTTCTTATTTTACAATAAATAAATACGTATACCAATAAATAATCATTGAAAGTGGCATGCTGGCAGTGAAACAGAATGTTAAGATGCAGACATCATTTTGTACAGTGGCAACGGTTAAAACTGTCAAATATTTTCCTATTTTTACTGTGAAAATAATATATTTATATTGTATTTGTCCATTAATTGTTCTATCCTTACTTGTATTTGTCCACGTTATGATTTCTTAGAGAAATTATTGAATTTGATGTCAGTATGGAGGAGACCACAGTACAATTAATATTAATTAGTTGAAAAATGACACCTGTACACGAGAATTGAACCTGGAACCACTGGCTTAGACTGCCAATGCTCTACCACTGAACTTTTCAGGGTTTATCTTGTCCCCAGAGTCATTCTTCATTCGTAGTTTCAGGGAGTCTCCGTAATAGAAGCATGGAAATCCTCAGCATCATATGAGTGATCAATATTATAGCACACTAAAAGATTCAATCCCGGGATCCAGTTGCCATTTTTCAACTAAATTAAATTAATCGAATTTCAGTAAATATTTAATATAAGGGATAGGACCTTCAAATCCCTAAGGATATTTGTGAATCAAGGAACTAAAAAAAAAAAAAATAAACTGGTATTTGTTTTAGAGCTCTATTTGGTGGCTCAGCCCCAAATTATTGGAAAAACTTAATCAGTTCACAGACCTTTAATTTAACATTAATTATTGAGTAAACATTCAAAGAACACTGTAAAAAAAAGATTATTAAGGTGCATTTTTTAATCTAATATACAAAAATTTTAATTTGTTTTATCATAATTATTTCCACTTTAATATTTTTCGGTGACCTGGTGGTCTAGGGGTAAGGTGTCAGACTTCTGTGCTGAGGGTCGGGTTCAATCCTCGGTCACGGCACAAATTTATCTGATTGCCAAACCCTTCCTTCACCTCTGACAAGATGTGTATTAATCACAACTTGTGAATGTGAGGAATGCCAGGCCTCTACCGTGGTTCGGATTCCACGTTAAACTGTAGGTCCTCCATTTCATCTCACAATCACCCTACCATTGCACATTAGCGTAAGTGCGTATAACCCGAACGGGTAGTAAGACGCGGTGCTAATAATAATAATAATAATAATAATAATAATAATAATAATAATAATATTTTTCATTGTTTTATGACTCATATTATGAGCCGATAAAGATAAATTAATTTTCTCAAATACTATTTTTTCTCATTCTAATACTATCATTTATACTTTTTTAGAACCATTACTGTTTCTAGCCTATAGCCTGGGTCAGTTTTTTATTCAAGCCATATATTATCCACTACCGGCTGGCTAGGCTTGTCGTTATTTCATATGCCTTATAATCTAAAGTAGACTAGGACAGGTACAACATCCAGTCCCCGGCCGTTAATTCATCACTGTGAAGGGGTAAATGCACATTTCACCAATAGTACATTTTTCGGCCATGCCGGGAATCAAACCCGGGACTCTTAGCTCAGGAGAGAGACACATTACCAAATGATCTAAGGTGACAGGTACTATTATTTTTACTATAATATAGTAAATAAATATATAAATAATATATTTTTCCAAAAAGCTTAAAATCTTTATCTTTAAATTCTCTCTTATTCTGGCTTTGTATTTTTACATATGTTTTAAATTTGTTTAATGTTATTTTAGCTGTGCCTATATTCTAATTCTAAAAAACTTTTAAAAACTTTTTAATCCAATTTTTTTTGTACTGTATTATTTTTCAAATTAATTATTACTTTGTTTGTAAATATAATTTACATCTTTCTCAGTGAATAACCAATAAATTTCCATTTTCTCTTTTTTAAGTCTTATCTTATACTTAATTGAATGTATGAATGTTAAAATGAACAAATTTTTGCCAAAAATGTAAAGTTTTTGTTTGTACTTATACTTTCTACTATTATATAATATTTAAAAAAAAGTGACGAAAGAAATATATGAAGGTAAAGTGTATGGATCAAAAGGAAAGGGTAGGCCAAGTAAGACGTGGATAAATGTTGTAGATGAATATGTGAAAAAGAGAAACATTAAGCGTTTTAAGAATAAAAGCGCATTTATGACTCTGTGTATGGATGTTGTTGAATCGAAGGAAGTGTGGAGTTAGTGGGGTGGATAAAGTATGAAGTTGTTTTTTGAACTCCATGCACAGGTTCTTGGCTACCCCATAAGGTAATGGCGTGATTAGGTATGTATGTATATAATATTTCTTTTTCCTTTTATGTTGATCATTTTTACCAAGATTTGGATTTGAATTTAAGATTCAAAATTCTGTATTTAGAGATAAAATTAAGTTTTGAGATTTAGATTCATAAAATGGTAGCTTTGACCCATCTTTAGTTAATACTGGCAACTATATTCATATTGAAAAAAGCATTATGCATTTTTAATCAATAAAATTTATAATAATAATAATATTTAGCACCGCGTCTTACTACCCGTTCGGGTTATACGCCTAAGTACTAATTACGCTAATGGATTAGGAACTGGGAGGGTTGAATTTAAAGGAAGTGAACCCGCATTTGCGTGGAGGGAGAGTGGAAAACCATTTAGGAAAAACCACTCCCAGTTCACCCGACCGAGATTCGAACCTCGATCTCCCCGTCCTCGGCGGTCGAGCTCAACACGACTAGCGCGTTAGCCAACTACGCCACCGAGGCGGGTAATAAAATTTATAATTCTAGAGTTCTAATAGAAATCTGACTGACAAAGAATGAAATAATATTTGTGGATTTTTTATTTCCAGAAAAATTACCATGATATATTTAAGTTATATTATTTAAATCTCTGCCATATCTTATCACAAAGTCAAAAATATATACTTTATTTAATCGGCTTATATTATTTAAAAATTAAAGAGTGGATGCAAAACAAGTTTTTTTTTAAAGCATAAAAATCTGTTAAGTTAAACTAGAAGGAACCTGGAATACTGACGGTGATGGGAGAGTAGCGGGTGATGCTGTGGCTGCTGGAGGTTTGTCCTGGTCCAATAGATCGTAACAGACATCATCCGTGGGGATTTGCGGGGCCACAACCAAGGGACTCTGTGCTGCCAGACGCAGCTTGAGGGCCAGCTCATTTCTGTGTGCCTCCTCCACCCTCTTCTCTTCCACCAGGCGTTTCAGGCGCGCACGCTCAGATTCCTCATGCGCCTTCTAAAACCCAGCCAATAATAAATCCTCATGTTGTTATGTAAGATTTCACCAAGCAGAGTTCAATCCTGAATGGATGCAACGAGGAGGGGTTAGCCTGAGATAATTTTCAGATCTCACCAAAGAGAGATTATCTTTCTAATCATTATCTTAACTAGGGGTGGATTATTCAAACCTTCAAATCTTTGAGGATACTCAAGATTCAAATGACATTTAAGATTCAATTTTTTTTTTAATGTCAGGATCCAAAAGGTGATCTGGATATGCTCAAAATTTAAATGCAGAGTACAGAAATGCAAAGTGCCACCATGAAATTAGTGGAAGTAGTAGTAAGGGCACCTAGCTTACTATGACATTCCTCGACTTGAAATAATGTATTTTATACTGTGAGCACAAACATTTCAGATAAGGACAAACGGTCAGTTCATAACCTTAAGTTCATTGCGGGAGGAACTAAATGATTATTAATTCGCTTGTATCTAGTATTTCATCAGATGATGTGATTAAAAATAGTGCCTCTGCATGGTTAAGGAATGTTTTAGAGATAGGGTATTTTATCCGTACACGTACACATTTATCATGTTCAAACTATTAGCAGGCTGTAAATAAATTGTATAATACATATTATTTTATTAAATTAGTTAACTATACATCTCTGGCATATTAAATAAGGTGTGTTTTCTATGAATAGGTGACCATATTATAACAAATATATCCAATTTTTAATCCAACTTTCTTTAAAGCTATTATTAGACTTTTTAGTAGTCCACCCCAACAACATTTTAGGATAAACCTAATAACTAGATCCAAAACCATTAATTTACCATTTAAATAAATATATAAGAATTCCCTTTGTAACAAAAATTATAATACCGGTTTGCTAGGCCTGTCGTAGCTTCATATACCTTATAATCTATCTTAAATCTAGGACAGGCACAACATCCAGTCCCCCAGCTGTTAATTCATCACTGTGAAAGGGTAAACCCACATTTCATCAATGATAAATATTTCAGCCACGCCGAGAATCGAACCTGGAACTCTTAATTAAGTAGACAGACAAGCTACCGATTGAGATAAAGTGTTGGACGCACACTATTATATATCATATTACAATATTTTTAAGTCGCCGAGTGATTTTTTGTTAAATAATTATGAAAGTCTGACACTGTTTTGTTGTATGTAAGTATGGACCCTAGAATCCCTGAATACCTCAAATCCTTAAGTATATCCAAGATTCGAGGATATAAGAAAATTTTTAATTCAAGACTCAAATCCTTAAAAAGGCTTTTTTTTTAGTTAAATTTATTTTAGAGCTTGGATACAACTTATTGGTGGTTCAGAACCAGTTATAAGTATAGGATGAACTTAACAACCAGACCCCAGACCAGTAATTTAACAATTAACTGAATGTATGAATGTTATAATGAATGATTATAAAAAAGCATGTTAAAATTTAGTTACTATTTATATTTTCTATTATTCTACTATATTTATATTTCCTCTAAATGTTAATAATTTTTTCCAAGATTTAGATTCTGGATTCTAAAGTAAATTGTAGATTCAAATTTGTAAAATAGTGTATTCGAGCCAGCTCTAGTTGTATGTATGTTATATAATTTTTGGTTGTATTTAAAAAAAATAAAGGTGACCTTATTTGATTGTGGGTTTTATAGTATGAAAGTGTAACCATTTTTCCAAGAACAAATTAATACTACACAAAGGTTGAAGGTATTTCATAAAGGATAAAATGGAAATGATCAATATATCAGTTTGTCATAAAACACCCCAAATATGTAAGTAAATATTTATGTACAAAAAATATGTTCCTTCTTTACAAGGAAGAGATCCTGCTGTTCCGTGTCGTATCATCGCAGGTTTATCATTCGTACTAATATTGCCATTTAAAAAAAATCTACAAAACTGTAGACAAATTAATTGAACTGTTCCCTTCCAAGTGTATCACACAGTAAAAAATACAATGGTGAATTTTTTAATGCTGTGATAGGATGAAACGATGTGGTCCTTTCTCACTGTGTGCAGTTACTGAACGACGACCAGGTGACACGCTGTGCCAACTTTCCTGATCTTCTTCATAGTTGAGTGAACGCTAATGTTCTGAGTCAGTGGTTCTGTTTCTATACTTCCTGATCTGTTCTTTTCCTTGCACTGGCTCAGGGGATTCGAGACTTAGCAGTGACACTTTCAAAATCAAGAGACAAGAGAGAATGTAAACCAGCTATTATGTTTATTAAAAATATTGTAGTCATAAAAAAATGGGAGAAACTATCCCCCCTCAATCATTTTTTCAGTATAACCTAATCCAATTCTATCTCAGTGAGATTTGTTTTTATTTAGTACGCTTCGATGCAAGGAAACATTTTTTTAAACCGGATAAAGTGTATGAATATAAAGAATTCAATAGCATCGACTCACAATCAAGCCATACCGGCCAAGCAGCCACTGTCTGTTGGCAAATATAGTGCCACCTTCTGCAAATAGTGTGTCTCACATGATCAGCACAACAAACCTTCCAGCCATTAATCTCAGTTTTCTAGACTGTAGCTGCTACTTTTTTATTCAAGTAGAACTTCATTTGTCTGCACGAGGCTGAGTTGACCCCGTCACAGACCCATTGCTTCACAGAAAATCTGGAAGCACTGGGGATTGAGCCCGGGGCCTCTGGATCTGTTGTCAGGAACTCGACCACTAGACTACAGAGGCAATCAAGATTGTAATTTAAAGAAATGTAAAGTCATATGCCTGGAGAGGATGATACCACACAGTGGACAAACCCCTCTTCAGTGCTTCAAGTCAGGAATCAAACCTCGAGCTCTTGAGTCAGGGGTGAGCACACTAGCGCGCAGTTAGTTCAACCAAGTATTGTCCATGGACGTGCCCCTGGGGCTGATGACTAAGAATGTACTAAGTGTGTAGGTCATAATCTTCTTACCAAGTTTGGATAGTCGATTTCAAAGCTGGACTGTATTAAAAAGATATTTAACTTATAGCATTTAAAGACAATCCAAGTAATTTTAGTTTTTGGAACAAATATGTTTAGATGTGTTTATAGTAAATGTGCTAAAAGTAGGTCAAAACTCCTTAATAAAATATTCCCTAGCAAACATTTGTTCACAAATAAAAATTATATCTCAAAATAATCTGCTAAAAGTGAATTCAAAGTTTCATAATGCTTCACAGGAAAGTATAAAGGAGTTAAGTTCAGCCAGACATGTTAAGATAATGTGTAACTACATGAGAAGAGATGCAAACTAACGTCAAGCTTGCTTAGTCTGGTTTGCCGATGCAGAGGATGTCGCAGTTTGAATTCGGTTCAGTTATACTAAGGGTGTTTTTCCCCATGTGGTGTCCTACCACACTCCCCCTTCACAAAAATGTGTGTGTATTTCCTCTAACTTACACCCTCTTCATTTCTGCCCTATTTGTGTAACTAGGTATAGATAACCCAGCACTCCGCAAAAGAAGATCTAATTTTATTGTGACCAAGAAATATCATTGGAAATTTAAGACACATCAGCTTAGAGGTTATTAGTGACTGTTTCGGTAACAATGCTATCGTGTGCAGGAATAGTTAGCACTAATAGATTCACTCTGATTTGTCTTTCAAAACATAAGATGACCAGTCAATATATATTTAAAAATTCCCTGACTTTTCCAGGTTTTCAAGAGCCAATATGTTTTTCCAGCCACTTTATATAAAATATTAAGTAAATTACAAACATTATGTTATTAAGATCAAAACTTAATGTAATAATATTTTTAGAAATTTGAATGTCCACCTAAAGTGATGTGCTAAGGGTTAGTGTGATACAAGTTAAATTTCAGTGAGATTATATTGAGACATTTAATGATCGCCTTATGCTAGTAGAGTTTAAGACTGTTGTGAGACCAGTTCTTTTTTTTCCCCTTCTTCTTCTTCTTCTTCCTATAATGTAATCAAATTCTCACAGATGTGCATAACCGTAACTCCACTTTGGCTAAAGACACGCAGTAGAGGAGTATAAAGAGGACACGAGAGAATTGGGTTAAGGTGGGAGTGTAGGGTGGAGTGGAGTGTTTTTGCAGTTTTTATGCTGAAACTAATTTTTTCATAGAAAAATAGAAACAAAATAATTATCCAGTATTAAAATAAAGTTTAATTTTATTCACATGGTGATCTCAATAGTTGTTGAATATCTGTCAAGACTGTCCTGGAATTTAATGACAACTTTTTCTCTTAGGTTAAAAAGTTTTGTCACCTGATGTTGTTATGTCCATGACAGGTCATCAACAACCGCTGTTGAAATATCCATGTGAAGAATTAAACTCTAAGTTTCTACTGGAGCATTTTATTTATTTTGGCCACAAAAGTTTTGCTTAAAAAAAGTGCAAAAACACCGACCTTGTCTTGCGTCCCTTACACTTCCCCCTTAAGTATGATCAACAGGTATAAATGTGTTAAGAGAGATTCGTGGTAGGTATTAACTAGAAGAAAGTGTTATTTTAAATATTATAAATAAAAGGCTTGTTTTTATTTTTTTAGTGAATATGTAAAAATTCCAGAAGTTTTACATTTCTGTGTTTTACAAGTTGCTAGGCACCCTGAAATAAAATAAATTCTAGAGAACTGACATTATACTTTATCTCTCAAGTTATAAAGAGTGAACTCAGTTGTCTATCAATTTAAATCAGTCATTATGCCTAAACTATTTGTCTGATTATTTTTGGTTGAAGGATTCAATTCCTGGCCAAGGGTATAAATGTATCACTTTTAAATTTGAATTGATTCCTTTTTGTTACATGGTAAACTTACAGTCTGAAGTCTGGTGATTTTATTTGGTTAAGTTGGCAAAGATATTTAATACATTAATAACCTTACCTGTTCATCGAAGTAACGTTTGTATTCCTTCTCGTAGCAATCCATCAATTGAGACTTGAGTTTTTCTGCCTTTGGCATAACCTCTCGCAGTTTTTGAGCATTGTTAGTCCTGTCGATAACAGGGACCGTGGAGAAGTCAGGGTGGTAGCGAATTTTCTCAATAAACAACCTACAATAAATTAAAACACTATAAAAATACTATCCCCAAATTGGGGAGTTGAGTCCAGCACATTTGGTTTGATGAACATGCTCTAACAATCTTTTAAAATATCATTTGGGGTTTAATCTTTACATCTGTACAGACTAATTATATCAACACCTAATTCTTACTATTGAGGTAGACCTATCTTCTTGCTGTCCGACTCATTCGCTTGGTAAGTAACGTGGCTGTCTACTGAGTTACATTCCCCAAACTTAATTCCCAAAGCAGCCGAAAAATGTATTGAAGATGAGATTGGGGCCGTCACTTTTTACAGTGAAGAATTGATGGTCAAAGAGTTTGGTGTTGAGAATGATGTATACTTTTAAGTTTGTTGGTAATTCATGTAGTAATGTAATCTATTGTTTCAAAAAGTAGCCCTAATAAAACAAACAAAAGCATCTGTCCAAATGTATTTATCTATTTTACACTACCTAACAAACAAATGCTACTAGGAGGGTGTAATGCAGTATGACATGTGTGGTGGTGTAGTGTGTAGACCAAGTCATATAAAAAAAATTATGACTATTCAGATTCTCAATTAATACAAAATAATACCCACTTCGGTGTCCATGGGGTCTAACATGCTACTTTCGTGTTAGACTAGACTGCCAAAGATCGGGAGATCGAGGTTCGATCCTGGTCGAGTGCAATGAGGCTGGTTTTTCCTGAATGGTTTTCCCCTCTCTTTCCATGCTAATGTGGGTACATTTTCTCTCAATTAAGCCTTCCTAATCCCTAACCCATGGGTGTAACTAGTATACAGGCGTACAACCCAAATAATTAGAATGAGACAGTACTAAAAAAAACCACAATATTAGTCTTATTACCTGCCTCGGTGGCGTAGTTGGCTAACGCGCTAGTCGTGTTGAGCTCGACCGCTGGGGACGGGGAGATCGAGGTTCGAATCTCGGTCAGGTGAACTGGGGGTGGTTTTTCCTATATGGTTTTCCACTCTCCCTCTACGCAAATGCGGATTCACTTCCTCTAAATTCAACCCTTCCAATTCCTAATCCATTAGCGTAATTAGTACTTAAGTGTATAACCCGAACGGGTAGTAAGACGCGGTGCTAAATATTATTATTATTAGTCTTATCTTTCAGGATTTTAAAACTGGTAAGGAACACCCCCCCCTCCACCCCAAGCTCAAAAGGAAAAAAAAAGTTTAAATATTGTCATCGATATTTTTACACAACATTGCTCAGTAAACTGTACTTCTTCTTTATAATAGATTCCAAGCCACTCATATTCATCTGCAATTAATCTCCAGTGCTATGCTTGGAAGTATACAGCAAGTAAAATGGAAAATTAAGATTAGGTACCATTATTTTATTAACAAGGGTAGTAATTGAAAGGCTAACTTAAGAGGTAAAACCCCTGCATAGTAATGGATATAGGGTAAGAAAATCAAAGTGATAAATCACATTTGGAAAAGATACAGCAAAGATTCAAACCTTAATTTCTTTAGCACTGGAAATCCAATAAATTGAGAGAGTAAGCACCTTAACCTGTGTGACAATTAATGTGGGTGGGAGTAAATTAAAAGTTAGTGAACAGTAAATAGGCTAGGCCCTAGGTCACGGTACTGGACCAGCCTTACAAAGGTTTCGCTGCGCTCTTTGAGCCAAGTTGAGTTCATCAACACTGGGGTTCGCTAGTGCCAATGTTCAGTGATAAAAGCACTTCCAAATGTGAAGTTGCTAAACAACTCATTTTTAACATGTTCGTCATAAAGGGACCATTGTGATTGTAATGTGCGGTCTGAGTAAGCTCTTCGTGAGGTAGGATTATATGAAGAGGAGGTTGGGTCTCTACCTGAACCTAGCTTTATGGAAGCCGGCTGAGTGACTTTAGAAGGAAATTTGTCTACTTCTCTCTAGTGAAACCATGTTTGTGTAGCGCACCTCCTTAATTTACCCCAGAAACTAAGGTTGATGTGCAACAATATACAAGTAAAAAAAAAGGAACATAAATTTGCAGAGGAGCCGAAGGACTATACAAAACAAATGGGCCATAATGGTTCATTGTGTTCTGTCATCCCGAAGCCACTCAACAGATTTTCTCATAAAAAAATGGAATTAGATGAAATTCCCAGAGGTCAACATTACGACACAAGAAAAGGCTTCAATATCTTTGATTATTTTATTTATATATAAATAAGATATTAGGATATGATCCCAAAAGGGAAAAAGAAATATACATGAAAAATTATTAGAATTAGTTAACAATCCAAAAACTTGCTATCCATTATAACGCCGATGCCTCAAATTTGATAACAATAGGTAAAGCCTGCAAAGGTCATTAAAATTTGATATCACAATATGTTGCCAAAAGTGAATTAAAATATATATAGTAAACATTCAACAATGATTTAAGTTTTCAAAAAAATATAAATTAGGCTTCTCAACTTGTATAGCCACAAATATATAATATTAGAAAGTTAAAGTTTGGCAATTACATAAATTACTCAAAAGGGGATAAATATACATTAGACTCCTCAACTTAATACAATATTAAAAAGATCAAAGTTTGATAATTACATAAATTATCCAAAGGGGATAAATATATTTAAAACTTTTGATAATCCTTTAAGTTTTCAATCTGTCTCAAAAGAATAGACGTCTCGTACAACAACAAAGAAAAGACTTTAAAGTATTAGTGTTTGGCAATAAATGTTCTCAAGTCTAAGTTTTCTATCTATCTCAACAACAAAGAAAAACATTAAAGTATTAGATTTTGACAATAAATGTTCTCAAGTCGAACAGGCCGTAAGTTTTACATTTAAAAAAGGTTATCATTTCGTTTCATTTCATAACAGCAATTTACTGAACGCGACCCAAAAGACGGTCTCTACGCTTGCCAAACAACCATAAAAAATTCTAAGTTCCATTTTAACTGATTTGTAGATTTTAAAAACAAAGTTTAGGCCGAAATATAATTTTGCAGTACATAGTCCGAAAGGGAATTTTTACCTTTTCTAATACTGAACACCTAGATGTGTTCTCGGAGTAAGTCAAGACCAGAGTGACGTTCTTGAGCTCTCACGTCAATATATACGCTCGTTTACTCGCTCAGAGAGGGGATGAAAGGGGAAGCAAAAACAAAGGAAAAGACAACACATGACAGAGAGATAGAACGACTCGAAGGCAAGGGAATGATGGAGAAGCACCTAGACCAAAACTTTCCACAGAACATGAGTTTCTTTCTAGCACATACGTCACACATTTTCCCGGCATTCCCAGCGACGCCTGGTGCCTCCCGCTCGACTCAGTTAGTCTTAGAACACAGTTTATAGTGCGCGGAGGTGTGATTGGAGACGTGATGCCACAACACAGTATAATCGGGCGGTGGTAAGCCTACACTTGTTTTGTTTCGTTCTTGTTTAGTTGTGGACCTAGTTTCTTTTGTAGCTTAATAGCATTAAACGCTACATTTGAAATGCGTTTTTAATGCCCCTTGATACCGCTTAGTGATACTTGTGTTGAAGGACTCAAGCTCTCCCACCAGGAGTAGCCATTTTAACCGGGAGGCTGTAGGTGTATATGTTAAATAAAAATATTAATAATGATATGATATATTGTGAAGTAATAAAAAATTAAATAGTGTCTTCAGTAAACTGTAAAACAGCAAACACACATTGATTGCTGATTGGTTTGGTAATCTTATAGGAAAATGCAAATATCTCTTGTACTTACGTCATGAACTTCATATAGAGGATAAAGGCATTTTCTAAATTTCCTTCCTTCATGTAGACATCAGCCATTCGGACCATCTCTAGACCTGATCTATAGTACCTGCAACTCAAATATTTTAATCATATAGTAGGTACCTAAGCACAAATAATACAAGACACTTAAAAAATGTTAACAGATACCAAAATACACCTAAGTTCTATCTTAACGATGCTGCATACTTTCTAAACCCAAAGCTATTTTGGAAAGTGGGTAGCAGAACTTAACTTTCAACACTTAAGCAGATTAAGCACTATCACACCTAACTACTAATGTAATAAATAGAAATAGAGGGAAGAAAATTGGTAGTTCAGCCTGCGGGGCCTCTTGTTTATCTGCTGATATCACTCCCCCTCTTCCACTGACGAGTATAGACACTTATTTAGATATCTATGCCCGACAGCATCAACTTTGCATTCAAAAATTATTATTTTTTATTCCTGTTTTAGATAGACATATGCTTACAAGGACTTTTTTAATTTATATCCTTGCAGAAAGATTCCTACGGACCATTTTCTTAACCCTTTCACTGTCATGTATATTTTGCATACACAAGCCCACTCTGTCGGGTTTTTTTAACTGAAAAAAGCATTTTTTGGAAAAACGGTTGTATTATCAAATATTTTAAGCAAAATGTAATTAAAATTATGTAAAAAAACATCCCTCATCCAAAAAATAATTTTCTGAGTCACTGTCCACTATGAATCCTTCAATTTCATCATCCCGCAATGTTGTATGATTTCCTCGCCACGCCCTCTTGACTGTAGTGAGTGAGCTCAAGAAAGTAGATATTATACTCGTAAATATAAACTAAAAATTATAGATGAACCTTGGAACCAGTGTAGTATTTTTTCTTTACAACATCTTTGCACTTTAGCGCGCGCAATTCAATTAGCTCTAAGGCTCCACGTATATGTACGGGTTTGACAAAGTGAGCCCTGCACATAAACGTATATTTACGGGTTTGACAGCACCGTCATGTTGTCACACAACATATATTTACGGGTTTGACAGTGAAAAGGTTAAGTAGACCAAATAGTCTAAGTTGTAGACGATTTAAAAATCATGACTATCAATTTATAGTTTTCCTGATGATGGCATTTTACAGCAGAAACATGTAGGAATTCCTTAATGAATAAAACTATGGAACTTCATTCAATAATATAATATTCTCTAAAAACAACTACCGTACTTTATCTATTCTGGCTTATTCACTGCATCATAATGTATTCTGACTTATTTTAATTCAAGTAAACTAATATAAATTTTGTTATATTACTTGAAAAAATTTTCTGAACTATATATTATTTGTATTTTTTAAATATTAAAAGCCTTAGTATTTACCATCAAATGTTTAAAATTGACAATTTTTTGTAGTTCTTTTCTAAGATTTATCAATTTGAACTAGTAAAAAGAAATATAAAAAAATACATTTCTTATTATTCAAAATGTTTAATGTGTTTTATGTCAATTTAACAAATCCTTTTTACAATTAAATGAAATATCACATTTTTACATTAAATTTCAACTCAATATTTAATAGCTTATTCTATAGTATTAAATTAGTCATTTTTACATATTTAGATCTATCAACTTAATTATTATTAATTGTATCAAACATTGTTATTTAATATTTCAAGTGCGTTATAAACTTAACCTTCCCCTTTATTTTTTCCTCAATTTATATTCATTCAACTGGTTTATAACCACTCAAATTGTATTTATAATCATAATGGTATAAGTTATTTTACTATGTCTTTATCACTCTATAACCTGTTTTATATCATTTTTGTAGAATATTGGTTCATATTAATATCCTTAAAGACTGTTTTCTAACCAATAAATTTATAAAACATTACTTTTGATGTCCAAGTTTCATATTAAATTTAAAACAATTTTAGCAAAGTCTATAAACACACTCATCATTTTCATAATTTTAATTATGATTTAACATGTTGAGTTAGGTACAATTGTGATAGTCTTCATCTTTTGAGATTTTTTAGGAATTCATATTAGACCTATAAGAAGATATGAAAGTGTGGTACATTTAGAAATTGGCGACCATTTTATCATAGATGTGTTCATTTTGATTCATTCATTGAAGTTCATTGTCTACTCGTGATTGATTTTCCCTAGCAGTCCATAATGACAGTCTTTAAGAATGTTTCTCCTATTTCTACAGAGTGCTACAGACTATGAACCAGGACCTGACAGATATATAAAATATAGACGAGGCTTAGATTTAGGGGGATTAAAGGCAATTTTTTCAACCCAAAATTCACTTAATTTAGACTAACATTACAACCACAAAAATGCGGGCAATCCAATGATACTAAATTCATGAATATTAAAAAACTTCGTTATAGTGTACAATTCAAAACCAAAAAGTGACACAGGAACAAATATCATTGAAAAAGGTATAAATGCGCAACCAAAACTTAATTTTATTTACTATAGAGCCGACTAACATAGGAATTTGAAATCTGACAACAAAAGAACCATAATAATACAAACATTACTAATCAGCATATGAATATTCTCAAAAACTATTCCTGTACCAAGAGATACGGCACGGTGACAGGCGGGACACCCGAGAGGATAATAGAGTTCAAGTTTTGAATCTTTACTAATGCACAATATTTTTTCTTATGGTCAACTTGTAAAACTCTTGCACATTCACTAACAATTTAGCATCTAGCATACTCATACATGGATCCATTAGAACTTAACTGGAAAAACATGATAATATATCCAAAAGGACACACCCATTGGGATTCAAATATTAAAATAAAGTAATAATGCATATTTTAAGGTTAAATAATGCATACATATATTATTAGGTACCTATAAAAACTTAGCCTAACTTTCATTATGGTAATTACTCGGCTCATTTGATCTAACCTTGCTACCATTCTGTTCACTAATAAATTAGAATCTCAGTTAATTTATTCCCTTTAAATAAAATGATTTGACTTGTGTAGCAAACTAAGAGATTAGGTCATATCATAAGGATCATGGGTCAAATTAAGTGTTCGGCTAGTATGTTTACGTCTAGATTTAGATTTTGGTGAGCTTTCTAAATGTAAAAATAAAATAATTTCAGATAAATATAGGCCTAATCCTAGTATCATTTGATTTGCCATTTCCTTGTGAGTATAATGATATCGTTCAATTTTTATTTATTAATTGTTGTTTATTGTTGTTATTATTATTATTATTATTATTATTATTATTATTATTATTATTATTATTATTATTATTATTACTGCGGCTTACTACTCGTTCGGGTTATATGCACTTAAGCTAATGTATAATGGTAGGATGGTTGTGAGATGAAATGGAGGACCTACAGTTTAACGTAGAATCCGAACCACGGTGGAGGCCTGGCATTCCACACATTCACAAGCTGTGATTAATACACGTCTTGTTAGAGGTGAAGGAAGGGTTTGGCAATCAGATAAATCTGTGCCAGTACCGAGGAATGAACCTCGGACCCCCAGCACAGAAGTTTGACACTTTACCCCTGGACCACCAGATCACCTTCAATTTTTAATAATTTGGTATACTAAGCAAATTATGGTGTAAGCCTATTATATGATAAAAGTGCTTCAAAGCATTATTCCCAAAATAAATAGTATTTTACAATATTTGGAGCTATATCATTGGAGTTAATCAACATGAAATAGTAGTTTAAAATAGAGCGTGCAATTTTTGCCAGCTTCTTTACACAAGACATGATGACAAATTAAATAAATGTGCCTGTATTAGCAACCAGATTAATTTAAAATGGCAGGTAACATTGACTTCTGAGCTCTAGCAGACAAAAAGATAATAATAAACCAGTTGCCAGTCAAACACCGCACCAAGGATGTGACATATTTCTTCTGTCCATGGACTTAAGGGAGTGAGGGGTGCATCAGCACCCTTGGGGCCAATTTTGTAGAGGTTTACACTTTTCCACGTTTTTGCCAATGCAATTGACATGGGTAGCCTACATGTCAAGGCGATGACACAGGATACAGCCTTAGTTTTCAAGTATTATTCCTGTGTCCAGGTGTCATTTTCCAATTTTCAGAATATGATATCTATATGCGAGCAAATCCTCACTAAAACAAATATAATAGCTTTGGCTATTTGATTCTTATTGTTATTATTGTTGTTATTGTTATTATTATTACTATTATTAAGGTGGTCCATCAAACCAAGGCCTGTTTATAGCCTCACTTGTCAGTCGCGTCCACCTTATCCTATCCATAGTCATATATATTCCATTCACGGTAGGAATTACTCTCTGAAAGATCTTTTTTCCTACCAATATTGTACTATATAATAGATTTCTGGTAGGGAAAAAGGCCTTTCAGAAAACAATTCCTACGGTGAACAGACTTTATTTCTCTACCCCTGTTTCTCTTGCATCCTCCTTAACATTGTCTATTCATCTGCTTCTTGGTACACCCAAACATGTCCTTCATATACTTTTATGATGATCTCTGTGACTCTTCTAACATGCCCTTACCATCTTATCCTGTAGCCTTTTACTACTGCTACCGAGTCTGAATCTGTGGAGGCCTACAGCTGGCATATTATTTCCCTTTTATATTTTTACTCCTTCACCGGCCATTGTCATTTACAGGATTGAAAATTTTCCTCAGCACATTTGTCTCAAAAACCAAGTCCAAAAGTCTATTCTCGCTCTTCTTTATTAGTTAAAGTCTAATAATGGTTTTGTATATTTTTAACTTATTTCCCTTAATATTAGTGAGGAGTGACAATGAAAAACAAGAACTGAAGAGAAGTAATGGAAAATCAAACATTCATGAATCATGTGGAATGGAGGCTCGCTAGCCTTGTACTCGGCACCATTGGAACAATTGATGATGATGATTAGTGAGGATTTCGGCATATGATATTGGCTATGCAGGCTGTATGGCCTATAGTACAATCATATTAGCCTCAAAAACCCGATTTGGTGGAAAAAATTTAAACAGTTTTGAAGTTTGGTATACATACTCTTGACTACTGTAGAATTGAATATCGATCGAGTTCACCCTCCCCTGGTGGGGGCTTCATCCCTTAAAACAGAAAAAAAAAAAAACGGTGTGCCTGTGTGACTTTTTCCAATTATCTTGTAAACGATGAATTGCCCAAAGAATTTTAAATCGGATAAAATTGACGAAAATCAATATTTGAACCAAAAATTGCTCTAAACAATTTATTGTAAGAGCTACAGTCAGTACATGCACTAAAGAGGCCGGGAGTAGGAGTTTGAGTTTCTCGCGCTCAGATTCATAAATAACTACCAAACTGTTAACATTTAGTTAAAAATGCTCATAACTGAAGTTGTTAAGCATAACATTCTCAATCAGAATATGTGAAAGATTAAAATTTAGAAAAATATTTTCAAGTTATTTTTTTTTGTAATAAGTGCATAGCATCAAAAATTTAATACATTTTAATCTGTGAAACTATATAAACAAAGTCAGCAATAACCAGAGGGTCCCAGTCTGAGTTGTGGATAGTAAAATGAGTGGACCGGTGTGATTATGAGTGGGCTAGTGTGCCCAGGAGTGGGCTAGTGTGCCCAGGAGTGGGCAGCATGACTAGCGAAAAGGTTGGCGTACCCGCGAGTGGGTCAGCGAGTCTAAGAGTTTGTGTATCGTGGGTAATTGCAGTGTGTCGTGTGCGGTGACCAGCGGTGAGTTAAGTGGATGGGTTACGTAGACATTGATTGCTATAGTTGTGAACTGTGTTAATGATGTACTTTTTTGTGACTTTTAATATTTGAATAGTTATTACTTATTTTATAGCTATTAATTTGTTTATTTAATTTACTTCTTTTTTCATGTCTTCTTATTAGTTTATTAATTTACAAACTTGATGAGGACTCATTATTATTAAATTTAGTGACTTGTTTAGTTTATTTAATTTAATTTTTATTTTTTTATTGTATTTAATTGTATTATTGTTTTAATTTTAGTAATCAAAACCCTAAATATTTTGTGTGCATTTTCATTCATGTTTAATCAGCAACCCACTCCATTCTCCAGTATCCCTAAAATAACTTGCGGTTCACACGATGAAGTGTGAATGGCTCACGACCCTCCCAGCTTGTATGCGCCCTGCGTTACACTATATTATATATAGAGAGAGCTATGTATACATGTATGTGTAGTAATAATATTTTTAAACAGAAATATCTACTTATAGCAACAATTTCGCTATACTGTATAGTACTGTATTTGATCTATATATTAATTTTATATATAATATGTAGGAATAGGCCTACACTAAATTATCATAAGTTTTATATATATTTATTGTAAAGGACTTCTGCGCCGCCCCTGTTGGCTACCCTGAACAAATGGGGGGAAAGTTCTTAGATTCTTTCTCCTGGGCCTGGACGTTGCTGCCCCCTGTGGTGACTAAGCGCGAGGTGATTAAAGGTCAGCAGTAGCTTCCAACATATTTAGCTCAGAGACTTCAGGATTACAAAGGACAAAAAAACACATTAATAAGTTTGTGATATCTTCAGCGGCACTCTCATTCATTGAAACAAAATAGGCCTACCTCGTTTCGCTGTTGACTGGTCTTGTTGCTACTAGGAAAATGAATTGCTACAAAGCTACAGAGATTGGGACATGATTATTAAATACAATTATGAAGCATGGCGGTACTTTTTGGAAATGTTTAAACAAATTGTTTGCACAGTCAAATTACCAAAAGAGTTAAAAACATGTTTCAGTTAAGAGCTGTCTTCGGTACCACTGTCCATCTTTGAAGAAAGCATATTTCCAAGGAAGACAAAGGAAATCATCTTTGTATGATACATTCAACACTGTTCCAGAACGAATAACTAAATTACCAGAATGTAAGTACATGATTGATGGAGGTAGTTTACTGCATCATGTAATGTCCAAGCAGGTACATTCAACCCTATGAGCTTTCGGTACATTTATAAACAAACATTATGGCGATAGTAATGAAATCAGCACGAAAAGCATAGTGTGTCAGCAACGATTTTTAAAACAAACTTCAGCTTTTTTTTTTTATTTGATTAGAATACATGTCTATATGTGCCCAAAGACAAGTTCTTGGATAGTATAAAAAATAAGGCTTGTTTAATTTCCCAATTACAAAAGAGAATTTGAGAAAGAATGCATAGATGTACACAAATTAGCCCAGATGATGCGGAATTACTTATTGTAAAAAGTGCATTTGCTAAAATCTTCCTTGCATCAGAACGTGGTTGTAGTCTGACAGGAATTCAATCTTGTCGTTTTACTTACCGTGCTTACTCCTATAGACAAAGATATTCTCTTTTTAAAAGAAGCATGAGAAATAATCAAACCAAGAATTTACAGTTCTAAAGATATACAAGATTCTAATATTATTCCAAGCTGTAGTCTTGTTTTCCATAAATGAGTGGCTGCGATATTATGTCAGCATTTTTTGGGTAGGAGAAAATTAAAACTATACGCCTACTCATTCAAGATGAATCTTTGTAAGACATTGCATCCATCTTCAATAGCCTTCTCTTAACTCCTGATGAAATTGCAGAAGCTGGAGAGCATTTCATTCTCTTTCTGTACAAAGCTCCAACTACCAAGATAGCTTCAATCACTACAGATTTATTATGTTTAATAAGTCTCTCGATGCATTCAAATCGTGCAGTATTTTTATCTGGACTTCAACCTACTTCTGCAGCTGCTCGTCAATATTCATACTGTGTGTTTCACCAAGTACAAATGTGGCGAGAGCAAACATTATAGCTTTAATCGTGGAGTTGGAAAAAAAAATCTTAACATATCACTTGTGTATACAACCGAGGCATCTACACCAACCACCCTGATTAAGACTTTCATATGGGCTTGAAAATTTGGGTGGGGTAAGTGGTGTGGTTGTGTAGAAGCAGATTTACGCTTCTCAACCATGTGCTACCAACTGATAAGGACAAGGATGTCTCAACTTCAAAAATGTAGGAAAACCACCCGATGATCTCGGCATGGCTGACAAAGAGGGCAATTTTATCAATTAACACTCGCTCGATAAACACCCATGGATAACAAATAGTAAATACGAATATAATCTATGCAGAAAACTTTAACAACAGACAGTTAATAATATTTATCCAATAAGAACATAGTGTATAGGCCTACAGGGGAAAACACTTTTTATTAAATTTCGCCTACCTACCTCATGAGTAGTGCGGACAAGAGTCTGATGTACAGTACAGCGAATTTGTTTCTGATAAAACTAAATATATATATAAAAAACCGTGTCTTAATACCCATTTGGGTTATCCACGTCAATAGAATATCTTACTAATATTATAAATGCGAAAGTTTGTGTGTTTGGATGTTTGTTACTCAATCACGCCAAAACTGCTGAACGAATTCGAATGAAACTTGGTATGTAGGTAGAGTATGTCCTGGAATAACATAAAGAACTATTCCCAACCTTTGATTTTACATTAATTTTACAATACTAATGTTTAATCTTTTCGTATATAAGAGATTTTAATGTTACGAGTATATATGAATGCGATTATAATTAAAATGTTAAAGTAAAGATAGCATAATACGGAAATATTTACAGCTAGAGCTGAGAAAAACATAGATATTTAAAAAAAATAAAGTTTGATTTATGACCAAAACAGTTTATTTAAAAAATTAAAAGATTTAATCAATTATTGCGGGTGAAGCCGCGAAGGGTAAAAGCTAGTCTAGAAATAAAGCATAAAATAATATGCATATAATTCTAGATTTTAATATTAATAGATCTTAATTTTTTTAATTTTCAGACTGAGAATTTCATGCTCTACAACTTCAGTTAAACTTATGAACCTTTATAACTAAATACTAACCGTTTGGTAGTTTATTTACAAAACCAGAGTGTGATAAACAATTTTTCCACTGCATGCCAAAATCCACCCCCTACTTCTGGCCTCTTTACCCTGTGTACTATGGCTCTTACAGCAAACTGTGTGGTATCATTTTTGTTCAAATATTTGTTCCCGTCAATTTTACCCAATGGATCAAATTTTTTGGGTGATTCGCCGTTTACAAGATAATTGGGAAAAGTCACACAAACACACCTTAAGTTGTGGAAGCCCCCACCGGGGGAGAGGAGACTCAACGGATATTCCTTTCTACAGTACTCAACAATATGTAGGCTATACCTAATTTCAAAACTATATAATTTTTAAGTCTAATTTGAATGGACTACTATAGCATAGCTACTGAAGCATTTTGTAGGCCTATTTATTCTAGTATTTTGGTTTCAAACATGTTTTGTTTATTGATATTAACTAACAAGTACTTAAAATTTTATACTCTCTAAAATTGTAGAGTGCTACTTTTAAACGTGTGTGTATTATCATCCCTTACTTTGTGGGTTACAACTATGTAGGCTGGGCCACTAGTTCGTTTCTCATTAATTTCAAGCCACACCTATGATGTTTCCGTAGGGGCTAGCTACTAACGTGATTGTAATATTGTCAAGTTATTCCCTAGTTCTTACTAATAACACAATATCGTTAGCGAAAGCTAGTATATTGACTTTCTAACTTTTACCCCTGGGTTAGTTTTTGTTATTTTATTTGATGTTTTATCAAGTACAAGATTAAATAGTTTTGGCGAAATAATTTTACCTTCCCGTCAAAATTCTCCAAATAATTCTAGCCTCTTTTGAATTTGCAGGTGGTATTATTTGTACATAATTTTCTAATCCGTGTAAGTTTATCTGGAGCACTAATGTTCCAAATCAGTTTACTAGTAACTTTATCATAAGCTTTATGGGACATATTGCAGTTTCTCAGTATCATTTTAGACTATTTTTAATTATAGATTCATACATTTTTAAAACTTTTAGGGTAAATTCGCTTTTGCGAAAAGCGCGAAAAGAAATAAAAGGGTCGAAAATAGGGTATTTATAAGTTTTCTTTGCGTTTCATGGCATTTGAAAGTGTTTAAAGCGATTTTATTTCGCGAATTAATGTGAAAAACGTGATTTTGAGAGTATTTTAGCTAAATTATTCTATTTAGCAAAATAGCTGCGAATTCCCTGAAAATGCTGTGCATTTAAATAAAATGCTGAGAATTTCTATAAAACGATGTTTTTCAGCGAAATAAGTGATCAAAAAATCATTGAGTTTCACTTGTCTGTGTGCTTCAGCTCGGGTTTTACTTGCATCCTGTGCCTTGTACAGCCCATCCGGCTAATCACCACATTCCAGCTAATCACCACATTCCGTTAGTCGTTGCTTTTATCATAAATCCTTTGTAAAGGCCCTAAAAACATTTACAAAAGACATTTTTACCTATTTTGCTACAAAATGCTAAATTATGCCACAAAACGCTAAATTTCCAATAATTAATGCTAAAAAAAATCTTAAAATTAATGCTATTTTACCCTATCTCTACACATCGCCCAAATCCCTTTCGAAATGTAGATATTGAGGATGATGTGTAACTTTGCCAAGATCTTGCTCATTGGACAGATTATGTCATTTCATTATGCTTTGTAGTACACCCATGATTCTGCACATTAAAATGGATATGTCATTGTACGATGTGTACCATTTACATTTAATGATTAAATAGAATAGTTCTATAAGTTAATTATACATTAAATTTAATAAATAATAACACACGAAACATTAGGTTAAGCTGGGTTGGGAAAGTGTCATAATGATAACGATTAGGTTAAGCTGGGTTGCATAAGTGTCATAATAATTAATACAAACTAGATGGCTTGTTATTTCCATGACCTCAATAATATGTTTACGAGGTTTTAAAGTTCTATAATCTAGTCATTATAGTTTTGTCTTGGCTTGTCTACATCAAGTCAAATCACTTGAAGATGTTTAATTTACTAAGAAGTTAAGTTAATTGTGGTCGTTGTAGACGGTTTTTACACCTCGTCATTTTTTCTGATTTAATTTGCAGTAAAAGTTTTTTTCTTTTTTCTTCTTGTTGCTATTGATTCTACCTACGTGTTTTTATGTTTGGGAAAATGTACGTACGGCTTATCTCAATATTCTAACAAATTTAAAATTAAAAGGCTGAGAATGGGACGGATAAAACGTAGTACACCCGCTTTATGGAATTCTATAAACTAACAATAGGTTTGTTTTAGTGAATTCCTCATTTTTTCCCTAGGATTTGACACAATGAAAATATATGGTCACACATGAGATAAGAACTCACCTTTTAGGAGGAATATTATTATCAACTTCAACAGCATTCCCGTATTCTGTTAATGTTTTCAGTCTAGTTGAAGGATCCATTATCTTCAAATCTGAAGGCAGTGAAAAAATTCCATTTTTTTTATTTTCCATGTTGAGGTTATGTTACTGTCAAAATCAGATTTAGAGTATACACCATATTACTTTATAAAATGGCATATAAAACATATACAACAGGCAACGTAGGTTAAAAATTTGATTTAGTTTGTTAATATTGTTTAATGTTGAAAATACTTAAATCTATCATTACAAACACTAACTCAGTATCACAGAACAGTGAACACTAATAAAGTTCATAACAAGAGCAAAGCAGAGATTTCCAACGGCAAATGTTAGGAGGTGTCCCTGATAAACAGTTCTACCTATTGGCTGGGTTTAGTACTAGTTGGAGGAGAGCTCTCTAGCAACAGCCAGTGAATTAGGTGTAAATCTTAGTGGCGATGTTTGGAACTACTTCAATGAACCTACTTTGCTACCATGGATCATAAGATATATAAATGATAACCAAGGCCTAAGATATACGGGTCTGACTACTCTTTAGTCCCAGTTGTCATACATAGAAGCAAAAAGCGCTAGTATATTAGTTTACTAGCAAATGCGCAATTCAAATATTGTAGAGAAGTTGGAAGCACAAATATTTAATTTTATTATCTTAAATAATATGGAAACCACAGAAAATAATTAATAGCTTTAATTTTTTTAATAAACACGTCAACTAAAATAATTATTTATTAATGAGTGTAAACACATTTAAAGTTGCTTGGTAATGTTAACTATATATTAGTGAGTTTTAACAATTGACTTGGTTACGTCTTGCTATCGAGTGTTTAGGCTTAGTTTATATTCATGCATAACTCATAACTAATAGTGAATAGCGCATAGTGTATAGTTCACAATTCATAAGAAAATTACTAAGGTTTATAATGCAACGTAGTGAATAAGACATTCATAACGATTGTCATTTGTTTGAGAGGTGATTTCCTCGCGCGCATGGTATGTCAATCATTGGTCTTCAAAATAATTTACATACTTACAAATATAATATCCTTGTTCCCTTTAACACGCCAATTTTATTAGCTGTATTATAATCTCAGAGATAAATATTGGTACTGTTTACTAAATAGTATTAATCTGAATTTATATATTTAGCATTTAATGGCAGACCATCTAGAATTGCATTTCTGGCTTTTTATCATTACGGGTAAATGAATTTTATAGAACCCATCCTTCTATATTTAATAGTATGTTTGAATTATTTATCTTCATTTGAGGACAATCTGGTTTAGTGGTTGAATGAAATGAGGCTAGAGTACAAGGGCGTTGCACGAAATGTATTTTTGGAGGGGGGTTATGTGGGTTTAGACAATGAATTTTTAAACTCCTGGTGTTTTAAGTGGAAGGACTACCTTGTAAAACTTGAGAAGCGCTATCAGCGCAACTCCTAAGAAACGTCCATATATTGAACTATTTGGACTGTTTAGCCGACACCGAACTTGAGTTGCGGTGTTGTCATATCTGTCAAATTTGGTCTAAAAGAGTGAGAGGGAGCGAGCTAATCTGTTGTTTACATGGGTCAAGTTTCTTGCAAGGGAAAGGCTAGAGTGCGGCTTTTATCAAAGACCACACTATGCAGAAATCTGCTGCTTTATTTTTAGCTTGAACTAATATAATCAGTAATATGGTTTTCTTAATATTTCTTACCTAGCGGAAGAAAACATTTTTAATTTGACGTTCTCGTATTAGACTGGTTTGCTGGTGACGAGATTGGGGTTCACATCCCAGTAGTGTATACTGAGGGTGTTTTTTTAAAACGGTTTCAAACACGCTACTATTATTTATTTATATCACCGCGTCTTACTACCCGTTCGGGCTGTAACATTATGTACTAATTATTCTAATGTGTTAGGCATCAGGAAGGTTAAATTAAGAGGAGGTGCATCCATATTTTCGTGGAGTGAGAGCAGAAAACTATTTAGGAAAAACCACCTGTGAGTACCCGACCGGAATCGAACCATGATCTCCCCGTCTTCAACATGTCAGTTGAACACGGTGAGTAGCACATACTATTGGACTTGATTTCTGGTGGTGGGGAGATTGAAATTCAAATCCCAGTTGTGTGCATTAAGGGTATTTTTCCCTAAAATGGTTCCCAATCTCACTCTACGCAAATGTGGGTACATTAAATCTAAAATGTTACCTTCCTCATTCCAAGTTCATGCATGTGTACAACTCAAACTGGAAGTAAGTCACAATGAAAAAAAAAACTATTGTGATGACTACCAAGAGTGTCGGCGAAACTTTATTAGTTTCGGGCAAGGCAGTTGTAAAGAAATATATTTTTGAGGAGTTTTTAGGGGAATGACTCAAAGCCAATGGAAAATGTTTGAAAATGGAATGCCACTAAAAGCTATTTGGGCATGGCGCTTAAGCATTTAAAAATAATAATAGATTGTTATAGAATCTATTTGAAGTTTGATACAAACCATCTTTCAGCTTCAAACTCAAGTATATCAGAGGGAACCAAACAAACTGGAGGAAGGCACATTTTGATGGGGAGAGGGGTGGAGAAGAAATTGGTGATAATACCCCAGCCTATCAAACCTCCCCCCTTCCCAGTTCACCCTCAATGAGTAACATTGGATATACAACTATCGACAGACACACCGTAGAATGTAGATCATTTCCTCTGCATCTGACTTAACCCAAGCTATGAGGGGTGAGGACAGTGTCTGATAATAATAATAATAATAATAATAATAATAATGGTGATAGAGATATCTTATCAATTAACATAAAAAGTGTTTATTTTTTTATATCTTTTTTCATGGACGCAGAAAATTGGGGGTCAGAGATGTACCCTTCTTTAAAAGTGTTAGAACCCTTAAAAGGCAGGGGGGCCACACACATATGTATAAAACATAAATAAGAAATTGTGTTTTTTTTTACTTTATTATTTACTTTAGTTTCTTATATTACACCATCCAGATACTAATAATAATAATTATTTTAATATAAACTTAAAGATGCACTAAAATCTCCTATTGTAAAACTAGCTTGACCTACATTAGCTTGTAACATGTACAAAGACATAACTATGCAGTAATTGACCCACGGTGGGTGCCCCCAAGGAAAAAATACACCACCATCCCCAAATCTTATGAATAATTGTAGATCATAAAAAAATTTTAGACATTTATTATTGGAATTATTTTATAATACGTAATAATATAGAGTAGGTATGTTAAATTTAGAGGAAGTTTACCCACATTTGCGTGGAGAGATAAGAGTGTAAACCCATTGAGGAAAAACCACTCTAAGTGCATTACCATACAGCCATAATATTTGATAAAATTGTTGCTGAAAAGTTTCAATATAATGTAAAAAACTTAATCTGAATTGAATAAAACAATATTAATAAATATTATAAACAAATCTATAGTCAATTATCAATATTAACACTTATAGAGGCTAAACAAACATTGGTCTCTGTGAAATTGTCTACACTTTCCTCCAAGGACAAGCTACGGGTAGTAGCTCAACAGACAACATAGCTAATCACTTTAGCCTTTATTGATTCATGTGCTTCTTAAATAATTTTTAGTAAAGTTTTGAAAATGACCTGACAGCTGTTTCTATTGATTTTACAGAAAAATATGTACATACATTTTTGTACAGCATAAATTATGCGCAATAAAATGACTATTGAGTAATTTTTGATTGAATAATGAGATCTTTACGAAACAATGATAGGCCTGAAAGACAACGCTTTCATATATTAGCAAATTAATTTTGGGTGGGTGGACCTGCGTGATGGGCCCTATTTTGAGCGTGGGCCTGTGGCATTCTGCCACCACCCTATAATTACACCAATAAACTTGTAGCTATTAAGAATTTCAAACTCTATTAACCTATTTTTTATTAATTATATTCGATAATCAAATATAGCTTTATACGTTTATACATATTTTAACATGTATAACACTCGCTTTGATGGCCTCATGGTCTAACGCGCTACTCTTACAGTAGACTAGACTGCCAATGATGGGGAGATCAAGGTTCTAATCTCGGTCGGGTGTACTAAAGTTAGTTTCTCCAAACTGGTTTTCCACGCTCCCTCCACGCAAATGCGGGTAAAATTTCTATGATTATAACCTTCCTAATCCATAAAACCACTAAACAATTTTTGAAAAAAAAATCTATTCACAAATTCTCTGTTTATTTGACAAAAATTTTAATCCGACCATTTACCTCAGGAACTGAAAGAAAATATTTTTGACCAGATTAAATAATATTATATACATATATATTTATATATAATATAATGTAAATCAAAATATAATATTATATTATATTATATTATAATATATATAAAAATATAATATTATATTATTAAATAAGTATTATATATATATATAAATAAATAAATATATATATATATATTCAAATTTGAAGATAGCATATAGAACAATTTTCTGCAAAAAGAAAGATTTTATTTTTATAAATGTATAATTTTTATAGAATAAATATTACACTTATTGCCTGTACTTCAAAAATTATAAACACTAACTCTAAAAATAAGTATTTAAAATTACAATAAAACATAAAGAAATATACTGCAAGAAAATGTTTTTCACCCAATTGTATAGAAAATATCCATCCATCGATTTTGACCAAATTTGATAGGCTTAAACACAAGTTTTATATTGAAGCATGATCATTTTATAATCTATTTCTCCCTTATCAATCACTTTTGTGTCAGGGACGTTCATAAAATATATATACACATCACTAGCTATTTTATAATTTTAGCTACACACATTATATAATAATAATAATACATCCATTCTACAACTTTATACATTCAAAGTCCTTCATCAAAACTTCTGCAATGAACACAACGTTTTTAATTTTATTAGGGACCTGTGCTACAAATTTTGGTTGAATTCCGACCGCGTGAATTGAGGTGTTTTTCCTCGTGATTGCTCATTTCCTCCACGCAAATGTGGGAACACTTTCTCTTAATTACCGTATTTATTATCTACCCTACTTTATTATTGTAAATTTACGGATAACATCAAAGAATATTAAGAAGTGAAGCATTTCTAATATCACAAGAACAAGAAAAAAAGACATGGAAATAATCTTTACACTGCACACTCTTATATATGTTGAGTAACATCCTCCTCTTAGCATTTGTGTTCCCCCCTTCCCTTCCTCACTAAAGCTTACGTTATTTCCAAATCTTTGACTATGGCACGCGAGGGGTGCGAGAAAGTAAAAATTATATTTGTGATGAAACTATTTTGTAAAATAATAATTGTCAAAATTAAATATGTATCTGTGTTAATGTTATTAATTTTAAAAGCGCGGTGGTCAAGGCATGTTCAATAGTCCCCCCACCCCGTTTCATTATCCACCTTTACAATTGATAGCAAAATAGTTTCAAGACATTTATCTATTGTGACAAGTGTATTTCTTGTTCAAATTGCCAATAGTCCATAGTGATTTAGTTAGCCCCGTATTATCGATACCAAATTATTGACTCTGTTTACAGATCAGATTACCAAAGGTAGGGCCAAAGTGTTTGATTGGTACACCAAAGTGAACCGAGCCCGTGTGGGTTTTACACCGATGTACTAATTAAGCTAATGTGTCAGAGAAGGGTAAGGTTGCTTTTAGATTACTTACACTCACATTTGCGTGGAGGGTGAGTGGAAAACATTTTAGGAATAATAACCTCATAGCACCCAACTGGGATCGAACACCAATCCCCGTCCTCAGCAGTCCAGTTTTTTGCAAGAGTAGTGCCTTAAATCATGAGGTCACCAAAACGGGTCCTATAATTATATTAATTAGGTATTCTACGCACATGATTTGAAATTAATGGATGGATTTTAAACTACAGTATTAAAATTGTATTTTTCATGCAGAAATGATAATAAATTCATGACACTTTTTTTATCCAATTCACAAGAGTAGAACATTTATTTTTCTTTCGTCTGGTTGAGAGATAAAGTAGTTTTTTATTTTATTTTCTTCGATCTCTTTTTACAGAAACGGCTTCCATTGCAAAACACGTGGTATTCACACAACTGATTTAATAAATGAACGCAGTCGAGTTGATATTTTTCCTGAGAACATCTGCTCGTCACCGTGCAACGCTTGGCATCACTGCCATGAGTTTTCTCGAGAGGTTCATTTTGTTCAACATTACACCGATAGGTCACAGGATACTGCACCACAACACTTTTTTGAATTAAAATAAAACTGTACCACTTTATTTTAGTTTAGAACAATATGTATGCTGAAAAATGAACGGATAATTATTCTCAATCATATTTACTCGGTTTACACTTTGTTTGCAGATTTTTAAAAAAACAACACTAAACCAAGAAAATACGATCATGCAAAAATTATTTAAACAAAGCTGCTTAAAAATATTTAACTTTTAACTGGCGTTAAATTATACTAAATGATAGAGAAATGTGTTTATTGTAATAAAATGAAAACCGTTTTAGCCTAGGTCTTCCCACATTTAAATGACAAGCCCAGTTTGTTTCATGCAGTGATCTTTAAATTATTTTTTAAAACTTAAATTTGAATTGGCTGGGTAGATAGGAATAAACTATAAACCATGTAAATGAATTGATCTTTACAGTAGTAAAAATCTGATTAAAATATGTATAATAGTTTTCTTAGTAATCATGTACAGAGAAATCGCCTTAGAAACCGGCCGCGCTCATCTCTCATGGTGATCCATCCCCTTAAACCATAAAAATTCCCAAGTGACCAAGGCAAGTACAAAAACTACATTAATAGGAGGTGCGGGGTTCCACCCCCAAGCAACAGAAACAAAACCATCTTCTTTAAATTCAACCGTATATTCATTGTCACTTTCATTTTCAAGTTAAAATCACAATATAAAACTATTTAACGAAAATTAAAGCCCAATATGGCGACCAACTTCTAAAATAATATTTGAAAAATATCGAATTATGTTTTCCATAAATCCTATTGGCTAGATTTTTCTCGCGAGAATATCGTTTCACAACTCGTGCATAACGTATAAGAAAAGTTAAAGTTAAATCAACTTTATGCACTGTGAACTATTTCACTATTCACTATAAATCGATTATAGACGCCATCATTTAAAATAATGTATTTCAACTTCTTGCGCACTATACACTATACACTATTCGCTATTAGTTATGAATTATGCATGAATATAAACCAAGCCTTACGACCAAGTGATTCTGACCAAGGAGGAGTGCGTAAACAATTTTTGACGTTTTTCTTAAACAAAAATGGCAGTTGAGGTAGAGTTTATCTAACAGCTGGTAGGTGAATCCATGTAATTCTACTATATGTAATGCAAATCGACGAAAAATGATCTGTTTAATTTTATCCTTAGATTGATGATTATTTTGACTAGCCCTAATATTTACACAACGTATCAAGCTAAATATATCTTCCCAAGAAAACATGAAGTACGTATGTAATATAAATAGTCCTAGATTATTTTATCCATATCTAAATGAGTTTTAAGTACCTAATTACTTTCATGCATTTCTAGCTAGTAGTGGTCTATTTAATTAACAAAAACTTAAAATTCATTGACAAAGCTATACTAGATTAAATCTAATATAAGAAGTGATGCTCAAGCCCGTAGCCAGACAATTTCAGGGAGGGATTGGTGGGCACATCCCACAGTTGCTGGAGGCTAGAAAAAATTCTAAATAATAAACAGTTCTAGAAGCTATCAGAATTTTTTTTATGCTAATATAACCCTCTTAACTGGTGAAGGCTAGGAAAAATTCTCAAATGTTAAACACCTTTAGAATCTATCTGAAGTATTTTTTATGGTAACATAACACCCTAGCTGCCGGAGAATAGAAAAGATTATAAATACTAAACACCTCTAGAAGCGCTCTAAAGTTTTTTTATGGCGACATAACCCTCTAACTGCCGGAAGTAGGAAAATCTATATATTTAAACACCTCTAGATGCTCTCTAACGTGTTTTTTTTATAGTAACATAACCCCCTAACTGCTGAAATCAAGGAAATATTCTAACACCTCTTGAAGCAATCTGAAGTGTTTTTTATCGCAACATAGCACCCTAACTGGTGAAGGCTAAAATTTGTCAAAATATAAAACCTCTAAAAGATCTCTGAAGTGCATTTTATGGTAACATCACACCATAACTTCCGAGGACTAGAAAAAATTCTAAATATTAAATACCTCTAAAAGCTCTCTGAAGTGCTTTTTATGGTAGCACAGCCCCCTAATCTAAACTTGTGCCTTAATTTTGATATTGTTTGAACCATAAATTTCGGTGTGGGGGGGGGGGGGGGGGTTGAACCCCCAAAACTCCCTTTGACTACGGCCTTGGTGATGCTTTTATGAAATTGGTGCACAAATTATCAGCTCATTGGTCGTAACCATACTGTTTAGTCTGATTAAGGAAAGCGTTACCAAACCAAGCTCTAGTATCGTCTCGGTCATAAACATTTCGTCTACATCGATATCAGGTCAACCGCAAAAACCTGCCTATTCTCTTTACATAAATTATCTTTGTACACTGGGGCAGAGGGCAGAAGGACTTTATACACATTATATTATAGTATTTAGATTATAGAAATATTATATAAAATAAAATATACTACGATTTTACGATTTTACCACAATTTGAGTCTCTGGGACCATCACGACATCTTGATCACCTACAAGCATTTAAATCCTAGTGTTCAACTATTTTTTCACTGTACCCACGGCCATACAAATTTAATTATAGTTGTTAGGTAGGTAGACTTTAGAGGAAATGTACTATTATTTACTTGGAGGTAGAATTGGAAACCATTTAGAAAATACCCCCCTGTACACCAAACAGTAAGCCCGCGTTCCCACCAATACTTGTTTTAGTTACGAATGTGAATTCGATGTAGCAAAAGAGAATAATCTAACCCAGGGGGTATTTTTGGATGGGATGGTATGGTATCAATACAACTCACCAAATACTGTTACAGTTAGCTAAGTTAAAGTTGTGTAACCAAAAGGAACGCAAACACATTTTACCATTTTAACCCCTTGCATTTCTATTAATTCGGATTTTGCACCTTCCTATAGTCATCTTCATAGATAAACAAAGTAAATATAAATCTATAAGCTCAACAAGTCTTGTTACCACACCCAAAGCACACCATGACTCCATATAAAGTCACGATCCTTTTTTGGAAATTACTGTAGTACAGATGAAGGGAGGTTCAGTGGCGCAGGAATGCGAGGTACGGGGGTAAATTTTACCTCCCAAAAATTGAGGGGGTAAAAAGTATAATTTTTACCCTCTCTACTCTCCCAATAATATATTAAAACTTTTAGATACTATAAAGATCTTGTTGAGGCCAGATACAAAGTTCACACTAAGTTAACATCGTAAAAAACCCGCCTCGGTGACGTAGTTGGTTAACGCGCCAGTCGTGTTGAGCCAGACCGCCGAGGACGGGAGATCGAGGTTCGAATCTCGGTCGGGTGAACTGGGGGTGGTTTTTCCTAAAATGGTTTTCCACTCTCCCTCCACGCAAATGCGGGTTCACTTCCTCTAAATTCAACCTTCCCAATTCCTAATCAATTAGTGTAATTAGTACTTAAGCGTATAACCTGAACGGGTAGTAAGACGCGGTGCTAAATAATAAAATAAATAACATCGTAAAAATAAAATGTGTTTGGCGCACACTCTGAAGAGATTTTAAAAACTCTGCTAGTGATATCAGCTACTACAAAAGTTAGTTTTTTGATGCTTAAACGCATGGTAATCCTAATAGATGAATAAAGTAAGTATAAATCTAAAAGCTCAACAAGTCCTGTGAACACACCCGAAGCCATGACCCCAAATAGAGACGCGATCCCTTGGTTAGAAACTACTGTAGTAGAGCTGGAGGGCGGTAAGGCACTAGTCTTATCAACCATCTTACTACTTCTTAGTGGATTCATATTTAACTCCTATAGGGTGACATTTTGAATAATTTGTCTGTATATTAAGACCAGTAAACGATATAAGTTGTAGCGTTATTTGCCACTCTACCATATATTTTCCTATATTTTTCTAATCTTTGTAAATAGTTTTCAATTTATTTTCGTTTGAAATTATGCAATTCAAAGATCGGCCGCAGCTTAACACATTGTGTTGCCTGCGTGAAAAATAATACTATTTACATCCATTCAAAAAAATAAAAGTATGGAAAAAAGAACGTCTAACACTGTTTTAAATAATTTAAATAATTAATTTTGACCTAAGGAAGAACACTTACCTTTTATTAAACATATTAATTTCCTTCTAAGAAGTTTGTTGACTTTTCTTTATTTATTTTCTATGTCGGCCATGATTTATTTCAACGCATGCGCAGATATGGTAAACGAGTGGCGGGTCTCGCGATTGTAAAAGAAAAAGAAGACGTGATGTAAATACCTCCAAACTAGCGCGCGTTTCAATTTTGACAGATGGAAATAAACATGTTAATTCTTTTAAGAAACATTGTTCATATTCATTGACATATATTTCAATATTCATGTTAAATTTGCATTTTTATTTTATATTTATCTCTAGTCCATAGCCAACATTTCATCTTCTAATTTATTAGTTTTCTCTTTGGACTTGGAAGAATATAGAATGTTTTTAAATTTGATTCTTGGAACACTTTTTGAAGAAGATTAGGGTCTTCTATTTCAGCGATTTTAAAGTATGGAACCAAATTTGTGTGGTTCCTTGATAAATTTATTTTAAAAGTGGAAACCCGTTTCAAAAGTGTGATATTAATATACCAATAGAAAGCTGAGTGTCCAAGGAAGAACTAGGGCCTTTTGGTATTCGAAAACTGTGGATCATTTGTAATTAAAAAGAGGAAACAAATTTCTTACATTTTTTCTGTTTCAACACAGCATATTTTTTCATGGGGAGATCCAGTCAAATCTTCATCTATAAATATAAAACTTTTTAGAAGGAAAAAACTAAATATATTCAGACACTTTATTAAACCCAATATTTTATTTTATGTAAAAATATTAATGCCATTGATTTTTTTTTAACAATATTAAATATTTATTTTGTTGTTTTACTCACAACTCCATTTATCATATATGCTTAGCCTATATATATATTACTCCATTTATCATATATGCTTAGCCTATATATATATATATATATATAGGCTAAGCATATATGATAAATGGAGTTATATATATATATATATATATATATATATATATATATAAATAAATTTAAGAGTTTATAATAAAAGAGCAAAAGAGAATAGAATATATATATATATTCTATTCTCTTTTGCTCTTTTATTATAAACTCTTAATTGATAAATTTTGTTTAAGAATGGTTGTAATACAATATATTTTATTTTTGTCATGTTAGAATTGTATTTACTTGGAATTCCATAGGTAGGATTGGGATGTGGTAGCAAGGAAACAATAATATTAGCACACATAAATTTAAATAATATTTTTATTGTAATTTAAAATTAGTACATTTCATTCAATGATCCATTTTATTTCAATTGTTAATGTTTTATTTTAAGTATTCTTTCAATTCTTGTAGGGACTTACAGCACACCATTGTTGTAGGTAAGGTAGTGCCATTATCATTAACCTTGTAATATCCAGATAAACGTTTCCCGAGCACACCCAGTGGTCTCGAGTATTAAGAGTCATTGTGCCTCTGTTAAAGTTAGTCGAGCTGAAGTTTTTTATTAATTTTTTATTCTTTCTCCTAGTTCCTAGGAGTGGCGCCCAATATACATAATTTTATACATCCCGACGTTACTTTTTAGTTGTGTAAAAGGGATTATGAATACAATAATATACATTTTTTTACCACAAAGGACATTTAAAAATGAAGAGAATAGGTATTTTTTTTAACTAGGCATAAAACTGAAAATAAAGCATTGTAATACTACAACTATTGCAAAAAGCCTAAATGATTATGTTACCCCTCATCTCACCCGCATGATCTGTTAAATATGGGTTAAAATAGTTGTAAGATGTTTTCCGTATAGGTACTGCATTCTAGACAAATCTGCCAACACAATGTCTGTTTAATATAGCCGCCTCGATGGCTCAGTAGGTATTTTATTTGTGTAGCATTATTACTACTATTACCTTTTTTCATTTATTTATTTTGTAATATTAGTTTGTTTTGCGAATATCACTGAACAATTTTAATTTTTTCTAACCAAATGCAATACAATAAATTAATGACATAAACGAAGCATTTTGCTTTTTTTAAATGTTCACTGTTAATAACAAGATAAACTTTATTATTTACAGTTGGTTGAAAAAATAAGTTTTTATAAAAATCTATTCAAGTATTTTTCTTAGTTATTTCTTTAAACTCTAAAACTAACCAAACCAATCTAAGTAAATAATTTAAGGAAATCTAAAAAAAAAAAAAAAGTTTGGATAAGTCCTCTTTAATTAAATTGTAAGACAAAACTAAAGAAATTAATTCACAATGTACACAATTATATTTTTCAAATACAAATCTACACTTAATGTTAAAAAAATATATATTACAGTCTCTTTCTAATATTAGCTACCTTAATAATATGGCATAAGCAGAATATTAACATGACGAAAAAACCTTTATGTTCAGTTTATCAAGCAAAAAAACAACTGTTAACATTTGCTTAAGATAAAATAGTAATAGTAGAGTGGTTTCCAACCTAGTGGTTACATATTTCCAGGAGAGGGAAAAGAGGGTGGGAGAGGTTTGCATTGTTTGTTGAGGCAAATATTTGTTATGCAAAATTCAAATTGAAAAGTTAGTGGATAAAATGATAAAACCTAAATTAATGCTTAGGTTCTTTTTGGCTATTCCAGGCTGATAGTTGTGTGCATAGAGAATGTATTGTAGTAATCTCGTGTTTAGGTGAGGGGTGCCGCTAACATAACTTCAAAAGTACCAATACTTTTGTGATATCTTAATTGCATTTATAAAATCATTATATGAGCAATGTATCTTTGGTTTGTCGGTGATGAGGTCAGGATTCAAACATTAAACAGGTTGTAATTTCTCTTATAGAGTTCCCCCTTTCTCTCCACATAAATAAGGGATATTTCCCCTAAATTACACCTCCACCAATGTAATTAAATTAGGATAACCCGGGATGGTAGATAACACAGCAAACAATTTTTTGTTTTAGATGAATTTGAATGCTTGTAGGTTATCATGGGGTTGCGATGATCTCAGACAAAAATGGGGTCAAACCTTGCAATGTTTTGGAAACCAATGGAACAGTATCAACCTTTTAATCTTCAAGCATGGCTGGATGCCAATTTTGCTAAAGGAATGATTTTGTGAACAAATACTCATGCTTAATTCTTGATCAAGTAATGATTGATAAACTCAAATTCCTGCCCTATAATGAGCCACCTTTGATGCAAACTTTCACAACATACAGAGATAATGTTGACTAACAAATATTTAATCATCAATCCATTGGTTGTTTTGCTAATTTTCAAGTGTGGAATACAAAGTTTAAACATTTGTAGAGTATTTTTTTTGTGTTAAATTTTTACTCTAGTAGTAGTAGTTTTGTGTTATATTTTTGCTCTAGTAGTAGTAGTAGTTTTGTAGTATGTTTCTTTCTATCACTTTGGCATAATTGTCTTGAGTGTAATAAAATACTATTTTGACAATGAAGTTAAAATATGAGTAACAAACAAGATTGTGATGTTGATGTTAATTGAATAACAAAATTTAAAAAAACAACGCAAGTTGAAAAGTCTAGTCAGATGATTCAAATAAATCAGGGATTTGTCTAAGAACACGCAACAGTCTAATATAATGATGAGAAATTTTGTGTAACAAATGGAAGGACAATATGTAGAACAGGTATGTCAAACTTGCGGCCCGATACTTGATTGTGTGGCCCACGGACCTTTTGTTGAACCATTATTCCATAATCTTATACAGTAAAACCTTGGATTGCGAGCATAATTCGTTTCGTAAACGTGTTCGTAATACAAAGCACTCTTATATCAAAGTGAATTTCCCCCATAAGAAATAATGGAAACTCAGATGATTTGTCCCACAACCCAAAAATATTTAATCTAAGAATGATTAATACCTTTTTTATTTTCGTTATTTAAATGTAACTGTACTGTAATCAAATTTATTTATTAAATTTAATGGTGGCTGGTGTGAGGTGGACGAGAGAGATTAGAGGAGGAGGTGTGTTATTGTTTAGGACGACTTTCACTGTCACTAACGGAATCACCACTAAATGTTGGATCACTGGAATATTTTTCTTTTTGTGAGACTTTAACAAAGAACCTAACCAATGACACTGCTCGGCAGACAAAGCGTAACCATAGTACTACTCGTATTGCTAGATATCACTCGTTTATCAAGTTAAAATTTATTGAAAATTTTTGCTCGTCTTACAAAACACTCGCAGACCAAGTTACTCGCAATCCAAGGTTTTACTGTAAATGTTGTAATTTACATCATTTGAGATTATTACATTTGGAAATCAGGCATTATTTGGGAAAATCTAGTCAGTGAGTTTAGTGTATTGAATGTTTACCCTTTACATAATTAGCAAAAGTTAATTTAAATCAAAATATTGGCAATTTTTGGCAGCACTTAAAATAAGAATGTGTGAATAGCTCATGAAGAGAAACAAGACACCCGAGAAATCATAGCTTATGGACATGTATTTGTTATTAATTGTGAAAGTGACTTCAAAACAAGATTTAAAGCCCAACATTCACCCCTTTACTAGATAAAAGAGTTTCAATTTTTCTGCAAAAAAATTAAAGTCGGTCTTAAATTCTACATTATCTTAATTTCCTTTCTATAGTAATAAGAATTTTAAAATTGATTTTTTAAAACTTCATGACAATGTTGAGTTTTCTGTGATGTGGGGCCATCTGTATTTTCATCTTTCAATGTGGCCCATATGATCCAATGAGTTTGACACGCCTGGTTTAGAACATCTTTTGTTGTGATATAGTAATAAATTTGTCCTATATAAATCCAAATAACATTTCATTTTTAATCTTGGTTATTTTTATTATCGAAAGACAAAATTACCTAGGTTTCTCCGTGTGAGTTCATTTGCAGACCTATGTTTACTAAGGCTTTTTTGACTCATTTTAATGAGTAGGCCTATTCCAAAATCTTATATTTATGATTCACCCCCACCCCCTTTTTTTAAACATATTCTAAGTTTCTTGAGTGTATTTTTATTGAGTCCAGGATATTTTCAAATTTCATAAATTGTGCTATTTTGATATATTAGTCATTAAAAATTCCTTTTAAATGTGTGAATGGTGCAACCAGGAAGAGGGAAGACAGGGAGGTACTAGGGTATGTGCTCTACCCCTTTACCCCACTACCATTTATATGAATTGAGGAGTGTAGGCTTGTGTTTATTAGCGTCTAAAAATAAAAACATAATTGTTTATGTAATCACAAATCATGTTTTTTATGCACAGTATGAGGAAAAAAGTGAAGGGGTGGACAATATGTTTGGGAAATTATATTGTATTATTTAGCACCGCGTCTTACTACCCGTTCGGGTTATACGCTTAAGTACTAATTACGCTAATGAATTATGAATTGGGAGGGTTGAATTTAGAGGAAGTGAACCCGCATTTGCGTGGAGGGAGAGTGGAAAACCATTTAGGAAACCCCCCCCCCCCAGTTCACCCGACCGAGATTCAAACCTCGATCTCCCCGTCCTCGGCGGTCGAGCTCAACACGACTAGCGCGTTAGCCAACTACGCCACCGAGGCGGGTAATTATATTGTAAACATTATAAAATGTGTACCTACTAAAAATAAGCAAACAACTATAGAGTAGATACCAGTGATCATAGAATTTGTCACTAAGTGTAACTAAATTCCAGGTTGGAACACACCTAATAATAAAATGGGACACTGCAGGTGAATATGACTGCTATTGGCTACCAATATATTCATAATTTTGTAGAGCAAATGGGAACAAAGGTTTTAGTGTGAATAATTGATTTTCAAAAAGGTGTTAGTGATTAAGTTTAATAAAAATCTATATATGGTGGATTAAAAGACTAACTCAACAATCTTTATAAGAAGTCTGTTCAAAAGTATGAGTTAAGATTATTAAAAGAGTTAGTGAATGTTTTTAAATAATCGAGGAAAGCTAAGTTATAGCCTTTGCTACCCGCTTCGGTGGCGTAGTTGGCTAACGCGCCAGTCGTGTTGAGCCAGACCACCGAGGACGGGGAGATCGAGGTTTGAATCTCGGTCGGGTGAACTGGGGGGGGGGGGGGGGTTTCCTAAATGGTTTTCCACTCTCCCTCCACAAAATGCGGGTTCACTTCCTCTAAATTCAACCTTCCCAATTCCTCATCCATTAGTGTAATTAGTACTTAAGCGTATAGCCCGAACGGGTAGTAATACGCGGTGCTAAATAATAATAATATAGCCTTTGCTGAATTTACTATAGTTTCCATCTTATTTAAATTGAAAAATGACACCTGGCCACGAGAATACAACCCGGGATCTTTGTCTGAACACGTCAATACTCTAACCAAAGATCTATCCAGGAGTCGTCCCGTCATATTTCAAGGGAGAGTCTGTAATGGGTGTGTGGAAAATCGCCGGCTACATATGAGCAATCAGATAATGCAGCCATCTTCGACTCGGGAGGGCTTTATGCTGCTATTAGTACAATGACAACTGTACGAATGCACATATCATGATGGATTAAATAGCCAAACTGTTACAGTTGTTTAGTACGGTTATAGCCGCATCTAAATGCCATATTTTTAAAATTGAATACTGATACCTAGACACTGGAATCGAGCCAGGGACTCTTGGCTAACTAAGCCAATGCTCTTACCACTGAGATATTCAGGAGTCAACCCGAGTAGAAGCTTGCTATGTTATCTGATAGCTTGCAATCTTAATTTATAGTTTATATGTTGCTAGCAATTATCTCATGTCCATCACAGGGACTGCCTTAAAGTACGAGTGAAGATGACCCTGTGCTCCGGATGACTCCTGGATAGCCTAGTGGTAAGCGCATTGGCTTAATTAGCCAAAGACCCTGGGTTTGATTCTTGTGTCCAAGTGACATTTTCAATTTAAAGAATATGACGTTTAGATGCGGCTATAGCTGTACTTAACAACTATAATAATAGCTTGGATATTAATCCATTGTTATAATTTGCTACAAGACACTGACAAGGTTTAAATTGATCTATTCGATACTCAATGCTATGTTCGCAAAAATGGGATGGATGATGAGTACCAGAGGCCTATCCCCAATGGTAGGCCTATGTGGTTGTTGTAATGTTTAAAATGTATAATACAACCTCCGTGAAAAAGTGTGCAACAAGTGTTTCTCGAGGTATCCCAGCCATATTCATTTAGCACCAGTATTCACAAGGCGAATTGTGCAGACAAAAAAGCTAAATTATTAGCTGTATCGTACTCAGATGTTAAGAAAAATAGTTGGCTTAAATAATATTACCTCAATATGTCAGATGTTGGAAATCTGAAAAACGCCAAGGCTGGATTTATCTTGGACAATGTGAAGCACTGAGCATGTGCGAATGTAAGACATCACTTTTGATCTAACGTAGGTCCAAATAAAATACAAACTACTGAGGTTAGCACTGACACGATAAATAGAAATACCACTATAAATATAAATATTCAAATATTATAATCAGAGAACAATAGGACTACACACAATTGAAAAATAACCCTAATTACCGCAACTTCCTAAGAGAGGATACCAAAAAACACAAAAGGGAGAAAATTAAAAATTGTAAAGAATGATAGGACACATAGATAGGAACAAGTAAAAGGTAAAACATAAAGGACAAACACAGGAAAAGGACATTGGATGCGAATATATAATATATCTCAATAAGGAAAACCTCTTTTCGCTATATGAGGCAATTGCATTATATTTGGAAGAATGTACAGGAAAGGTGGATAGAAACATATAAAAGGAACGAACACAAATGGCTTTTACAATGAAAAGAAGACACAGTTCACACTTTACATCGCTGCCAATGGACAAAGAGGTAATGGTTGCCTCTTAAAGAAAATCGATCGTCACCGCCCAATCCCCCGACCCAGGTTTCATTCTATCGGAACTCATCAGGGAGGAGTGGAAACGCGCAACGCAACTTCCTAAAAGAGAATACCAAAAAACGATGTAAAGTGTGAACTGTGTTCTTCTTTTCATTGTAAAAGCCATATTGTGTTTGTTCCTTTTATATGTTTCTATCCACCTTTCCTGTACCTTCTTCCAAATATAATGCAATTGCCTCATATAGCGAAAAGAGGTTTTCCTTATTGATATATATTATATATTCGCATCCAATGTCCTTTTCCTGTGTTTGTCCTTTATGTTTTACCTTTTACTTGTTCCTCTCTATGTGTCCTATAATTCTTTACAATTTTTCATTTTCTCCCTTTTGTGTTTTTTGGTCTCCTCTTTTAGGAAGTTGCGTTGCGCATTTCACACTCCTCCCTGATGAGTTCCGATAGAATGAAACCTGGGTCGGGGGATTGGGCGGTGACGATCAATTTTCTTTAAGAGGCAACCATTACCTCTTTGTCCATTGGTCAGCAATGTAAAGTGTGAACTGTAAAAGCCATATTGTGTTCGTTCCTTTTATATGTTTCTATCCACCTTTCCTATACCTTCTTCCAAATATAATGCAATTGCCTCATATAGTGAAAAGAGGTTTTCCTTATTGAAATATAATATTTTTTAGTGATAATAATATTAATACCTAGCAAATACTAATTATTTCCAAATATGTTGACAACAGTAACTCTCAGACAATGTTGGCATTACTCCTAGCTTCTGCTAGCTGTCAGACACCACCAAACTGGTGGATGAACTTTACTTCTAAGCTACACTTCAACTGTGTTCTGAGTTTGCAAGAGGACATAAGTTCACATTTCTGACTATCTCAGTAGGGTTATATATTTATTAATAGTGCTAGGTCTGGTGCCTATGTTTTTGTTATCAGCAATTTATTCTAGTTTAAATAATATAATGCTTTAAGGAGGGTAAAAGTTGCTAAGAATATGTGATGTATTTACTGGGATTATTAAAACAAACTCAAAGATATTTTTTTATCAAGTGTATTTTATGTGCACTTTTCAAACACCCTGATGTTATTTAACACATGACTTACATAATAACAATGTTTCCAGCATGTAGCTAAGTTATTTTTGTAAAATGCCTTCATCTTCCTCCAATCTTCCTCCTTTAATTGATTCCATTCTTCTACTCTCACTTGCACACCTACTGTTATCTGCTCCTCTCATCTCTCCATGCCATCTCAGTCTTGCTTGCTCTACTATCTCATTCATAGTACTCCCTGTACCCCCACTCTTTCACGGATAGCTTCCTTCATTTACAGGGTCTCTACAAAACTTAAAAACTAACCTATTACTAAGAAAATTACCACATTCAATTTGACAATTTACCAATAATAAAACTTTGATCATGCCGGAAATAGAATCCAGGACCCCAAGTCCATTTGGCACATGCACTACCAACTGTGGTAAGGTGTTTGGCTCATGCCAGTGAATTTGTTCATAATTTTAAGCTCGACCTGATTACTAATGATGACAACTATTTAAATCAATAGAAAATTGACTAAACGTTGTACATGTAGCCATTATTATCAATTTTTATATGAAGGGATGAACTAACATCGCTCTTCAGTTTTCAATGTCACAACTGTCTAATAAGACTTCAAAACACACCATTCATAAAGTAGGTGATAATGGCCTGTAGTTTTTTGTTTGTTTTTTTCCAAAAATACATCTGAATTATTCCTATTTCATTTGAATTTGAATTATTCTTGAAAGTTCATTCACATAGTATATGCACTCAAAGGAAAAAAGTTTCTTACAAGACCACTTTTTCATGTTATGTTTTACTTTAAACATTTCAAAAGAGAGGTTTTTTTTCAAACCTCGTGTAATATATATCCATTTCAGAATTTGTAAGCGTTATTTATGACCACTATTACAGCCACCATAAAATTATTGGAATTCCCACACAAATGGAACAAAAGTTGATATATTTAGAAACTCTTGAAACTGATACAAAAATTAAAACTGTAATTGTGTAAAAAAAAAATTTTAATTATTTTTTTTTAGTTTTTAATAGATGCATCAATGACTGTTATATAATAGAGTAAGCTAATTTCATAAAAATAATGATGTTCATATCTAAGATAGGATATGGCAACTATCCTGGGTCGAAAAAAGATAGCGCTTACAGGAAAACCATTGGGTTAGTAGAAAGAATGGTAAGTGTCTTTAAGAACTTGTACTGCAATTATTTAAGAGTGGAAACAGCCTATATATTGTAGACAATGCCCAATAATTAAGGAATATATGAAACTTGTGAAAAAAAAGTATAGTAATGAGATTTAGTTGAAGGACATAATCTTGTGTTGGGTTCGAGAAAAACAACAATCACATGGTTTATACAATATTTTCATATATTTCTTAGGTAGAAAAATTTACTTTCAAGTTAAAAGACAAAATAAACTAATTCATTTTGTGTGTTTTAGGTCATATCATCTCTTCCAAAATGTTTTCAATAATCTTCAAGATCTAACCAGTGGATGTTTAGAACTTAACAAAAGGAAAATTTTCTATTACAGGCTCCCTAGTTTGACATGGTACAAACCTAATTTTAACTAAAAATAACCACTAAATTGACCCAAAACAACACAAATTCCCAAAATTTATGGAGGAATATTTGCAAGTAGATCCTTCCCTGTTAGATTAGTTCTAAGTTACATTTTATTTCATCCTTCAAAATTAGCTCACACTATAACAATCACAGAGTTATTAATGTGCTTTGAAAAGGCCCCAAACTAGATTTTATACTAGTCAAGCCCCTAAAGACAGATAAACAAAGAGTAACTTTCAAATACAGATAGTTTTCTTACTTATATTTCTCTCAAGTAAAAAATTCAACTATATTTTAAAACTAAAGGTCACATTTGAGTTACAGCTAGATATAGTTATATATAAACAAAGAAAGGTCTTACAAATTATAACTACACATATTTTTTTAAATGACAGTAAAATTGTTTTTATGTTTTAAAAGATTCACTCAACAATGTTTCAATGTTCACTTCTTAAAATAAAAATAAAAGAACTTGTGGTTATTACCAACAGTTTATAAACTCACTCGAGTCAGTGAGCGCCAGCATTCACAAACTGATTACAATCCACACACAAGACGAATCTACTTGGTTCCTGGGATGGCGGCTGCCAAGGGATTCTTCACCACAATTATAACAGAGTCTCCTCGCAAAAACATCTTCGAGATGAAACGATCCTTGTTCACTGGCTTTGCCTGAGGAAACATAAGACGAGTAAATTAACTATTTGTGCAGCACAAATGTTGTTTGTTTGTGTGTGTGTATATATTCAGGTACAACTTATACACTCTAAGTTTTGAAATTTGACTTTTCCAGATTTTTCAGACCAAAAAATATGTTGTTTTACCAGTATTTTATATGCAAAGCTATAAGCCAATTCTCATTAATAATTCTTGCGTCCAAAATTAAATCAACAAAGACATATGGTTTAAACTAGGAAAGGTAGTCTACACAAAACTAGCTCATAATAAATGATTAAAGATCTACAAACTGTGTGTGAAAAAAACAAAGGAAAATGGATACAACTAAAAGCAAGACTCAATAATAAGGTATTCAAAATTTCAAAGCAACTTAATGGGGGAAAAGCCTACCCTAATCTCCATTTTGTAAATGCCCCCCACCTATTACACACTACCTCTTCCACTCCGCAAATTTCAACCCCCTTAGCAACCAACCAACACTTTTTAAACCTAGCTCAAACAAAGTTTCATAGCACAAAGACAACATTCTGTCAAGTGTCTTACATTCTCTCCAAACCAAAACTTTGATCACCTCAGTATAGTGGCATATATTCTCACTTTCATCCAAAACCTTGACCAAATAATACTTTTCATCAGGACCCCTAAAATGCAGAGGAATAAAAATTCATCATCTATACCATACGAAATGTTTGAGCCACTATCTAACTGGAACTCACCCCCAATACCTCAAGGTCATCCAAAAACAATTAACACTATTTGTTTTACAAAATGTCTCACTCCATATTTTCAAAGCAAACTTCATAAAACCAGCCGTTTGACTAATTAAGAACGTCTAGCCTTCATATCACTCAACTAAAACAACATTTTCTCACATCCAGACCAAAAATTCTTCCCTTGGTATTTACATGGCCAGTACTATGTCGGTCCTCCAAGAGAGTACATTTAGAGACACCGAAATTTTGCAAGACGGGTTTTCACCCATTCTTAGTCAAAAAATTAAAATGGCTGTCAAAACATATTTAAATTTCATTGTAGCATTTTTTAATTAATAATAAATGTGTGAAATGAACCAAGATTAAATATTTGTGCAAAATCCACTACTAAGATTTTAAAATGTGAGTTATGGTTTTTTTTAAATTTAAACGTGAATTAATGATAACAGCATCAAAACCTTCCTTCACCTCTGACAAGACGTGTATTAATCACAACTTGTGAATGTGTGGAATGCCAGACCTCCACTGTGGTTCGGATTCCACGTTAAACTGTAGGTCCTCCATTTCATCTCACAATCACCCTACCATTACACATTGTGTAAGTGCGTACAACCCGACCGGGTAGTAAGACGCGTGCTAATAATAATAATAATAATAATAATAAAATAAGTCTAGCTTGTTAAGGTGGGGTGGAATGGAACGCAAGAAAAGATCCTTGTTTTTGTAGTTTTTAAATCTAAACATTTTTTCCACCAAAATAAATCAAACATTTCTCCAGTAGAAGCGTGGAGTTTAATTTTCCTCACATTGTGATATCAACAGTTGTTCAATATTTGTCATGAGCATATAAGCATTAGATGAGAAACTTTTTAAACTAAGGTAAAAAGTTGTCATTAAATTCCAGGAAACCCCTGAGGGATATTCCAGAATATCTGAGGTCACCATATGAAGAAAATTAAACTTTTTCTACTGGATAAATATTCGATTTATTTTGGCAAAAAAGGTTTTTCGATAAAATCTTCAAAACCATGTCCTTTTCTTACATCCGCTTCCACCCCACCTTGAGAATAACTTTTAATTTATTTAAGAACTGTTTCTACACATGTTGCTACACATCACGTGGTGATACATACTATATTAACTATCGCCACTACAGCAGGGCTCTTTTAGGAACCGGTAGAGGTTTCTGAAGCCCAGATTATTAATGTAGTACCATGTAAAACATGTGGGCCGTTGACAAGCTATGAGGTGATTAACAAAACTAATAAATGATATAGCCAACATGGAAGTTGGTAGGTACAAGAGAGTATTTTCCTTAAAAGATATTTTATAATACTTATCATCAACTGTTTACAACCTATGGTCAGGTCGATTTAGTAAAATGCCTCAATCTTTCTTTTTACTTCCACATTCTTCTTTCACTAAAATAGTGTCTGCAGATTTTTTTTAGCGTTCCATTTCTTGACTTTTTCTTGACCATAATTAAACTAATTTTCTTTGATTTTTTATATAAATGAGTGACAAAATTTGGAAATAAAAAAAGTGTATTTTAATATATATATATAAATATATATATATATGGGTCATTCCGAAATCTAGGGACAATTTATGTAAACAGTGTTTTTTATATATTTGTGTTAATTATTTTAACACATATACAATTGTTTTAATACAAAGGATATGTAGCACAGAAAATAAAAAATGTACAAGTTATTACAAAAGCAATTATAAATATAAAATATCCATTTTTATGGTGAAATGTCACCTCCATGTCATGTCACTACCCCCATGTCACTAGAGTGTGAGGCTTCCAAATTTATAACACCTTTTAAGAATCCATTATAAATAAATGAGATGAAGTCTAATATGAAACAGTAATTCCAGGTTGCAAATGTCATAATTGTACTGAATTTATTAACTAAGTAATCTAAATCTCAGGGAGTGTTCCTTGTTACAATGTCAACTCCATGGTCTGAACAGAAATTCCTTAAAAATCCACTAGATTGTGTAGTGAGGACAAAGGAGGCATGTGAGAGAAAGCCCTGAGTATCTATCTTGTATTGTGTCTCATTTAATTGCTATAGATGAGTGTTTTAATTGTCTTAATTATGAGTTATTTACTTGTTATTGAAGAATATTTTTATTGATGTTCACCTCCATGGTGTTATTAAATTGTTCTTATATATATAAAAAAAATTGTTCCCTTTGAAGTGAGATTTAATGATTTAACATTGGATGAAAGCCAAAACCTTGTGGCTTAGTAATTTATAGTTTAGGTTCTGTGTAAATAAAACCTCAAATCTGTCACCTCCATGGTTGTCACTTCCATGTACTTAATCTAGCATGGATGTGACAATATATTCATGGAGGTGACATAATTTCAAATTTAGTATTTCACTCTTTATCTGTGCTAAAGTAAAGTATCGTTTACTTAGTGAATATAATTAAAAAAATTTTACTTGTTGTTTTGTTTAGTGCATATATTTTGGTAATTATTTAGCTTTGCTGAATTAACAGTGGTAGTTATATGATTTCAAGGTTTAAAAAGTTTGGTATCTCTCCATCATGGACTTAATGTGTAAGAAATATTTCAAAATTAATTCTATCAAAAACAGCTTACTCACTAAATGTAAACAATTACAAGTTTTGTTTGTGAATATTATTTTCTTCCTGCATCATAACTTTTTAGAGTATGGAAAATTTATATTGTGATGTTTTAATATAGGGGACCCCATGAACAATAGGAATGGACTTAGTATAAAAGTCTGAAGTTTAAATCATTACAATTATAATGTAAATTACATTTACTTTATACAAAAAATATTCATATCAATTTGTTTTCAGAAATAAACATGGCAAGAAAAAAAAGTTTGATAAGAATTTAGTAGATGTTAAAAAAAAGAAAATAGATGCAGAAATGGAGCATAGGAATAAGATAAAAAATGATCCAGTATGTTATGAAGAATTCAAAAGAAAGGAACGAGAGAGATATAATAAAAAGAAAGGAAGATGGGAAAATAAAATTAATCTCAGATTTAAGTGAAAGAGGTAAGAGACAGCAAAGGAAAAAATGGGTTGAAAGGACGACAAGACATAGAAAGAGGCAGAAGGCTGATAGGGAAGAACTTAATAACATTTTAGTGTGTGGCACTCCGTCTTTAAGTGGCACAGAAGCAAGAGAAGTCACTGTTTCTGCTGCTGGGCCTAGCAATGGCATACTGGGGAGGGCTGGCTCAAGTAGGAAGAATGCAGGCCGTAAAAGGGTTTTAAGGAACAGATCAAAGGCTCACCGAAAGATAAAAGAACTTGAAGGAAAGCTCAAAAGGCTTTCGAAAAGTGCAGCTAAATATAAGGCAAAGTACTACAGATTACGTAAACACGAACAAGAGTTAGAGAATTCTTAAATGGTGAGAAAGTGTCTAATAAAGTAGTGAAACGTTTGCAGTTTGGAGAAGTACTTACTACAATTACAATGCAAACCAAGATTCAAAAGCTACTCAGGTTTTTGCTAGAGTTCTAAGTGGCAAAATTATTAAAAAAATACAGGCTCCTTTGTCACACCAAGGAGTTTCTTTCACATAAGCGCCACAAAAAGAATGAAGGGAAGAATATAAAATCTGTTTTTGTAAAGAGAAAGTATGATACTAAATATTCATTGCACTTGAAAAATGATGTTGAATTTTTTGAGAAGGATGAAGTTAGTAGAATAGAACCAGGAAAGAAGGATGTTATAACAAGAAACAAAATTAAAAAACAGAAGAATACTGAACAATAGTTTAAGGGTGCTACACAAACAGTTCAATGAATCACATTCTTACAATATTGCTTACTCTACATTCTGCTTCCTGCGTCCATTTTGGGTCCTTTCACCTAATATCTATAAGCAGGATACTTGTCTCTGTACAAAACATGAAAATTTTGACATGATTTTTGAACGTCTGAAGCACCTAAATATTATTGAGTACAAGAGACCAGAGGATTTGATTAAAGTATTAATTTGCAATGAGAAAGCCAGCAGCGAACAATGTTTGGAAAGGAAATGTGATGACTGTAATGATAATCAGGTAGTAACAAAGGAGTTTGAAGATAAAGAAACAACATACCAGCAGTGGTCAAGGAATAAATAGAAGACTTGTATTAAAGGAAAAGAAATACAATATGTAAAGGTTTTGAAGGAAACTGTTTCTACAAATATGAAACAATTGTTCAACCTGCTTGTTGATGCATTGCCTAGTTATATGGGGCACATTTCTAACATCAATCATCAGTATAAAGCAATTGCTGACTTAAAGCAGAACCTCAAATGTACTGATGTTCTTATCCATATTGATTTTGCTGAAAATTAAGTAGTTAAGTTTAACATTTTAGTTTTACCTATTATTGCATTTAAGTTACAGAATACCACTATTTATGTTTATATGGACACCTATATTCCAACTGTCCAATCCTCCATGTACTGTATTGTCACCACCATGGCAACTTGTGTCACCTCCATGTTTGTTAAAAATAAGTTTTTATGTTTATTTACCAAAATAAATGTTCTTGATTTCATTCTATAGTATTTTTGTAATTACCAATCAATTATGATCACAACCATAGTATAATTTGTACATTTTATTTAATTTTAATTTTATCCAGTTGAAAAGTGTAAATTGTCCCTAGATTTCGGAATGACCCATATATATATTTAATATTTCCCAACCAAGAGAGCCTGTTGAGATAAAAACCAAACTCTTAAGTGTTCAAGGAAAGTATTTTACACAGAACAAAAGTGTTTAGTTTTCATTTTGGATGGTGTATGACTTAAGAAAATAAGTATTTAATTAAGAAACTTTAATATGACATTAACACTCTTAAAATAGAAACAAACAAAAAGGTAACATTAAAACAATATTAAATAAAAATAAAAATAATGATAAGCAGAGTATTCAATCAAATGTAATAGGAAGGTAAAAAATAAGAAAGGTTTTACATAAAAAAAAGCACACATAATAAAACAGAGTATCAACTGTTTTGATTGGAATAACACTTTGTCATGGTGGCCAGACTACTTCATATTTTTTTAAAGCTTGATTATTCTGTCATCCAATGTGGCAACTTTTTCATTCCGTTGTTTCACAAGTCTTTTTGCATTTTGGGGAAGCTAGTTTTTTTTCATGATGTTTTTGATCAGCTTCATTTTTATTAATCATGAGGGCATCTAACCTTTTGTTGATGCATTTCTTGCTGCTCTTCAATTCTTTCTACCACTTCCTTCATTATTTTTTCTATGACTACAATGAACACTAGTGGTGAGAGGGCACTTCCTTGCTTCAGGACATTTCTCTACTCGAACCACTCTGACCTCTCCTCTCCTTTCACACAGCTCACACCCCCTCTGTACATATTTCTCACTCTTTTCTTTAGATCTGCATACACTGTCATGAGCTTTATCAACATCCAAGAAGACCATTAGTAGGTCCTTTTCATACCCATATTGTCTCTCTTGAAGCTGCCATACCGCAAATATGAGATCTACTGTGGACATTACTGTCCCTCTCTCAATCCTCCTTACCCTCTAGTGTCCACACTTCTTCCTGTCTCCTTTCTTAAAGTCAGGTAGTATCAAACCCTTCTTCCAGTCCTCTGGGATCCTCTCTTCCTTCCATATTACTATAATCACTCAATGCAGCCAATGGAGTCCTTTCTCTCCTGCTGCTCTCACCATCCCGACATTCACGTCATCCCCTCCTGGTGCCTTGCCCTCCTTCATGTCCTTTGATGCCTCTTCTATCTGCCGTTGGGTATAATGTTCGATTCATCTTCCCCTTCCTCCTTCATGTTTGTGTTAGCATTTGGCAAGTCTTGAAAAAACACTCCACATTTCCTTGAATTCCCTTTTTTTCTACCAAAATCTTCCCATCTTTGTCTACCATTTCAACCTGCTCCTCTTTACTACTTCCTTTACTCCTGAGCATTTCATACAGGACTTCCTTACTACCCCACCGTCCTCCATCATTTCCGTCCACTTATTAATCCAACTTCTCTTATTTCCTTCTTCTACCCTTTTTGTTTCCTTCTTCTTGGCCTTAACATTCCTCCTTGGGCTCCACTGTCCTCTAAAGAACCTGTTCTTACCGGTTACCGCTTTTGTTTTTAAGTTCCCCCATGGTGTTTCATTCTATCTTCTCTTTCTGCTGGTTCTCCTGCACACCTTTTCATCTGCTTCCACCAATGTTGCCTGGAATCCCTCCCATTCTTCCTCTCCTGTACTGGGTTCATCCCTTGCTATCTGGTCTCTTATAATTCTCTGGAACTCTTTCCTATGTGCTTCTTTAACTTCCATACCTTTAACCTCCTCTCCTGATTTCCTACTATCCTCTTCTCTTTCCTTCCTATCAAGGTTGCCACCAGCAGCCAATGTGAGTATCAATGTTCAAAGACTCACATGGAACTATCCTCACATCTGCTACATCCTTTTCCGTTTGTAAATCAATGAGCATATACTCTATTATTGACTTTATTGCCCAATCAATCGGCGCTGTACCACGTTACCTTATGGCTTTCTCTCTTCTCAAACTATATATTTCCTATCACTCCATTCCTCTTTCACAGATCTAGCAACTTTCACCCTACCTATACATGCTGCCCAATCCATCTACTCCCAGCCCTTCCTCATATTCTTTCGATTCTGACCCAAAATTGACATCAAAGTCACCCATAACGATGTCTCTTCCCTCCCAGTTGCTTCTCCAGCTCTACTGTGAACTCATTTTACTTCACTAAACAGCCAGCCTGTGGGGTGTAGACTTGCACCACCTTCAACTGACTTATGCTTTAGTCCTATTTTTACCTTCATAATTCTGTCATTTATTCCCTTCAACTAATTCTCCCTTAGTCCTTCTCTCACCACTACTCCCAATCAATTCCTTCTTCTTTAATTTCCAATCTAATACAACTTAAATCCATTCCTGAAATCCATCTTTCCTTCTTTTGTTTCCGATAGTTCCAGTAGGTCAAACTTCCTCCTTACCATTAATTCTACCAGCTCCTCCACTAATCCGCAGTCCATTTTCTTTGCTGGGTAAATGTCCTTTAAATCTATCCTTTATGAGGCTTTTTGTTCACTTTTTGAAAGCAAGTTGTATAACCACTATCGGCTTGCTAGGCCTATCATGGTTTCACCACAGCCCTCGTTAGCCATCAATTTTCAGAGTTGCTGCCAAGCCTTCCCAGCTATTGTAGCAGTCACCGGACACATTTAGTTGTGACTGTACTTCACCCCCACAGGCAATAGCCCACTTCATGTCAATGACTGTCTCCCGGACTTAATTATAAAAGAAAATTTAATTTATAATGATAACAACAAAAACAAAGGTTTTATATATTATTTTGATTGATTTAGATTGGAAAATATTAATTTAAATCTGTGTTTTGATTAAAACTCATTTTGTGCTGAGTGAATTAACATATGTCCTATAGCTTGGTAAAATAGTGTTGTTTTCTGCACTAGTTAGAATGAAATTCAAATAAATCCCACTTAAATCATGTAACTCTCCTTAAAATTTGAAAGAAATTCAGAATTCAGTTTTTCTTTATTAGTGTTTGATTAGGATATTTAATCTTGTTGATTTAATTTATGAAGTTAATATTCATAAAGCTTGTAAATATTTTTTAAATACAAAACTCTGCGTTTTTCTGATTTTCCGGACACTTCATAAAGTAGGATAGAGGAATAAAACTCCATCTGCAACACAAGTAACTAGTGTGTAGCCTTGTAGTTGGGGTTCATCAGAGTCCGATTTTAGGATTTCTAGGGAAAATATTTGCAGTCTTTAAACAACTTAATGTCAGTAGGAGGGGATAAGACATGGGTTCAAATCACTGTGCTTGGTTGTTAAACTCACTTTTCCATCTAAACAGAGGTCCACTATTTAAAGATTCAAGTAAAATACCAAATTCACAATTATTCTGTTTTTTGTAAAGAACTTCCCGTGTATTAATTTATATTTGAATTGTAAGTTTTCCAAACAAAAACTTAATATTTTGTCTAACAAGTGTTGAGTAATATTTATGATCTAATGTAAATAAGAAAAACTAAATCTAATACAACTATTACAATTGTGTATTTTTTTATCAAGAATTTTTGATAGAAATATGAATACATTCTAAAAATATATTATTCTATCGGAACTCATCAAGGAGGAGTGTGAAACATGCAACACAACTTCCTAAAAGAGGGGGGAAAAAACACTAAAGCGAAAAGAGGTTTTCCTTATAGAGATATATTATATATTCGCATCCAATGTCCTTTTCCAGTGTTTGTCATTTATGTTATATCTTTTACATGTTCCTATCTATGTGTTCTTTCATTCTTTACCATTTTCCATTTTCTCCCTTTTGTGTTTTTTTTCCTCTTTTCGGAAGTTGCGTTGTGCGATTCACAATCCTCCCTGATAAGTTCCGATAGAATGAAACCTAGGTTGGGGAATTGGGTGGTGACGATCAATTTTCTTTAAGAGGCAACTATTACCTCTTTGTCCATTGGCAGCGATGTAAAGTGTGAACTGTGTTCTTCTTTTCATTGTAAAAGCCATATTGTGTTCGTCCCTTTTATATGTTTCTATCCACCTTTCCTATACCTTCTGCCAAATATAATACAATTAACTCATAAAGCGAAAAGAGGTTTTCCTTATAGAGATATAGTAAATATTCGCATCCAATGTGCTTTTCCTTTGTTTGTCCTTTATGTTATACCTTTTACATGTTCTTATCTATGTGTTCTAAGAATATATTATAAGATTCACTAAAATAGTTCTTATATAAAAAAATTCAAGGCATTAATTTTAATAAAATAATACTTACAGTAAAACATCAAAATATTCAAACTAATCTGGATAGAGTAAATACAATTGAGCCACTGTCTTGTCCATAAGAATAACAAAAACATTTCTCAACTGAGCCAGTGTGTCAGGTTACCTCTTATGTTTTAGTTACTAAAGTTTTCACAAAAAGCGCTGTTGGACTTCAAAAATATTAGCGTATCCAACTATTAATTATCTATGACATAAAAGCAAGTGGATCCCATTACAAATAATAACCTTTAAGTGATAGACATGGCTTTATGCAAGTAAGCGAGTTGAAGGTGTGTTTTGTGCATAATTTTATATTAAAAAGCCACTTTCATAATTATTTTGGGCTAAAAATATGTTTTCCTGCCTTAGATATTTTCAGGAATATTCAATTTCCTTCAGTGTGGTTGTTACTTAATGGAGCTCAGTTGTTTTGTAAAGATTTACAAAATAAAAGAGACTAAGATTTTGAGTGTCCATCTATTTAACAGAAGATAAGCGATAATTTAGATTTAATCAATTAATATTATTTTTATTAAAGATTAAATAAAAACATGACTTTGATAGCCGGTCCTTAGTCATAATTTTTTTATACTTTTCCTCACCTGAATTTTAGGAACAACCATTTTTAAAAAAAATCCTAAAGTTCATGATCCTGCACAGCCCTAGTTTTAAAGCAAGATGTAGTTTATTCTTACCTTTTTCTTGCCCTTGCCTGTTCGTGGCTGCTCTGTCCACATCTCCTTGACGTTCTCCAATACCATGTTACAGTGACGGTCAAATGCCTTCACTCGACCCAGAAGTTTCTTGTTGTTACGACAGTTGATCAGTACCTGTTCCAACAAACGTTAGGCAAACTGAACACTATTTCACAAAGTGATGAGAGAAAATAAGTTAGGATGTTAAAAATATCAGTTCTGACAGTAAAATACAACACCAACATCTCTTCTGAATGGATATAAGAAATATTACGCATGACATTCAAAATGAGTTTTTTCAGCAATACGTCTTACTACATGTGCAGATTAAATGTGTATCTGCTAATTACACTAAATGATTTAGGGATAAGGACAGTTGAATTAGGGGAAGTGTACCCGCATTTGTGTGGAAGGAAAGTAGAACACCATTTTGGAAAAACTACCCTAAGTTCACCGACCAGGATTTGAACCCCGATCTCCCTGTCTAGTCTAACAAGAGCTGCCTTAGACCAAGTGGCTACCGAAGAAGATCAAAATGAGAGGATCTTGAATAACCAATATCAAAACATGAGTAAAGTGCTATAAATAAATATGCCTACTGTAATTTGTGATCAAGCTTGTAACATTCTTCTAAAATTAATTATACTATTAAAAATGTGATTTTCAAAACTATCTTAATAAAGATAAGAAACTTAAGAAACTTAGGTCTATCTGGTATTATTTTCTTAACAAATGTCAACTTTTTCGAAGATTAGAGAGATACACTCTATAATTATGTTACAAAAACTATTCTTCACACCTTCGTGATTTTTAGGCCTATCTTTATCTAAAACTATATTTATACCTCCATGTAGGATATGTGTCCCAGATAATTTTAATAAGTACATTATTATAAAATTATTATAGTAGGTCCTGCATGGAAGGGCATGTGGAGTATATGTCAGGAACAATTACAGTTTGCAAGTAACTAGGAGATCAGAGTTTGAATCTCGGCTGGGCGTACAGAGGGTGATCGTTCCTAAATGGTTTCCTGCTCCCTCCATACAAATGTTGGTATGTTTTGTCTAAATTATACCTTTATTCTTAACCCATTAACATAATTAATATGTTTATAGCCAGTTCACAATTAACAGTAATATAAACCGGCTTCGATTGCCGCATGTTTTAAGGCATTACTATTGCAGCTAGACCATGACTAGAAGATCGAGGTTTGAATCTCAGTCGGGTGTACTGAAGGTTGTTTTTCCTCTTTCTACCCACGCATTTGTGGGTAAACTTCCTCTAAATATAAACTTCCTAATCCCTAAAACCATTGGTGTGATTAGTATATAACCTTAACAGGTAGTAAGAGTGGTGCTACAAAAAACCAGTGATATCAATAATTTGTTTCAATTAATTTAATGTTTCATCCCCATAATACTCAATAGGTTCAATTAACACTACATATAATGTTGATTGTTTTGCTAAGTGCTATAGATGCTAGCACCAATTTCTGCCAAGCAAAGTATATTCTTAAATTGACTGAACATACCTTCTCCATAATCTCCCATGAACCAGCCATTTTCTTCGTCTAAAGTAGAAATTAATTTTTTTTATTTAAAAAAACTATGTAAGTTATGGTTTCTGTTAACCTTAAGCTCTTACATATATGTTTTCATGATGCTAATTTATCATCACACATTGCTGAGCTATCCCATGTAAAATATATGTAGAAAGCTATGCCTGATATAAAGGCACAGCTTGCAACTTCCCGTCATTTATTTAGATCAATAACCTTTTTGGGCCTTACCTAGAAACTTATCAATGGTCCTGGGATCACGGGCAGCATCTTTTCACTCTACTTATTCTATTTTTTTGTTTGTTTATATATATTTTATAACTGGATCTGTGGTCTAGTGTGCACAGTTTCTAGCTAAGGATCCAGGGGTGCTGGGTTTGTTTCCTGGCGCTTAGCACAATTTATTTGTGAAGCAGTGGGTCTGAAACTGTGTCAAACTCAGCCTCGAGAACAATTGGGTAGCTACTTGAAAAGAAGTAGCAGCTCTGGTTAAGAGAACTGAGATTAAACACTGGAATGCTCATTGTGATGACCACATGACAACCTCAATCCACAATTAATGTTGGAACTATCATTGCTAAAAATGATGGCCGCTCAGTTGGTGCAACTCGCTTGCAGGCTCACGCCATGGAGCTTTTTTTATACATATGTTTTATATTTATTCCTTAAAATCAATCACTGACAGCCCTACCTTTATAGAAAAAGCTATAGATAAGATAATAAAATATAAATTTTCATACTTGACTATTTGATTTTCTTATAGCATTACTTACCGATGACTGATAAAGGTAATTTTGGTCACACTCAAATATTAATTTGAAACTAATTTCAATATATATATTGTGAGTTTAGAATACTAAAAGCTCAATTTTTAAAGATATTTTTCTTAAATATGACTGATAAATCGCTGACACTTAGTTTAAATGAGTATAAAAGATCACATTACTTCGGTGATCTTGCAATAGACTAGTTGCTGATGAGGGGGAGATCATGGTTCAATCTTGGTCGGGTGCAATGAGGGTGATTTTTCCTAAGTGGTTTCCCATTCTCTTTCTAAATGTGAGTGAAGGTTCATTTCCTCTAAATTAAACCACCTTCATCCTTAACCCATTTGTGTTATTAGTATATAAGCATATAACTCGAAAGGGTAGTAAATATAAAAGATCCCCAACAGGAAAACCTTTGATGGCCAATAAAGATATATACCTGAGTGTTGTTCTTGACGGACTGTGTGAGGACAGACAGTGGGCCTGTGCTAAACTCCTCTTCCTCCCTCTTAGACAGTTCATCCGGAGTCATCTCAGACTTTGGCTTGGTCACGAGTGGTGCGGACCTAAAACATGCCATTATGCCGTGGTGGTAGGGTCTCAATATTTCTCACAGCTGAGTGTTTGTTATCCATTAACTTATATAATACAGAAGATAACTTGCATGATGCTTAATATGATTTAAAAAAAGTAGTTTCTGTGCGAAGGCCGTGGGAATGGAATTTTGAGGAGCATGCTAGCTGCCACCAGAAGAGATAGGATTAGGAATGAAGATTTAGGGTCTAGAGTTGGGGTACAGGGGGTATATGAGATAGTAGAGGAAGCTAGGATGAGATGGTAGGGACACGTATTGAGGATGGAAAGGAAGAGGATTCCAAGGAGATTAATGGATATGAAGTATATAAGGAAGAGACCACAAGGGAGAGCAAGGAAGAGATGGGAGGAACAAATAGTAGCAAGTGTGCAAGTAGGAGGAGAGTGGAAGAGAGTGCAGGAGGAAGAATGGTGAAAGGACAGAGGAAGATGGAGGCATTTTACTAAACAAACCCGGCCACAGGACAGAAACAGTTCATGATGATGATTATGATGATTCTAATAAAAACTTGGATGATTCATTCACTATTCGAGGTCTGGAGCAAATATCTTAAAGGGAGGGGGACAACAGTGTATGTGGATCTTGCAACAAAATAGTTGCTTTTCACCTATGATGCTTTTCTAACAACAAAAAGAAATATTATAGGTTAAATACTAACAAAACCAACATTTAGATTGGAGGACAGATCTAAAGACCTACTTGGCCCCGAGTATTTAAAAAAAATATTATTATGCCATAATCAATAATAATAATAATAATATTTATCACCGCGTTTACTACCCGTTCGGGTTATACGCTTAAGTACTAATTACTCTAATGGATTAGGAATTGGGAGGGTTGAATGTAGAGGAAGTGAACCCGCATTTGCGTGGAGGGAGAGTGGAAAACCATTTAGGAAAATATGCCATAATCACTTGTAGGCCTATGCAATGACAGTTCCATGCCAGACTGATTAACTTTGCCAGGAATATGATATAAGTAAATATTTGGGAAACAAGATATGCACCCAAAAAAAAAAACACGCCTATGTCAGAATTAGTTAGCTTGTTTTTATGGCATAAAACCGGAGTAAATACCTCTTTCTTTTGTGCTGACATAGAATGGACCAGATGATGGTTGCGCTACAATCTTAGTATCACTTTTAACATATTTTCCCTTCTTATGAATTTGAGAAATTGGTTAAAAGTTTTACTAGGAGATTTTTTTAGACAAAGAAGAGTGGATAGAATTAATTTGAGATGAAGAGGTAGATTGAGAACATGGTGCGAATATATTGCTACTGAAATTATACATATTATATTATATATTTAGCCTACCGTACTAGACACAATCAATTTCAGAGGTGTGAAATATTAGTATCATTATATCATTACTAAAATCCTTTACCTGTTTAGAAATATCAACGCAGAAGATGCAACAAAATGAATTCAATTTAGCAGTATAAGTAGAAAAAACCTTTAGTAACAGCTTAATTTTTTTTTTTTTTTAGCTAGGCATAGTCTACTTGAGGAATATTTAGGCCATTTCACAAATCTTCAGATCATCCAACTTCTTTTTGTAAGAAAAACAAACACTGTTGTTAACCACATTATGCACTAAAAACATCTCATGTAAAAATATTTGAATTATAAATGGGTCTTGGTTTATAAAATAATAGTTCCATTCCACCTAATTCCCTGAATATCATTTGGTCACAATCCTCAGCATTTCTAAGTTATTTAGTTTTATAATCATAATTCATTAAAAATAATTGTTTATGCTAGCCTATGTTAGGAATTATTATAAACTACCGTCGACCTTGGTGGTCTTGGGGTAAAGTGCTCGCCTCAGGACCCGATTTTTGTGGGTTCAAACCCAGCCGGGGTCGACTGATTTTTTTTAGCGATAAAAATATGTAGCACTGCTTACTTCGGAGGGGAAGTAAAGCCGTCTGTCTTTCTCATGTCAATTGTGGCATGTAAAACACCCTGGAAGGTGTGTAAAATAATTTTCCTGGCAAAATTGATAGGCACTTTCAATCTTGCACATAGAAATTATCATGAGGTGATAAAAACCAGTTGGTTCAGAAAGTGGACGTTAAAAACCTCAACTAAATACATTATAAACTATCAGTAAAACAGTCTAACCTAGATTTCCATGTAACTTGTGACCTTAAAAGGTTAGGTTATGTGATTAATAAGATCATTTGGTAGTATTTTTATGTCTTTAGCTTTTCCAAAATCAGGTGTTTATGCTCGTTTGCCAAATGGAAGGTTTGGATAGGTTAGTCCATATTATTTCTAACATATAAAAGGTTATTTTAAATGATTTATTTTGAAATAAAAAATAAGTGGAACTGCTGAGGAATGCAGCTGAGCATTATCCAGTAAAATGGGTGAGTGGCATTGTTGTTTTTTAAATGTGCCGAATTGTCTTAATATTGATTGTGTAGTCAATTGGCCATGTCAAATGTTTTGTTGTGTAAACTTAATATAATTAATATCAAAGTTTGAACCCAGTTTGGTAGTAAACCCTTACGGTGTAATTCTTGCAATAAACTGGAGTGTTGATGGTGGGGAAATATGGGTCTGGATCCTGGTTTGGTGTAGACCTAGTTTTTTCTTCTTCTGTAAATAGTTTTCCACACTCTCCATGCAGGTGAAGATACATTTTTGCTAAATTTAACCTTTCTAATCGCCAACACATTAGCGTAATTAGTTCATATGCATATATTATTTGAATGGGTGGTGAGAAATTTTGACTAAAAAACAACACTGTGTATAGTGGTTTTTTTTGTATTTATTATTCCAAAATAAGTTGTTTGTTCAAGATGCCTCAGAACTAAAAAATAAAACTTTACAATTAGGGCAATGGGTAGGGCATTGAAGGATACAAAATATTGTGACAAACATAGCCTGTCTCTTCCTATTGTGTTAACTGTTGTTGAAAGCTAGGTTGGTACACCTGTGTCCTGCAGTCAATTGTTTGTCAATAGCCTTGCTTTATTTGTGTCTATACTCCATTCACGGTAGGAATTACTCTCTGAAAGGTCTTTTTTCCTACCAATATCCTACTATATAATAGATTTCTGGTAGGGAAAAAGGCCTTTCAGAAAACAATTCCTACGCTGAACAGACTTTAGGTTGTCTTTCTTCATGGGATTATATTCTTCCCTACACTGTTCCTATATGTGAAATTGTAGGGCCTACTTAATTATCCACTAATGTTGCCTAGAAGCACCTATTCATTTATTTGAAATTATTTTATTTTAAAAATATTTAGACAACTCAAACTCTAATTCCAAACGTAGACATATTAAACCAAAAAGTTGTTTGATCTATGATCACATATGATAAGACATCATATTCCTACTAAAAATGTCAAATAGTTTATTTTGCAAGTAGGCTATTAATTGAGATTCTAATTTATTAACAAGTGAAACAGGAAGTAAGGTTAGACCAAGTCAATCAAGTAGGGCCTAGCTACTGTATTGAAGGTTATGTTAAGTTAAGCTGGGTTAACTAAGTAGGCTATTTAATAATATATTTAGCCTATATACATTATTTAGTCATAATATAAATAGACTATTTTAATATTTGAATTCTGGTGGGTGTGTCCGTTGAGATATTTATCATGTTTTTGCAGTTTGGTTCTAATGAAACCTTGTGTGAGTTTGCTAGATAGGTCTATTAAATTATTAGTGGATGTGTGTGTTACGATTACTAGATAAGAAAAGTATACTTAACTAATTAGGCCTACAATAAATTATTCTGTTGCAAAAGAGAGTGAAGTGTGGTCACTGTAGGCTAGATAAATATTGCAGATTAATCGGCTTTGTAATATACGAAAGCTTCGGTGATGCAATTTTAAATATTTTTCAACGATTTGTTCCAGTGTCACTTAGGTGATTAAGGTTTTGAAATGTTGGCCATGACAAAGTTCTTTAACTATCGCGAATTTAATATCATTGGATACTCTGCAAACGTTGTGAGTGTAATGCTATTTTTAAAATGTAGTAATATTCAGGTTAGTAAATAAATTTAAAAAAAGCCTAGGCGGTGCAGTTTTTGGTTTTGTCCCAAATTATTCACATCTTCAAGTAGCCTACTACTAAAATAATATATTAGGCATATACCTAATAAAAATTAATGATGAACCACCAATGTTTTCAAATGTTTTACAATAATTTAAATAAGAGCATTGGGTGCTACCTCGTGTAATATACTGCAGTTCAAGACCTAGAAAATGTCTTAATTTTCAAAGCATGGTGGTCCAAATAGTATTGAATTTAGCGACGAAAACAAACATTTTCTCAAAAATGGTCCATGTATTTATAATATTTTATTTATTTTTCAACAGTATTATTAATTATAAAGTCTCTGTGGTCGGTGTCAAAGTGTTTGTTTAGCCGGCTTCCCTCCATAACGACATATAATATTATTACCGATTCTTATTGATGTATCCTTGATAAACTAAATAAATTATAGAATTAAACTTGATAATACTTACGCCATTATAGTTTGTGTCAATTAAAATAATTCACTCGAAACTTTAAGCAAATTCACTATTCACTGATAAATAACCCAAGTTAGTAAAAATTTAGAAAAAATTTTTAATGGTTCCTCAGAAATAAACTATAAAGCTAACACCATAGATAAGGAAGGTGTAGAATGGCCACTCTGTGTAGAGTAGGTGGTACACGAGTTGGTTAGCGAAAGTGACTGATCTACAAACTAAATATAATCCCTTGGAACAGGACAAAAAATACAACTAAATATGACCCATTAGAACAACTCAAATACATATTAATATTATTTTGTTTAAAAGAAAACAATGTCAATAGTTTAAATACTTTTAATTATATATAGAATACATATACGTTTAATTCAACATAATACCACAGATGCAAAATTATTTTGCTAATACATTATTTCAAGAAGAGTCAAAAAGTCCACACAAATATTAAAATTTGAACATTTACGGTACCTAACAAATTTTTCAAATGAAATAAATATGACTGAATTTTAAGTACTATTACACAATTTAATCTCTAAATACTAGTCTATTACCCCCTAGCTCAGTCAGGAGCGTTGTTTAGTAAGCTTAGGGGGGCGTGAAAATACTACGAAGTGTAATGTTGTTTTAAAAAAGGTACTTCATTTTATATTTAAGTGCATATTGCTCATAAAACAACAACTCCGTACTTAATCCATACTCACTAACTTTCTCCATACTTCTCTATCCTCGATATTACATTCTCTTCAACGACTACCATATACCGAGTCCTGAGTGCTCCTTAATTCTTAAAACTCTTAATGTTTTTTTCTAATATATTGGATACTACCACATTTAGTCACGTCTTTTCTGGCTTACCCTTTCCTTTTGATAGACACACTCTACCTTCATATATTTGCTACCTCACTCGATCTCCACTCAAATTCTTAACATGCCCTCAACAACGTAACATGCTTCTTTCACTATTGACCTATTGGATTCTACTATCAAACCACACTCCTTCAACACCCATTCATTGCTGACTCTGTCCATACGAGTTTTTCCACGTAAATGTCTTGGATAACTCATTCCAACAACATCCACGTGGAACTTGTGTTTCTCCTGACAAACCCACGCTTCACATCCATAAAACCATGTTGGCCACACTTTTATATACTGCCATCTTTGCTCTTTCTACACTACTTCATTATTTTGCAATAGTCTACATACATCCAGTGGTGCAGAAACAGGTGGGTATGGGGTAAATTTTACACCCCTAAAATTGATGTTGCGTAAAATTATCATTTTTACCCCCAAAATAATATTATAAAACTTTTAGATAGTGTAAATACCTTGTTGAGGCAAGATACAAAGTTCACACTAAATTAGCAAAATAAAATAAAATGTACTTGGAGCACACACTGAAGAGATTTTGGAAAATCTGATAGTGATACCAGCTACATCAGCTACTATAGAAAGAAGTTTTTCAATACTTGGACGCATAAAAAACTATCTTCGCTCCACGCTGAGGCAACATAAACTAAATCAACTGTATCTGCTTAGTGACTACCTGAGAGGCTCAACAAACTTGAAATGACAAAACCGTTAGTGGTTTTATAGCTATACCTAATATAGGGCAAAGGTGTTTGGAAAACTACTTTAATTTTTAGTGTTTATAATTTATAGTTGAGCGCATCAGATATAATTTTCTTAATTTGTTTTGTGTGTATTTATGCTAATGTTTGACATGCCTAAAATAAATGAGAAAAATGCACAATGGGACCGTTAAATATTACATTTTCCTGGTCTTTTCTTAATCCCAAAAATTTTATCCCCTATAACAGCACATGTAGGGCGTAGCGTGGGTTGCCAGTGCAGGGATAGGGATAGTTTAGCGCCCCCTAATCCGTGGACCTTTAGCAATCCCTGAGTTCCTTCCAATCCAGAATTAAGCCCCATGGCCCTTAAAGCCCATGTATTGTACTTTAAGAAAATATTGACTTATTAAAGTAAAATTTATTTAAATCTCGTATAGTTAAATTTATTTAAAATCTCCTGTTTTTAGTTTGTGCCAAAATTTTTCAATAACAGTATTGAAATCTACATTGAAGTCTCTCGCAATTTTAGAGTATTGCTAGGATACTCAGTCTTTCTTAACTCATTGTAGATCTGTGATACTTTTGATTAATTTAAGTTTTGAGAAACTTCTTTCGCAACTGGCAGTTGAAACAGTGATGGTTAAAAAGATTCTTAATGTCACAACAAAGTTAATCTAGCTCTCTTGAAGCTTCCATTTGTACACCCACCTAACAAATCTAAAGCTGTCCATTAGAAATCTGCTCATCAGGATTGACTTCCTAATACAAGTCAATGTGGCACATGAGGTAATTTATTTCAGCAATCATAGCTGCAGTGTTCAACCCTGTGTATTAGCACACGCGTGCTGAATTTTTCATTAATAAATCATCTTTTTCCGCATCTAACAATGGCTGGATTTGCAGGAAAGCAAATTGCTTGTGAATTGTATTTATCTGTTTTTACGTGTGTAATTTCTGCCTTAAGCTGATCGATTATGTATAGTTGTTGTCTGCGTGTTTCTTGTACTAAGGTAAGCCATGCTCACAACTATGCTCACCAGCCCTCGTCTCACGTTTTCCAACTCTTTTATCGGTAGGAATGTCGTACGTTTTGCACATCTGCAGCACTTTCGTAATGTCAAGTTTGTCGAGCCTCTCAGGGTATGCATTAAGCAGACACAGGTGATTTAGTCTACGTTGCCTCATCGTAGAGTGAAGATAGTTTTTTATGCGTCCAAGCATTGAAAAACTTCTTTCTGCAGTAGCTGATGTAGCTGGTATCACTATCAGAGTTTTCAAAATCTCTTCAGTGTGAGGGAATAAACTTCGTGTTTCTTCGTGTAGGCCTTGAAATTCGGTGAACGTGCTGGAGATACTAGAAAACTTATGAATTTGCTACACATTGTCAGCTCAGTTTTCAGCTATTTTGCGCAAATACCTCTTTTGTTCAAAACTTTCATCATGGGTTTAGTAAATTCATTTGACTTAGAGAACAAGATTTTCTCCAATATGCAGAACTCTTGAAAATCTGGTTGGTCAAACCTGTATTCAATTTCTCCACAGGTTGTATCCAAGGTTTCATAGTATACCAACTTCATATTATCTTTGGGACTTGCCCATGTGTGACCTTCTGTTCGTGTTTCATTGTGTTTGAGTCTTCTAGGAACACGACAAACACGGGGCAAAAAAGATGGTTTAAGATCAAACTCTTCCACTTTCTTCAGCATCTGTGACCATAAATTTTTGAACGCTTGTTCATTCCTCTTTATCTTGAGATCTTCAAGTACAGTACTTACTGCTTCTTTCGCTCCAGTAAGTGTAAGTGATGATCTTTGCAATATCAGACTTAGTTTTTCTGTTGGTTCGAAAATATTGAGGCAAACAAGAAGTAAAAAAATACAGACACTTTTAAAAAATAATAATGTAACCCATGGGCTTTGGCAGCACAGTCATCCTTAGACATTGCCAACTCCTCAAGACATGAAAGAACAAATGAATAATTATTCAAAATGGTGTGAATAGCAATGCATCTCATAGTCAACCTGTTTGAGTAAAGAGGGCGTGGGCAACCATGGATAGTGCTACCTTCAGAGGACTTTATATCTTCAAAAGATGCAATTATCTGGACGAATCCCTTATCATTACACCCACATCATTCTTCCAAGATAGAGCATCTCGTATTAGAGGGATGGATTTTGTCGTATCCTGAAGAGATAGGTCTAGGCTATGGCTTCCGCAGTGAACAAAGATTGCAAGAGGCTACTTTTCTTTCATTAGTTCTTGAACACTCTTGCAGGCAGATCTCATGTTAGAGCCACCATCGTAGCATTGCCCTCTGAGGTTTTCTGTGGAGAGTCTACAGCGTAACAGCACATTGAGAATGAGGTCTGATACATTTTGTCAGTTTTACTGGCACATTCATACAAACCAAGGAACAACTCTTCAGGTTCATATTTATTCACTATTCTGATACATATTGATACCTGTTCGTGTCCACTCGCATCAGTCGTACCATCAATAATCAATCTGAAAATTTTGCTTTCATGTACTTCTTCTATGATTTCACGCAGAATTGTGTGAGCCATGTATTTAAGAATCTCATTTTGAATTGTATTAGAGCAATAATTCTTTTTTCGTAACAGAAATTTTTTAGTTCGGGAATATCGTTCTTTCTCAGTTCATTTAGTTGAAACAAATTTCCATTCTCTGTTATGTGTCCACGAAGAGCTAATCCAAGGTGAGCAAGATATTTTATTGATTCCATTATGGCTTTCAATGCTACTCTAGCATTTTCTTGCTGTTGTTTGACTAATGATGATAGTTGAGCATTGACTGGTACTAATTTTAACCCTCCAAGTTTTGTTAGAGCTTCGTTATGAATAGGGCGATTCATATGAGCGGTGAACCTTTCTACAGCTTTATTCCATTTTACAATTCCCTTTCAAATTACCAAATCCAAAACTAATGCAATTTTTTTGGATTTTTCTGGAATTAAGTTCAAATTCACGGCTTTGCATTGAGGATAACACAAAACTCCATTGCATGCATTGTCAAAATGAAGCCATGGGGATCGGGAAAACCACTTTGTTTGAAATTGAAATATCTTACCAGAAATCACAAAAGGACTTGTGATGGGTAGGTGGCATGGAACCTCTCCAATCTGAGCAAAATTACGAGTACCTACAGCAGATGATTTAGTCTGTGTCCCTTCACTTGCACTTGTATACATCTTGTTGGAGGAGCTTTCATGTAGGGTGAAACTCTCAGCATTTATTTTGGGACCAGGAGAAGTACTAATATAAGGTGTTGACCTGATGCACTCCTGTAAATGAGCCTAAGGCCTAGTAGAATTTCCCTGCTTATAGGTTAAACCTGCAACACAAAAAAATATTTTTTATTGTAAATGAAAAAAATAACTATCATTATATTTACAACCAAGCCCTAAGTGGGCCAGTGTATCTAATCGGTTCATTGGCATACTGAATAATAATATGTTGATTAATTAGTAGTTCTAAATAGAAGTGCTTGAAATAGTAAAAGTATAACGTCTGAAGAAATAGTACGAATAATATATTCTGCAGACCTAAACCGGATCGTGTTCTTGTAACTTACACGCAGTTGGTCATTCTGACGTTAATTATTAACAAAAAATAATAGTCTTCATTAAAATATTAATCAACGAAACAACTAACAAAATAATGTAATACATTTTTAACATTTTAGAATCAATAAGTAATAATATGTAGACTAACTTATAAAACCGTTAAAATGAATTTTTTTTTTGTAGTGAGAGAGATTTCTCTGGTAATCCAAATACAAACATCAAGTGCGTACGAGGCTCTAGCAGTAGTGGGGTCACACCTTTTTCTTCAGATAGCTTTCGATTGCAATTGTACTCAGGGTCGCACCCAGGATTTTAAGCTGGTGGGAGAGGAGCTTTTTACATAATAATTTTCATAATTGCAGAATTATATATTTCAATTACTGTAATATTTGGAAATTTAATTTGAAGATGGGGATAAGAAAGATAGATAATTAGCGATGCCCCCTAAAAAGTGGGGTTCCAGAGATTTCTCCCCCGGGAAAATTTTTTATTTCAAATTATGAAAATGGTAATATTTGAGCTAATTTGTACCAAAAGCGGATCCTTGGCCTATCCTCTGTCACTGTGTACGCCACTGGTTAACAGGTCTGTGTTTACACATTATTCTTCACACCCAGAATTTGCAGCTGTTAATATAATAATATCTCAACTGCTGATACAAAAGTATTTACATAATTGCTCTAAAATAATAATTTCAAGTACTGTACCCACTTCAAAACTCTATGTAAAAAGAGCAAATACTTTAACAATTTTTAGAAAATTAAGTGACTTCATTCAGAAGTTTTATAACAGTTCTCCAGAAAAAAGGATAACTACTAATATAAAGTACAGCAGCTTCTTCTATTTTCGTTTTTGAGCAAAATCAATAATAAGAGATGTTATTATTTTCATGCACGCAAATCAGACAAAGCCTTATTTTCATTTTTGACTTTATTTGAAAATAATATATACTATAAAATTAGTGTACTAGGTTGATTGAATGTATATTAAAGGATCATCATCAGGCAAAGTTGTTAGAGCATTCACTGGTTATCAGGCATTTATACCTAACCCCTTGCTACCAAAATTTGAATGGGACAATGATTTAGTTAATAGTCTTTCCGGTATCACAGGTCCAGTTTTCATTTAAGTGAAAATTAACAGTAAAATAAAAAATCCACAGAAAGAAGTATTCCTTTGAAAAGCTCTAATTACTGCACAAATTTAATTTATCTTATATTAAATATAATTAAACAAAATATAATTCTGAAAATTGAAACCTGGACACGGGAATCGAACCCGGGACCTTTGGCGTACTAAGCCAAAGGTCCCGGGTTCGATTCCCGTGTCCAGGTGTCATTTTTCAATTTTCAGAATGATATCTAACTGAACCAACTACCTTTAATATAGCTTCGGCTATTTACACTTAATAAATATACGCATTCCCTGACAATTATAATAATAATTGTACAACTTGGCAATAGCCACTACCGAGTCGCCGATGGCTGCGTTATCCGATGGCTTGTGATATTAAAAATCACATAATTGTAGCTGACGATTTTCTGCTTTGTCCATCATAGACTCTGCCTTAAAATATGAGTGAAGAATGACCATGGGCACGGGACGAATCCTGGATATCTCAGTGGTTAGAGCATTGGCGTACTAAGCCAAAGGTCCCGGGTTCGATTCCCGTGTCCAGGTGTCATTTTTCAATTTTCAGAATGATATCTAACTGAACCAACTACCTTTAATATAGCTTCGGCTATTTACACTTAATAAATATACGCATTCCTTGACAATTATAATAATAATTGTACAACTTGGCAATAGCCACTACCGAGTCGCCGATGGCTGCGTTATCCGATGGCTTGTGATATTAAAAATCACATAATTGTAGCTGACGATTTTCTGCTTTGTCCATCATAGACTCTGCCTTAAAATATGAGTGAAGAATGACCATGGGCACGGGACGAATCCTGGATAGCTCAGTGGTTAGAGCATTGGCGTACTAAGCCAAAGGTCCCGGGTTCGATTCCCGTGTCCAGGTGTCATTTTTCAATTTTCAGAATGATATCTAACTGAACCAACTACCTTTAATATAGCTTCGGCTATTTACACTTAATAAATATACGCATTCCCTGACAATTATAATAATAATTGTACAACTTGGCAATAGCCACTACCGAGTCGCCGATGGCTGCGTTATCCGATGGCTTGTGATATTAAAAATCACATAATTGTAGCTGACGATTTTCTGCTTTGTCCATCATAGACTCTGCCTTAAAATATGAGTGAAGAATGACCATGGGCACGGGACGAATCCTGGATAGCTCAGTGGTTAGAGCATTGGCGTACTAAGCCAAAGGTCCCGGGTTCGATTCCCGTGTCCAGGTGTCATTTTTCAATTTTCAGAATGATATCTAACTGAACCAACTACCTTTAATATAGCTTCGGCTATTTACACTTAATAAATATACGCATTCCCTGACAATTATAATAATAATTGTACAACTTGGCAATAGCCACTACCGAGTCGCCGATGGCTGCGTTATCCGATGGCTTGTGATATTAAAAATCACATAATTGTAGCTGACGATTTTCTGCTTTGTCCATCATAGACTCTGCCTTAAAATATGAGTGAAGAATGACCATGGGCACGGGACGAATCCTGGATAGCTCAGTGGTTAGAGCATTGGCGTACTAAGCCAAAGGTCCCGGGTTCGATTCCCGTGTCCAGGTGTCATTTTTCAATTTTCAGAATGATATCTATCTGAGCCAACTACCATTAATATAGCTTCGGCTATTTACACTTAACAAAATATAATTGATTAATTGACTGAACATAATGCTAATAATATTTTTGTAATATCCTTAATTTCTGGGGGAGAGCCTTCAGCTGGAGGGGTATCTTCAGACCTCAAAGTTCCCCCCGTGGGTGCGCCCCCTGATTGTTTTACAGTAAGTGTTGTAAGTTTCCACCCTTCCTCCAATCTAATATTTGCGATTATTAATGTCCATTACCATATATGTTTGATAATGAAAGAACCCTCCTAAGCCGGTGGGCATTGATGCACCTCGACTATCAGCTCAACCTATTGGTAGGGACCCGGTTTACTCTCTCTCTACAGGACCTCTGGATTAGGCTCGAGCGGCTAAGCACTTGAAACGGGGAGGAACAACTACCTCACTTTAACTCATCAATAACTCAACTACGTGTAGCTTAGTCTCAAAATTTACCAACGGGAAAATTACCCTTTATTATAATTTACAACCTGGCATTCATATATTTATAAATGAAGATGGTTATGATGATGAATATGGTGTTGAAATACACTATGACACAACCTTAATATAGGGTAGATACCAGATATAAAAAAACACAAATATTATCAACTAGAAACTAAATATGTTCAGATTGTTCCAAGAGGTCGAGCACACTACTGTTAGCCCCTTGCGACAGATACAATAATAAAAAAAACGCCATTCAATAAAAACTTATAATACTAAAATTAACTAACTCTGTTCAAATCTTTCAATCCCTTTTATATATATATATATATATATATATATACCCTTGACACAGTCCCTTTCCAGGGTTTTTAACTGTTCGCGCGAAAGGTTGGCACTGCTGTTTAATATAACATGTAACCTAGCACTGTTCACTGGATACTTATGGGGGATATTGTCTGCCGGAATACTTAGTTCCTTAGTACCGGACGGTAAAATAAAAACACAAAAACACAGGCCTTGGCTCCTGACAGACTCTCAGTGCTGGACAAATACACCCAGATCAGCGTCGGTAAATCCAGCTATCAGTCCGGGAACGAACTCAGCCGAGGTATTCCCGTGGATCAAGTCCTCGAGGATTAGCGACTTGCCAGTACTATAGTATGAGGAAATATATGTATTCTTTTCTACTCGTACCTTGTAGGTTGTACTCAACCTGAGCCGAAATCCACAAGTTACACGTGGCAGAATCTTCCAGCACTTCCTTCACTGAATCAGGAAATGGATAATTATGCGGTATCGGGAAACGCCTCACGCACCTTCTTTCTTCACACGATGAAAAAGATAATATTCCGAAACGACGGACTGCTGTACCAAACACAAAACTTGGGCTTTACCGCGTGGCTTGTCCCTTTCGTCCACCGCACGCCCGGGGGGAAAAAACCACCAAGAAAAAAAAAGTCTCTCTCTTTTACCTCCAGGTGTAGCAACCCTCCGAATACAAAATGTCTATCTTAGGTATTAATCAGAATTACACTTTATTACATTAAACATACAATTAGTTAATTATAAACTAGGAAGGCTATTTTCCTACCAGAAGCTTGAGCCTAAACAGTTTTTTCCGACTCAAAAGTACAATCTGGTGGTATGAAAAGCGGGAAATATGCTGTCAAAACAAAATACACCCGAACCAAATACAAACAAAGCTATATTTAATATAAACTTGAAATTTGAGAGTCGATGTTTGGCATCGTGGTGAACGGTCGTGTTTTTGTTGTATTAGACCGGTACGTGTATAAGTGTGGTTGGGAACGGTGGATTCCGGAGACGAGTGCGATGTCGATTCGGCTATGTCTAATATTCGACAAAATTCTCAAACTAGTCCCATAGGTTTTAAATCGGGTCGTTCAAGATCACCAACTAATAATCAAACTATGAAGAAAGCGAAATCTAGTGCAGGGCGTGTTGCGGTCAAACCAACGGGACAGGCGTCAGCCAAAGTTCCCAAAGTAGCTAATGCCAAGGAGAGTCAAATTGGGACAATTGTTTCGGATGACAGCATACCAGTCGAAAAGGAGGATGTATTTAATTCTTCTAATCCAGGACCTTACAAAATTACATTTTCAAATACATCGGAATTAAACATTCAGAATCTGCACCCAATGAAAATAGGAAAGGGATTATTTCCCAAGTACAAGAGTGTAGCTAGCATTGTTCCGTCAGGGAAAAACCAAATTGTCGTGGAATTGTTATGTATTAAGGAAGCTAATAGTCTTATGGCAGATAGGGAACTGCATGATCTTATGAAGGTATCAGTTGACAGGGTGGGTCGTAATGAACATCGGATAGGAGTCATTCACAATATTCCACTAGAGTTCTCGGAGGGATTTATTAAGGAAGAGTTAGAGAGAGAAAGTGAATCTTCAATATTGCAGGTACGACGTTTCAATAGACGCAATCCTGATACACCGGAGCGGTTTGATCCCTCTGGTACAGTAGCGGTGACTTTCGTGGGCAAAGAGCTACCGTCTTATGTTGTCATGTGTTTCTCTAGGGTGGAGGTCAAGCCCTATGTTTATCCAGTGACGCAATGTCACAATTGTTTACGTTTTGCACATCTCGCTGTCAACTGTCGTAGTGGAGGACATAGGTGCGCAAAGTGTGGAGGTGGTCATCTCATAGAAGAATGTCTAAAAGAAACCCCAAAGTGTGTACATTGTGGGGGGGCGCATTTGGCGACAGACCGAACGTGTCCCGAGTGGATGTGACAGCGTCAAATTAAATCTATAATGGCTCGTCGCAATTTGTCGTACCGGGAGGCTGGTCAGGCTGTGGACCGCAACTCTCCCTACAAGTCGTGCTATGCAATTAGGGGGGCCCAATTTGAAATGGACCAGTCTCAATTCCCAAATATGCCATACGGCCACGCAATGTAACGTCCTATGCGGCTACTCTTTCGAGTACCCCGACACAGGTTGTTGGGGATATGGATGTGGATTCGTCAGGAAGCTCTATCGAAGGAACATTAGATGATATCATAAGTAAGGGGGTGGAACAGATGGTTTCTAAAGTTGTATCGCTTCTAGTAATCGTGGCTTCCTCAGCACCAGGGGAGTTAGATCTTCCAAGTTTAATGTCAACAATAACAGAGAAAATCCAAAAGTTGTTAAGGGATGTGCGTCGCTTTAATAGCCATAATCGTAGATCTGCTAGGATCAGAGCAGGTAGCGGTGTCCAAGGTAACCTTGTCTGAGTTAGGTATATATATATATATATATATGTGTGTGGGTTTATGGTTGGTTATTTAAATATGATTCAATGGAATTCTAGAAGCATCAGGAACAAAAAAGCGGACCTTGAGTAATTAATTTTTTCTCGTGATATCCATTTAGTAGCGTTAAGTGAAACTTGGCTCAAGTACCAGGATAATTTTGTTATAAATAATTTAAAATCTTTAGGTCAGACAGACCTGCCCGAGCGGGAGCTGTTGCGCTGTTAATTAGGTCGGACATTCAATCTGTTGAAATAACATCGGGCAATTTTCAATATCCTTGGGAATTTGTAGGGCTAAAAATATTTTCTGCAGGTAGGACATTTTCAGTTATAGCTTTATACAACCCTACACCGGATAATTTTGATAATAATTTATGGGAACAATTTGTTGGAAGTCTACCGTCCCCGGTTATTATCTGCGCGGACATGAATGCACACCATGTGTTGTGGGGCTCCCCTTATACAGATCGTTGTGGGATAAAGATTCATGAAACTTTAGCGGTGCTACCTCTTGTTATATTAAATACAGGGAAGTTTACGCGAATTAACAGACCTCCGTATCCTAACACGTGCCCAGATGTTACTTTTGCATCCCCTAATTTTGCACCATACTTAACTTGGGACACGATTGGTGACTCCATGGGCAGTGACCATTTGCCAATTATTTTGACAATAGAAGCTCAGGCCCCATATAACTATAAAACTGTTCCTTTGGTTAGGTCACGCAATATAAAAAAGCAAATTGGGAATTATATTCGACTAAAGTGGAACTAACAGTTCAAAATTTAGCGGGGGACCGTGATCCTTTAGTACAGTACAACAACTTTGTTAACGTTCTACAGAGCTCAGCTGATGCGGCAGTACCAACTTCAAATAGTGGAGGTCATAGGAGTGTGAAACGTTGCCCGTGGTGGACAGAGGCATGTTCTAAAGCGATCGCTCAAAGGAGATTATCATTATATATTTTAAAACAAAATTTTAACCTGATAAACTATGAAAGCTACTGTCGTACGGCAGCGGCTACGCGACGAACTTTGCTACGGGCGAAACGTGATTCTTGGCGGGTATATTGCGAGTCTCTTTCCCCCGATGTATCTCTGACACAGGTTTGGCATAAAATCAAATGGTTCAAGGGTATTGTTACAAACTTTGGGATTCCTACGGTTGACTTAGAGGCATGGGCAGAGGCATTCGCTTGTAGGATGATACCGGATTCAGTTATGTGCCCCCAGTTGGAATTCCCCAATTTGGGTGTTCCGGAGCTCGATAAAAGTTTTACTGGTAGTGAATTAAGGGCAGCGTTGAATCGAGTACGACACACGGCGGTTGGCCCAGACAATGTGTCCTATGGTATGTTGACACAATTGTCGTCTGTATCTCGACGAGTGCTACTAGAGTTATTTATCAATCTGTGGGAGGAGGGGGTAATACCAACGGCATGGAAAATTTCCTTTCTGATTCCTATTCTAAAACCGGGTAAAAGCGCGGAGTTAACAAGCTCTTATCGGCCTATTGCACTCTCGTCCTGTTTTGGTAAAATCATGGAACACTTAGTTAAAGCCCGTTTAGAACGATTTCTGGAAATGAACGAACTCCTCAATCCTATGCAATTTGGGTTTAGAAAGGGACGTTCCACACTTAATAGCCTCTCTATTTTAGTTTCTGATATTCAAATTTCTCTATCACAAAACTCATATGTATCAGCTTTTTTCCTCGATATACAGGGTGCGTACGATAATGTCGAGCATTCTGTGTTGTTTGATAAACTTTTTAGCCTCGGTTGTTCTAGCAAAATGTGTTATTGGTTAAGCTATTTATTTCAAAATAGATCATACATTGTAAAGATAGGAAAAGCTAGATCATCTCCTCGAACTCAACGAAGGGGCCTACCGCAGGGATCAGTACTCCTTTCCTCTGTTATATGCAGTCTATTCGAATGATATTGATAGCTCTTTTCCAGTTGGTATAACGACTCTACAGTATGCGGATGACGTGGTAATATACGTTCGGTCTTGTAACTTATCAGAGGGGGTGGGTAAGTTACAATCAGTGTTTCCATTGCTTTCAAATTGGTTGACAGCCCACTTTTTGACTCTAAATGTATCTAAATGTTGTGCGGTAATCTTCACCCGTCATAGAGTGAGAGATAACTTAATTAGGCTAGCTTATGAAGGTCTACGAATTCATGTACAGCTGACGGTGCGATTTTTAGGCATGACACTAGACATGAAGGGATCATGGCTTCCTAATTTTTGGAATTATCTGGGATATGTGACAGATTTATAAATACTATGAGATCAGTGGCGGGTGCCTCTTGGGGCTCCCACCCATATACATGTTACAAATGTATCGTGGGCTTATACGTTCTCGATTGGAGTATGGATGTTTTTTTATATCACACTGCATCACGATCTACACTAGCAAAGCTGGATAGGATCCAATATGCGGCTTTAAGACTGTGTCTGGGCGCTTGTCGTACATCACCAACCAATGCACTCCTTACTGAAGCGGGAGAACTCCCGTTATTTCTTAGGCGTTGTCTGTTGGTGGACAAGTTTTTTATTAAAAATTGTACAATTTCTAGTTGTCTGCGGCGCAGACTTCGGATCCTTACAAATTATGTTCAGACAAAACAATATTGGTTAAACAAAACATGCCCATCTCTGGTGGAGAGTTTCTTAGGCTTGAATGAACTGCGTCAGTATATTTTTTCTCTTCCGTATCCTGTCCAGTGTATCACTGGGGGGCATGATGCCCTTTGGGACGTACCAGTGGTGTTATCGATTCCTGATTCAGGAGTAAAAAAGTTACCCTTCCGATCGAACAGAAGTTAAATGCAGAAAGATATATGAAAGAAAGATGGAGTAGATACAGACTTATATTTACAGATGGTGCTAGGAGGAGAGGGGAGCCAGCCCTAGTGGGTGCGGCCTTCTATGACAGTAGTATTAATTATGGTCAGACATATAGACTACAATCCGACGCATCAATATTTACAGCGGAATTATTTGCTATCTTACAGGCATTGAAATATATCTTATCTTTACGTCCGCAGCTTGTAGTGATATTATGCGACTCCTATAACGCTTTGGAGTCTAAAAGTGTTTTGTCAAGCCACACCCAATGATAATTCAAATACACGACGAGTGCGCCTCTCTACGAGCTAGGGGCTACGAATGAGGGTACCAATGGATTCCTATTCATGTGGGTATAATGGGTAATGAGAGAGTAGATAGTTTGGCATCTAGTGTAAATTTACTTTTCATTATACAGGAAATCTCGCTACCATATAGCGACTTTATACCGAGGGTAAACTAGGAAGTCAGGTTAAATGGAACGAATGGTGGGAGACCACATGCCAGCAGAAAGCAAAATGGTACCATAGTGTACGTGGTACAAAATTAGTTACACCATGGTTTTCAGGAGTTAAGAGCTCTCGTAAGTTTATTTGTACAATAATCCAACTTCGGCTCGGGTACGCCTACACGAAAGACTGACTTTATTTGATGCGCAAGGTATCGTCCTCACATTGTGTGGTTTGCCACGTTCCTGAAACATTAGAACATATATTTATGACTTGCCTGTACATCAGTTGGCACGGGTAAATTACATTCTTAATTATATTACAGATTTTTCTTTAGTCAATGTATTACACTCAGACAACGTTACTTTGTATAGGAGGCTGTATAATTTCCTTCTAAATATAAATATGTCGGTGTAGAGACGAACAAAATATGTCTTCCAGGTTATCTCGTAGAAGAAATTCGTGTTGTGTTAGGGCTATGTTACGTGGGTCAGAACTGGATTGAACTAATAGAAAAACAAGAAAGTAACACCGGGAGTGAATCGAATACAAGTATTCCTGGCTTATTGAAGAAAATATCTTCAGTGCCATTGAATTATTATTAGCACCACGTCTTACTACCCGTTCGGGTTATACGCACTTACGCTAATGTGCAATGGTAGGGTGATTGTGAGATGAAATGGAGGACCTACAGTTTAACGTGGAATCAGAACCACGGTGGAGGCCTGGCATTCCTCACATTCACAAGTTGTGATTAATACACATCTTGTCAGAGGTGAAGGAAGGGTTTGGCGATCAGATAAATCTGTGCCGGGACCGATGATTGAACCCCGGAACCCTAGCACAGAACTCTGACACCTTACCCCTAGACCACCAGGTCACCCCAGTGCCATTGAAAAAAAAAAAAAAAGAAGATATACTGTGCAATGAGAGAGAAATGTTTGAAAACCACTGGTCTATATGTTACATACTAAATTAATAGATAATCGATTAGTTACTAGTCGATTAAGATGTATCGATTAGTCAATTCATATTTTAAAAAGATCGATTCAAATGACTAGATTGATGCATTGATCTCTATAATACAACTGGATGGACATCTGGGGCTTAAATTTTCGAGCTGTCATCTGCATACCATTGTGCAAGAGAAAAAAACTTTCGGGTATATCTTTCTCTCCTACACCCATATAAGGCAATATGGCATTTTGACATTGTTAATTAATTTGATTGAATAAATGAGATACATAAATATGTGATATGTTAAATGAAATAAATAAATTAGTGAAACCTTCTAAGAGTATAACAAAGTTCGAAACTGGTTAGTTTTTTTAATTAGTTGATGTAGCCTAATATATACGATGATGATTTAAGGAAGCTCACTTGTAAGGCTTTATCTCGTACCAGAATCCTACCCTATACTTGTGTTTAGTTAGGATACAAGACCTTCCAGAAGGAAATTTCAACTTTCGTTCTAAATGGCCGTTTATCCTTCCAAAATATTATATATAATTATATATGATAGAATTCTGGTACGAAATAAAGCCTTACAGATTGGGATTATTACTAAAATCAGAATTTAGTAGATACCGTACTTCCTACAAGCCTATAAACTAAATTATAATTTGAACGCAAGACTTCTATACAAAGTATTGTCATTCAACAAATGAAATACAGTTTTTAGCTAACTTGTTTAGTTATAATTATCGAACTTTCAACATAATATGGTTTCTGAAAGATATGAGCCAACTTTAAATTTTTTTAAATATAATTATACTTTCTTAAAGCTTATAACCTAAATTATAATTTGAACGCAAGACTTCTATACAAAGTATGTCATTCAAACAAATGACATTCAGTTTTTAGCTAACTTGTTTCATTATAGTTATCGAACTTTCAACATAATTTGGTTTCTGAAAGATATGTGCCAACTTTAAAAAAATAATTGTAATATAATAACACTTTCTACAAGCCTATAACCTAAGTGATAATTTGAATGTATGGCAACTATACAAAGTTTGTCATTAAAACAAATGTAATCAAGTTTAACGATACCTTATTCATTATATTTATCGAACTTTCAATATAGCATGGTTTCTGAAATCAATATACAAGCTAATAACCAACTTTAAATATAAGTGTAGTCTTGGCAGAATGTAAACAACATTGATGAGAGCTACATATTTAAATGTATTAAAGATTTTATTTGTATTTGTACAGTATTACCTGTAAAACATAATTCTATATCCTTTAATGTAAATGTTTCTTCAGGAAAGTGTGGTATAATACTTCACTATTTTCAAACAATAACACTTTTATTCATCGGAGACATGTTTTCACATAAGAAAATTGAAAGAAACAGTTAAATCTTTTCCCCCACAGGGTGACCTGGTGGTCTAGGGGTAAGGTGTCAGACTTCTGTGCTGGGGGTCCGGGGTTCAATCCTCGGTCCCAGCACAGATTTATCTGATTACCAAACCTTTCCTTCACCTCTGACAAGATGTGTATTAATCACAACTTGTGAATGTGAGGAATGCCAGGCCTCCACCGTGGTTTGGATTCCACGTTAAACTGTAGGTCCTCCATTTCATCCCATAATCACCCTACCATTACACATTAGCGTAAGTGCGTATAACCCGAACGTGTAGTAAGACGCGGTGCTAATAATAATAATAATAATAATAATAATTTTCCCCCACAGTGTAGCAGACGATAAACTTGAGCGTCATGCTTTGGCCATTGTTAATGTGTATGTATTTGTCCATCCAGTTATATTATAGAGATCAATGGAAATAACAGATATAAAAAGTAATATTTCCCTTTGAAGCATTTGTTTCTCAAATATAATGAAAAATGCTTTACGTCCTTTCCCTAAGATTCTCTGATGCAATTAAAAATCCTGGTAGAATGTTAACAGTTGGTTATCCTGGTACCAGCTAAAAAATAATTGGCTTTGTTTTGTTTTTGTTGAAATTGTTTTTAATACTAGAACTCTTTCTTGAGTAAATGAAGTGAGTTTGTGCTATTTTTAAATGTGACATTTTGAATTATAGTTTTTTATGAATTATCTTTAATAAATACATATGGAAACATTTAACAGTCATGGTAATATAAAATTTAACTTATTAAGGTTAGGCTAACATTTTGTTTAGAACTACTAAAAGTAATAAATGGTGTTAAAATAAGAACTGAAAAATAATATGCATTTCTAGAGAAGCGACCCACACATTTATGGTTCATTTAAATAAATATAAAAAACCATTTAAAAAAGAATGTGGAATAAATAAATTTATTTAATTTTACAAGGCCTAGATATTAAAGTGGCTTTTGATGTGTGTCCTTAAACATAAAAATTGAAAAACTAGATCTGAAGTAATTGTTTTTGACATTTTAGAACATAAGAAATTAATTTATTTTCCCTTGAATAAACACTGTTCCATAATAATTTGGATTGATATTTAAAACTAGGCCATTCAATCTTAATATCAAAGAAATGAATTACAGAGTCAGTCATGAATGGGTGCTGAAGGAGTGCGGTTTGAAAGGGGATCCAATAGGTCAGTGTAAAAGAAGCATTTAACATTGGTTTGGGCATCTTGAGAGGATAATTATGGGTCGATTGACAAAGGAAAAGCTTATGAGAGTGTGTGGCTCAAATTAAGGGTTAGGCCATGTAAGACATGACTAAATGTTGTAGATGTATGTGTGAAAATGAGTTTAAGAGATTAAGAGTTTTAAGAATGAAAGAACGTGTATAACTCTATGTATGGATGTTTTTGAAGAAAAGGGAGTATTCAAGGATAGGGAAGTGTGGAAAAAATTTAGTGAGGGTAGATTAAGTATGGAGGTAATTTTTTAAAAGCTATTTGCATAGTTTCTTGCATACCCTGTAAGGCAGGGGTCGGCAACCTTTTAGTAGTGTGGTGCCGAAGTAATATTTCAAAGTCGTTCAGCATACCAACCAACTCAAGCCTACCTAAATCATTAACCAATTAACTAGTACAACTATTAAAACAAAGATATGTTGATCTTGTAAAATGTAACTGTCACTAGGTCTACATGTTTCTAATTCAAATATATTAAAAAATTTACTGTTTCTTGAATATTGAATATTATAATATAAATCTGATTAATAAGAATAAATACCAAAGCTAAAAATGTGTTTTGCAAAATTTATGTTCTGAAGTTACATTATTTTGAAATTTTGAAACAAAACAATTGAATCAATGAAACATAAAACACTTTAGTAAAATTATTAATCACATCAATGGTTTTTATTAAAAATAAAGGTTTAATATTATTTCTTTTCAAATAGCTCAGCATGCCATTGAAAATCGTTCCTCGTACACATCTCTTGGCACGTGTTCTGTAGGTTGCTGACCCATGCCTTAAGGAAATGGTGGGATTAGGTATGTATTAGGTGCTGCCTTGTTTTATTCACATGATATAGACATACTAATATTACTTACTGTACTCTCTTTCTGAAATGAGTGTTAGTAGGTAGCCTACATTGATAGTTCTACACTCATCTAGGTTAACTGATGAATATGGCATGGTCAATATATAATTTAATAGGTAGCTTATACCTACTTTTTAGAACCATGCCATCAGGTCCTAATGGATAAAGTGTATTTTATCCATCAATTAAGCTGATTACATACTTACATACTTTTTAGAGAGCATTTGTCATTTCATTTGTCTAACGCGTGACGGTGGGTACTTGGTCTAAATGTGAAGCTCATTTAGTCTGTTTTACCGATTAAAGCCTGAGGTATTGGTTCAACTTCCGCTTGGGTGTAAGGTTTGTGTTTCTAAGTGATTTCCGCCACTCTCCCTCCTCTCAAATGTGGGCTCACTTCCCTACCCCACTATAGTAATTATATTTTATTATAATCTGAACAGGTAGTGAGGCGCCGTGAAAAAAATAATTCATTTATGAAAATAATGGATGATAAACTCATTAATCTGTTTTAACTTTAAACGAGCCTAGTTTTGATTGCTTACAAGGATAATGTGGTATTTTGCATGTGCTTCCTATTCTGACTTGTGACTAGGATTCAATGCCAACTTGGTGTGCTATTTTTTATTTTTAAATTTGCGTTTTTTTTTATTCACCAAGTGTATACTGGTCCATATCCTTACATTTTATCTCTTATCAAAACCTGTAAATTATTAGGCCTTTCGCCCACGAAGCTACTCATGATTAGACTGGCTAGCGATTGAAGTCACATAATGGTCAGTAACTGGTTGTTACTTATGTTTTGCACATGGGGATATACAAAATGGTGGAATTTCAATCAATTTAGTACTATCTAGTGTCAAGCACCTTATTCGGGCTTTTAGAATATTCCATCTTTATAAATATAATGAGAGACGTAACCAAAGGAGATTTTGAATCCAACCATACATGTATAGAATATAAACTGCAGGCAATAATTATGATGGTTATTATGGTTTAAAGATGATGATAATGACTATGATTATTTTGATGCTGATGATCATTATGATGATTCAACTATTCATCACATCAATGAACTGCAACAAACTGATGTAAAACTTATAGCGTTGTCGAAAGAAAGATTTCTGAATAGTACATTAAATTTTCAATAATTGTTTATTCATAATGATCGAGTTTGTAACTGAGGTAGCCCAGCGACTACATGTTGAGTCTCCAATGACTAATCATGGATGTGTTGTGAACTGGTTAGCAAACACTAGCCGTGAGTGTACCCTGTTGAAACACAGTGGTGATGCTCAAGCTTATGGTTGGTAATTTAGGTTTTACTCGCATCACTTTTGGGTCTTATTTGAGTACCTAACTCTTTGGGCAAAAGAGCTTAATTGACTGACAAATAAGTGTAGGTATTCAGACTGTTTCATGATAAAAGGAATACAAATTTTTCTAGCATCACGTCTTACTACCCACTCATTCTATATGCTTAAGTAATAATTACAATAATGGTTTTAGGGATGGGGAAGGTTATATTTAAAGGAAGTGTATCCACATTTACATGGAGGGCGAGTGTAAGACCATTTTGGAAAAACCACCCTCAATACACCGACTGAGATTCAACCTCGATCTACCTGTCATTGATTGTCTAGTCTTCTCTGATAGTAACACCTTAGACCATGCGACCTCTGAAGCAAGTGGGATAAAAGTTAAGTCATCAAAACATGCTTTGATTTACAAATGTTTACTTTCCTATGTTTATGGTTGAATTTTCAAGTGGTTTTATATTTATTTTATAAAGAGATAAACAACTTTCTAAGATAAATGCGTTATAAGTGAGGTAACAGTGACTTCCGATAAACATTTTAATATCTCTTTAAATTAGGACAGTTTGTTATATTTAATATTTTCAATGCCGGTGTTTTCCTAATGAAGACTAATTCCGCCTTGTATCAAGTCAAGAACTTGGTTACCATAAACAAACGAAAAAGTGAAGGCTCATTTCATACTATTTCAACAAATTTATATTGTATTAGTTGCCTCACCATTTTTAATTTTTATAAATTTCTTCACAGTTATTTATATTTGTGTTTTATACATGTTTGACAAATGGTGGCTGCTCACACAATGTCACAATATAAAGGAGAAAGGAACTACTGCTAGAATCTTCAATCAGTAAACTCCAATTTTTATATTTTCTTAATATCCTTATTAATTCTTCACCATTTTACAATAACATTTTCTAAAAATAATTTCTGAGTCACATTCTCTTTCAATTGAATTAAACTTGAATATAATAAATACATCATCTTCAGTGATACATATTATAATAATGAGTGGATAACATTATGTTATGTTTGACAAAATCAAATTATTAGGTCATTACTCATGAGCCTGATATCTTAAATGTAATATGGTTTCAATTTTAGTGTGTTAATCTTTGTTACAAAGGCTCTCATGTTAAAATATGATATAAAATTATTGTACATATAAAATTTCAAACTAATTGAATGTATAGTACATTTTTTTCGGGATTTTTAATTGTTTTACAACTTTTCACTATACACGGATTGATTTACAAATTGTCAGATTAAGCTTGACGTTTTATTTGCCCCAAATCTCCAAAAAAGGGAGTTTTCATAACTATTATTCTGTATGTAAGTCTGCTTAAAGGGGCTGTAGTTGAAATGGTTTTATGGGTTTTATTCACATTTAATATTTAGTTCAGGGGCTCTTAAACTAGGGTCAGTGAACCGAAGACAAAAAAATTACAAATTGCAGATAAAAGCTTGGATTCACTTACAAAGTTTCCTGTCTCTTCAACGGGCAGGTTATTCATCAATAGGTGTCTTCAAAACAAAATACATAAATAGATTGAATATCAAAGCTGACATACGCACTACACTGTTGAAGACTTTTCCACAATTTCAAATTTTTATTCAAGCAAAATAACAGCACCCTTTTCATTGACTTTTTACTTTTGAACAGTTACTAAAGCTCACTTTGAAGTTACACACTTTGAATTTATTTCACTTTTCTTCATGAAGTTACCATTAATTTTTCCATAAAAAGGAAAATTGAGAGACATAATTCTTGTAAAGATTGTTTTTATATTATGCCATGTGAATGTAATAAATTTACACTGCATTAAAGTAAACTAGGAAATTGCGCTACAATTACGTAAACCCTTTTTTGCCTCCCAGTGACAAATTTTTGTAATTTAACTTTTTGGAAAATTTTGATTTTTTGGTTAAAAAATTAAAAACAACTTCCTGTTTTAAAAAAATTGGAATTTTATTAGTGGTTGCACATCTTCAAGTTATTACATTGCAATTAAGGTGCTCATTTGTAAATTTTGACCAATAAAAAAGGTCAATATTGGTGCGAAAAAGGTTTCAACACTTTTCTATAAAATATTTTGACTTCTGGCTAAAACTTTTGAAATTTATTGGCAGTTGCACATCTTTAGGTCATCGCATTGTTATTAAAGCCCTCATTTGTGAATTTTGACCAATGAAAAAGGTCGATATTGGGTTTACAAGGGTAGACACTTTTGTATTAAAGAGATAGAAAGTAAGCAAAATTTTCTGAGTGTGTATTACATCAATTTTTATGAGAAGGGGGTCCATGACCTTTGCAAATTCTCATAGGGTCTGTGACCTGAAGAATATTAAGAAGCACTGATTTATATGTTATATACGTTGAGACAAAATTGTGATTTTAATTTCATCTCTAAAATTAAGAGTAGTTTACAAATGATTTGATTTTTAAAATTTTGAATCCTTTTGAAAATGGCTCCAACAATTTTGTCTAAAATGGATATTTGGGAGGTTACATGTATATATATATAAAATAATATATATATATATATATATATATATAGTTTTTTATGAAAATTTGTTTGAAACACAAGTCATAAATAAAATATTTTTGAAAATTTGAATCTTTGTGAAAATGGTTTCATTAAATTGAAATATAAGGATTGTTTTACATGGTAAAATGCACTGTATATATAAAATGGTTTTTTGAAGAGACTTTCATTAAAGCGTAAGTAAATAACTTAACTTACCCAATAACTAATTCTTGAAAATTTTATTCATATAGTAGATCTGGTTTAGTTATTTACATAAAAAATAGCACTGCACACCTAGTTAATTTTGGAAAATTTTCAATTACAGTATAGTCTCAGAATCTCGACATTCCGTTTAACTCGACACACATACGTGCACACAATTGTTGGTGCCGGTCATTACAATCCAAGGCCATTCAACTGTATAACCTCTAAGTTTTTTGTGTGACTCGAGTGAAACATTCATGCTGTCATGTTTTTACAATGCTGTGTTTGTTAGTTTTCCAATTCAGTAACGTGTTTTTTGAATCAATACAATATTATATTTACAGTACTGTACTGCATTTTTGTATATTACACGTATGTATATACACCATTATATTAACAGTAATATATTGTACTGTACAATACACAGTACAGTACAACTGTACCTATAATATTCAATACTTTACTGTGATTCATCCTTGTTTAGTAAACATAACATAGTAAAAATGCATCTTATGCAAGTTCATTCATAAAACTCGACATTTCATTAACTCAACACCATCTCAGTCCACATTATGTCGAGTTTCCGAGAGACTACTGTATTTAAAAATGAATTAAAAATGAATACTAATGATTTTGTTCAAAATTTATATCTAAAGAAAGAGTAGCAAAATAATTTTTTTTTAGAAGAAACCTCTTGGGGTAGTTTTTTGGCATCATAGATTTGAAAATTGCGCTAGAAGCTCTAATAGACTCTCATGAGAAAGTGCACAGTTGTGTCATCATTTATTTAATATATCTCCTATTCTCATAGTGATATGACCCATTTTGTCAATAACTCAAGGCAGGGGAGGAAAACCCCATTATTTTTAATTTCCAGAAGGCCTAACAGTAATGTGGGTGAGGGGACACAGGGTGCAGGAGGTGGTGTGGAAGGAGAATTGAAGAACATAAAATTCCCCCCGTGTTACACCAATGTCAATGTGAATTTCTTATATTGTTGAAGAGCATTGTGGTGTGAAACTTATAATTTTAGAGAATTGTCGTATGAACCTTAATATTATTATTTAGGATCTATTGTTGTTTTGCCACCAACAGAGTGACTGGACTGGTAGTTAAAGCTGGTCTCGATGATTCCCAGTCCTCATTGCAATGGAGTACAACAAACTCTCACTGAAGCCGGCATTCCCACAACCGGTGGTACGGTTCCCTCATCAGTTTATGTCTTCAGTCCATGGGGCCCTAAACACACCACCACTGGCTCAACAGCAACATCACCATGCGGTCCCCATGCAGTCACCGTTTCTCGTCAAGGTCAGTACACTTACTGGCCCTACTAGGAATCTGTAGCTGTAGAGAGTTTCCAGTCCTTACTGTTGGAATCTGACCACTCCGAGTGGAGTTTTTTTATAAACAAGGATGTAAGGGGCTTTAGAGTGCGTTATCAGTCATTTTAAGTAACAGCAGCTAGTCAACCAACATTTACATATTATATTGTTAGGCTTAGTCAATGGTGAACATTATGCCACCAAAGTCAAGACTTCACCTTAGCTCAGTTGGTAGTACCTATGTCTAATGAACTAAACGTCCCAGACTCGCTTCATTGGCTGCATGGTCTAAGGTGCTACTCTAGCAATAGACTACGCTGCCAGTGATGAGATTGAGTTTCAATCCCGGTCAGGTGTAGTTAGTGGTTGTTTTTCCTAAATGATTTCCACACACACTCCATGAAAATGTGGGTACACTACTCTATAAATTACTTCTTATCCCTAACCCATTAACGAAGTTAGTACATAAGTGTATAACCTGAATGGGTAGTAAGACACATTGCTAAATACAAAAATAAAATAAAATTCCAGGTTTGATTCCTGGTAGGATAAATAATAATCTAACATTGTTAAATTCATGCTTTCCCTTTCACACTGGTAATGTATGGCCAGGAGACTGGTTGTAGTGTTAAGTTTGTTTGTGAGTTGTGGGCTGAAATAAATGAATTTCAGAAAATTACTTTAAATATACCAAATATTAAATAATGACATGGTGGCTACAGCTAATGGAAACGGGGAAAATCTGAAAAAGTAAAAATGTTTTGGATACCAGGAAATGTCAAAATAAAATTGAAAATTAAAGAAATACTAGTGATTTAAAATACTTAAATAAATAAATTATTAATTTGCACCTAATACTAAAACAAAAGAGAGACATTTGGTTCTCACATGTTAACAAACTGCATTGCCTGGATGCATTTTGACAAAATATGAGGCCTATTTTTTTTATGCCACATTCACACAGTGCTACAAATAATAGCTAAAGTATTTAGTACTAAAAAAAGAACTTATAAAATAGCAATGTTAAGAACCTGCTAGGATTCTTTATAAAAATATATGTAACTCAAGTTAATAAATAAATTGAATTTTCATCACCAAAGAAAACTGTAAAAAGGATAAATCAATAAAAATTAAAAAATGTATATGGAAACTTGAAAAAGTCAGGGGAATTTTGTATTATAAGTTGGTCATTCTGTGGAAATGCCCTTTATTTAATCATACATGATTATGGTTACACTTTCCTGTCTAAACAGGCCATCTATTTTGGTGAGAAACTCTGGGGCTGTAGGCATTTTACTTTTGTCTAATCATAGGAATTCATGATTACACTTCCCTAGTTCATAGAAGACCTCCCATCTGATATGATTCTGCCTTATGTAATTGCAGGACTGTGGAGTCAAGGGCCGGAATCATTTTTGGGTGGAGTCTGGTTTAAAAATGTACCGACTTCAACTCTGGCTTTAAAATAAAAACTTATAATATATTATAGCAATCTTATGATATGATCATTATAATTTTATACTTTTTTTCTTCTCTAGGACCAATATTTGTAATTTTGATTGACAAATTTATTCAAATATAAATTCACAAAGACACAGAAGCTTCCCACGAAGTCATCTGCATTGGAGTATTTTACTGCAGTAAATTTGTTATTTATAGTTAATATACATTAGCCATTTCTGATGGAGTCATAGTCGAAGGCTTGATATACTGACTTCACAGCCCTGTGTAATTGTTTATAATTTAGTGTTATAACATGTCTTTTGAGGGAAACTAGTCATTTTTATCGGTAAACTGGTATTCAACTTGGCTTATTAATAAGGTCCAAATTCAAAGGGGCTTGTTGGTGTTGAGAAATTGATTATTTTTATAAAATGTAAAACGAGAAAGATGAAGAGGAATGAATCATGCCTATGTCATCATAATCATAATCATAATCATTATCATCATCATCATCATCATCATCATCATCATCATCATCATCATCATCATCATCATCATCATATGTTTCCAGCCTTTGGCCTCGTCACTTTAATAAAATGCCACAATCTTTTTCCTTTATTTGCTTCCATTCTTCTCCTCTCACTTGCAAACTTTTTATTATTAGCTCCTCTCATCTCTTTCTTGGCCTTCCTTGCTTGCAGTCTTTTTCCTACATGCCTCATGTCCATAATTTTTTTGGCATCCTCTTCTTTCCCATCCTCATTGCATGCCCATAGCATCTCAATCTTGCGTTCTCTATTATCTCATGTACTTGCTCTACTCCCATCCTTTCCCGTGTAACTTAATTCCTAATCTTGTTTCTCCTCGCAACAGCTAAACATGCTCCTCACAAACTTCATTCCCATAACCTCCACTTTCCTTGTATCTCTTACATTCAATGTCCATGTTTCTGCTGCATATATTAAAATGAGTACAAAATACGCCCTGCCCTGTATAACACTTTCTTATACTTCAAGGGCACTTCTCTTCTCCTTAGCAGGTCTCTTACACACCTATAAAACAACTCTTCCTGCTGTCCTCTTATCATTAAATCCTCTCTAGTTCCACCTTTTGTCTCAATCACGCTTCCAATATATTTTATTTTCTGTACTTTTCTCAGCTCTACTCCATCCAACTTTATAACTTTACTAGGCCTTACCCTCTTTCTTACCACTACCTTCACTTCACACTATACCACACTAAATTTCATTCCACACTCTTTCACTTCCTCATTTCATTCCTGTAACTGTTACTGTACTTCCTCATTTCATTCCTGTAACTGTTACTGTACTTCCTCATTTCATTCCTGTAACTGTTACTGTACTTCCTCATTTCATTCCTGTAACTGTTACTGTACTTCCTCTTCCTTCTCCCTTTCCTCTTAGCCTTCTTAAAATATGTATCACTATTTCTCAGATTAATAGTAAGTTACAGAGAGGAATAATATTCCATCAATTATCAAATTGTATCTAGTGTTATTTATATAATAATAAAGACTCATATGTGTTGACTTTGCTTGGAACTTACTGATAGTAGTCGACTCGGAACCATTCATATCCTGCTTGTCTCCAAATGACCTAGCTCAAGGTTTTGAACCATTGATAGCTACCACTGTTTCAGTCACTGCATCACCAATATATTTCATAGCTGTGTGTGTTCAGGAAGAAGTGGTAAACTCCCCCTACCTCCCCTTCCACCCTGCCTACCAGGCTGCATGGAACCCGGGGCTGAAGGCTGACGAGAGGCCGCACCCAGTGTCTGAGGAAAACTTCCAGTCGCAAGGCAGGCCGGTCAAGGACACTGCTTTCCAACCGTGAGTAAAAGGGACATAGCTTGGACCATGACTAGGGCAACCCAACAGATGTTACGAATAAGAATGGAACCGTCGGTTCCTTAAAGATATTTGAGATTCGAGGAGTTGAGAAAATTTCAAATTTGAGTCTCTAGTCTTTAATTTTTTTTTCTTCAATTTTTCAAGTGAAATTTATTTTAAAGCTCTAATACTGCTTACTGGTGGCTCAGAACCAATTATAATTATAGGATTAACTTAACAACCAGGCCCCAGACCAGTAATTTAACACTTAACTGAATGTATGAATGTTATAATGAATGGGTTATAAGAAAGAATGTGAACTTTCCTCTTATGGTCATAATTTTTTCAAAGATTTGGGTTTGAGATTCAGGATTCAAAGGTAAATTGGAGATTCTGATTTGTAAAATAGTAGACTCACCCAACTCATATATATATGTAAAATTATTATGATATATATAAATATATTTGTAAAATTATTATGATATATATATAAATATATATGTAAAATTATTATGATATATATCATAATCATTTTACAGATATATATATATATATATATATATATATATATATCATGCTCATTTTACAGCTGATAATTATAATCTCAAACTATTGAGACAGATAATGTGTAATTGAAATGAATACGTTAAAAATAATCTTCTTGAAACATACTATGAACTAAATGGCTGCTGGTTTTGTCACATGCTTAGTTATCCTATGACATCAGATGGAACCAGCCAGACTCCTTCGCCTGTGACATCCAACGTGCCAAAATCTAACACCCAAATACTTGGAGGTAATTATTGTATGGATATTGTGTATTCTAAAACAACGTATAAAATTAATAATCTCAAAGATACATCTGAATTCTAAAACATCAATTCAATGCACTTAAACTCATATCTTAAACTTTCAAGTTATAATTTGAAAATAATATTTTTCAACATATTTAATGATTGTTTCCATTTATTAATGCTGGATCATGAAACATGATGGTTAATTATTGTATTGCTTTATTCCTTGGTATACCTCAATTTTATCTTTTGTGGTGCTGACTGACAGCTCACAGCTGACTTTTGATAGCTTTGAAAAGTAACTATGTATCCTTCCGCCGAACCATATGATCTGCAAAAACATGTGTTTATCAGCTGTCACTTCTGACAGCCAAAATTGAGGTCTATACAAGAAACATATATGACTGTTTTATTTATTTTTTATTTATATATATTAATTTTTTATTTATTGTTGACCTTGATATGTTGATGTTAGGGCTAGTATTAATTATTTATTTTTTCCATGATATTATTTTTTTAAAATTTAAGATTTAATCCCATATTGGTTTTTATTATTATAAATAAATCATTTTTAACATTTTATTTATTTTACTAATAATTATTTGTTGATAGTTTTATTAATAACATTATAAATGTGATAATATATTACTGTTTATAAAATTTTAAAATATTATATTTTATTAAAAAAATTTTTAATTTTGCATTTAATACCATATTAGTTTTTATAATTATAAATAAATAATTTCTAATAGTTTTTTTACAAATAGTATTATTAATAACATTATAAATGTGAAAAATCTAAATGTACTAGTATTCCTATAGAAAAATATATAGACTTATGGTGATCGTTAGTACTAAACCAAATATTAATGCAAGATTCTTTGATGATTGAATAGTTTGGCTGAATAATTATAAGTAGGCCTAACCGATATTTTGGAAGCCAGTCATATCAATTGAAAAGTGGGCCTTTACAATGCTTTAATTATTTAAATATTGTATAGTTATGTGGAAAAACAACTTTTACTCCCAGATTTAATTCTTTTTTTGAGCACTTCATAAAGGTCTAAGCATATTTGTATTAAGTCCCTTAACCTAGTGGTAGCCTACTGTTTAAAAACTAAAACCTTTGTGGCTATGTAGGACCTTCTAAATGTCAACGCCGATGAGTAGTGTAATAATTAAAAATTAAACATTTTGTGCTATTGTATGAGTACTATATAACAATTCAAACTTTTGTTTATAAAATGAAAAATAATATTCTTACCTCTAGAGAAATTCTTGAAGAAAACATATTCATTATGCTCGCCTTTACAATCTGTTATATTATTTTGTTTTAATATGTACGCCTATTTATGATAACTTTAAATAATTTAACAAACAAAAATCAATATCCAAGAAAATATGTTTAGGCCTATAAAATAAATGACAATGACAAATCAAAAGCTATCCTAACCAACAAAAATCTATTTTAAATTCACTACTTTTAAACAGTTATAACAAAGTCTCTAATAAAAATACAATAACTTATAACTTGAAATCTTAGCCTGGTGTTTTATTTATCAACACTGGAGAAACACTCGCAAGTATTTTTTATTACACTTCACAGATGTATTTGGAATAATATAAACATCATAAAACTCGAGGTTTAGCCTAAAGGCCAACACAACACAATCTTGGGGTTAAAATATTTATTTAATAGTCTTGATACACTTAAATTTTCGAATAATGTATATCGATCACTCAGAAACACTCGCTTTTCTTTTTATCACACGCTTTTATTTTATATTTAATAAATAATTATTCTAAGATCACTAAAAAAACGTTTATTTTCCAAGGATAATATGTTCACACCGAAATAATATTCTCAAAAGAACACACAGACTAAGTAGCCGAATTAATATTAAAAAAAGACACTGTATTATTCAAAGTTGTAATAAAATTATTAAAGGTAGCAAAGATACGCCTGTAAATACTCAACTACAATTTTACAAGTATTAAATATTTTTTTCGCTTCAAAATTTTTACTCGCGCACGTGGTTTTATTAACTGTATTTTATAACGAGAATTCACTGTTATAATGTCTATTTAAAATTGTTAGATTTTGGTTATGAAAATAACCGTTTGGTTGGTTGTTAAGTTTTGAAGTTTTCTTTTGCTATTTAATTCAAATTAATTATTAAAAGCAAGAGAACGTTAAAAGTGGCCTTAAATGCTGAAAACAAATATGGCCACTGGATAGAAGCTATGCTGCCGGTGATGACGTAGGGAACTTATTTCAGTTTTTACGGCGAATCGTATCCATACACGGTGTTTACAAAATTTAAACTTAATATTATTTCAAAAACATTTTGTATCTTTTTTACTCTTTACTATCACAAACCATTTATTTATGTTAAAGATATGCGAGGCCAGTTATAAAAATATGAATAACTGAATATAATACTATTAAATGTAAAATTTCACGCTCTATTTAAACTGTAATGGCCACAAGAATTAAAAGAAAAACTAGAATGAATTAACTAGACTTTTTTTCTTAAATTAGATTATGTACAAGAAAATTATACTCTAATCATTGGGGAAGCATTGTTAAAAGTGATTGATAATATTTTTAGTGATAATAATAGTGACACTTACCAAATAATTATTATTTACAAATATGTTGACAAAAGTTACTTTCAGACAATGTTGGCATTACTGATACCATCTGCTCGCTTCTGCTAGCTGTCATGTAAAACCACAAAAGTGGAAATCAGCCTTTACTAATCTTGTTAGATTACATACATACATTCATTACTATTTCCAGCCTGTGGCCCAGGTCAATTATTTATTCAAGCCTTATACATACCAGCTTGCTAGACCTGTCGTAGCTTCATATGCCTTATAATCTAACTTAAGACTAGGACAGGCACAACATCCAGTCCCCAGTCGTTAATTCATCATTGTGGAAGGGTAAACCCACATTTCACCAATGACAAATTTTTAGGACAAGCCGGGACTCGAACCTGGGACCCTTAAGTCAATAGGCAGACACGCTACCGACTGAGCTAAGGTGTCGGATCTTGTTAGATTACATACACTTTTATGTGATCTCCCTCACAATGGTGGGGCTAGCTAGCCCACACATTACATCTTGTTTCAGTTAGATTTTAGGGTGTCTATGGGTGCGAGAAGATTACAAATTTCTAACTTTGTTTTGAATATTTATAAGCTTTGACTTTATTCAGAAAAAAATAATTTTATTGACAATTTCAACAACTAACTCTACAAAATATTCATAAATAAAAAATACACATTTAAATTCATTCATTAACAAGGATGAAATCAGCTAAACATTTAGTAAATTAATTATCTAAGGTGTCTAAAGCTAGATAACTGTAATAAAATATGATTTTCTTTCATAAAACAATAATAAAAATACTAAAAACTCAATTCAGCTTTGAGAATATTTTATACATTTCATTCAGCTTTGTTTTGAATTAAAAAAATGGATTATCTTCACCCCTTGAAATTTTTATATTTGGTTATAGATACCCTCTAATTTTAAGTATATGAATTAATTGTAAATAGCTCTCTAATTGGCTAGCCCAGCTCTGAGGCCACTGACTGCCCCGAACCTTTGCGAGTATGTTCAAGAAAATACAGAAAGCATTGAAAATGAAACTGTCCTTAATCAAAACACAACCTTTGAAACATAAATTAAAATTTTTACTCTTATAATATACATAATGATGGTTTGGTTGGAAAATAAGCTGCTAGTTGTAATTTCTTTTTAAAAGTCACTACATTTGATAAAGTACATTAGACTATTTACCAAACTATCTTTTTAATACTGTATAGAAAAATTAACAATACCCAACTATATTAAATTACATAATAACCTAGTTTTATAACATTTTTGTTTATTTAAATAAATAAACAAATAAATATAGCTCTTTAAAGACAATTTCTTTTCACTTTATCGTATGCTTTATATGATACCTCCTTTCATATAAAACATAAATAAATTTCCATCATCAATTGTTTGCAGCCTATGACTAGGTTAGTTTCTTAAAATACCTCCATCTTCACCTGTTCTGCCAAGATTCTTCCTCTACTCACGTCCATTTTTCTCCTCTCACTGCACTCTTTTTGTAATCTGCTGCTCCCAACTCTTTCTTGGTCTCCCTTGCGGGTTTTATTTATACATACTTCATTATTTTTGTTATTATTTTCTTTTTCACTTCTCATTACATGTCTATACCATCTCAGCCTTGCTTCCTCTACTATATCATATACCTCCTGTACTCCAACTCCTGCCTGAATATCTTCACTCCAATCTAAACTCTCCTGGTGACAGCTAAAATGCGCCTCAAAAACTTCATCCCATGGAAAATTTCCTGGTCTCTATTACATCCAATGTTCAAGTTTTTGTTGCATACATCTATGGATAATGAGGCTGGTACAAAGTAAATCCTTTATAGTACTTCCTTACACTTCAAGGGCACTTCTCTTACACACTTGTAGAACATCTACCCCTGCTGCCTCTTCTCATTAAATCTTCTCAGCTTCCACCCTTAGCCTCAATTATGCTTCTAAGATATTATATTATATAAATAAATATGTGCTAAGAATTATATAGATTGTATAATGGTTGGGGTTTAGGCCCTTCGCTCTGACTTTTTCATTTATATATATTAGTTTGCCATTGTTTATTTTGTTAAGTTAATACCATTCTTAAAACACCTAAATTTGCTATGGATTAATAGGCTTGCAAGTGCCCAGTATCTATAATATTAAAAGACATTTAATAACAGTTTATATATCACTTATACCAAATTCCCCTCAAGTTATTATAAATCATGTTAACATTATCAAGATTCTGAGAGAGTACCCACTTATTGTTTTCCAATCAATTAGGCCTATTTTAATAAATAGCCTTCAGCATCTTCAATGTATATTCTTTTCTAGGCCTAATTTAATTTTATTTATTATTACTAAATTAGTCAGTTACAAATGTTTAATTATAAGAGCATGTGGGGTTTCATGTTAATAATAATTAGTTCAAATAATAATCAATATGACAATCTCAAATAAAACAGTACTCATAATTTGATGAAATTCTTATGAAATTTAAGAACTTGGGAAATGTCTGTTTTCACTGATATTCTTGTCTTACTTTCAACTAAGTCTGGAGACACAACATAAGACCGACGACTTGTTTGTTTGGCCACCTTTAAATTCACGATACCATTTCTTAATCTTAACTTCAATCATTACAGTAGCTCATAAACTTGACGAGGCTGGCGATGAATTTCCGCTACGTTTGTTTTTATTGCATTAATTTTTTTTATCACAGCACGGATTTTACACACAGTGGGATTTTGATTTTATTGTTAATTTTAAAGCACTTTTACACAACATTTTTAATCACAGAATTCAGACAACTGAGGGTGCCGCTTCATAATGAATCATTCTAAAGCCTCGTGCATATGCCATTATAACTGGGCCTATAACACGGTTGTCATGATCAATCGGCTCTTACTTTCCAAACACTCAAGATATAATCCCCATATCAAAACTTATAAACAACCAAATATTAAGAAAATTCCTTACCATTCAAGCAATAAAGAAAAATACTCAAGCACATAATGTTTCATTCAGCGTTGTTAATGTCTCTTTATGCTTTCTCAGGCCGTAAATATCTGGATGAATGCATGAACCTACTGAAAGGCAGCACTCGAACATGTGTTCATGGACGCGAGTGTCTGTCCTGCCAGGAATGCTGCAGCTCTCTTGCTGCCATGGTAGCCAAACCTTTTGAGTGCCCGGAGTGTCCGCGCGCCTTCTCCAGCACGGCTGCACTTCAGACACATGTGCAGAGCCATGGTGCGGATCGACCATATAGCTGCACTGAGTGCCCAAAGGCCTTCACGCAGCTGAGTGCTCTCCAGGTGAGGTAGCTAGTATGGTCCTCAAGCTGGGCTAAAATGCCCTTTGGTTCATTGTTTTGGTTGATTTTGGAGCATTTTATTGATCATTTTATTATTTATTGCACTAATATACTGTATTGATATAAAAATAGGCCACAATTTTTTCCCAAACATAACCTTTATAAAACCCTCATACAACCTATTATTGCACCCTTAGATAATACATAACAAATGTTGTACCCTTGAGGATTGCATGTAGTTTAAATAGATTATAATTGCTGCCACGGATGGAGCTCTTTTTTAACTGCCTAGCTTCAAAAACGTTATTTTAAAACTAGATAAGACCTTGACTCATAATAATGATGATGATTATGATTATGATGACAAATCTCTAAGCCAAAATGCTGACTGAATGAAATAGGGAAACCTTCTATAGCTTCTACTTTTAATACATGTTTTAGATACTTTTGGTTGGTGTTTTTTGGTACCGTTATTTTATTGTGACAAGAATTTGTCTTGTTTACTAAGTTTGGAACATTATTATCGATCTTTTATTGTGATACTTCACTTTTAAAAACATACCATATTGGCCTGAGTTTGGTACACTCTACACATAATACAACCCTAGAATTTTGAAAGTGTTCTAAATGAAAAATAAACTTTTCTTGGTGCCCAGGTACTCATAAGTTTTTTAATTTTCTCCTCAAAAGTCTTATATTAGTTTCGGAAACACCAAGGTTGTTAGCAGCCTGAATGTTATTTGTTTGTTGCATCTAACATATTGATCTTAGTTTGAAGTTCATATTGTATGTTCTTTCATTCCCTTGTTTACTTAAGACACTGAGGAAGCCTTCATTTTAACCCAATCATTCACGTGCAAATCTGCCCTGGATCATCATCCTCATCATCTGTTTCCAACCTATGGCCGGTACAGTTTAGTAAGATGCCTCCATCTTCCTCTATCCTTCCAACACTCCCTCCTTTAATTTCTTACATTCTTCTCCTTTCACTTGAACACTTTCTGTTATCTGCTTCTCCCATTTCTTTCTTGGCCCAGAATAATTTTAAAAATATTATCACAGCACAGATTCTGCCATCACTTAACATTGACTTACTGAATTATCAGTTCAATGACACAGAAGGTGGAAATCCTCTTTCTATCGCTTTATTTTGACCTTGAGTTTATTATTAGATGTGCGCGCCGATTCCCTCCGGCGGATACAGCTCTAGCATACTACAAAATATACCTTGTAGGACTCTTGCCTTTTTTTTCAGTGAAAAATGTTAGACTGCGCATATAATACGAATACAGTGTTTGGAAGACATTTTTAGTACGGATACAGTAATTAAATAATTTTTTTAAATTTATATGTAAATATGACTTAAATTCAACCTTTATTTAAAGCGCTATATAATTTACAAAACAGTGTACAAACTGTAAAACCTGCTGAAGAAAAGGAACTTTCAATGGCCCACTTACTTCACTTTTGAGTTTTTAGGTTAGAATGAAGTTGCTGGTAACAAATAGTAAATAACACATTGTAGATCATGATTAGAAAAGGTCAATGTCAATGGTCAATGGCTAAGGCAATAAGACATGTAATTACTATTAATGGGTACAGCATGTTATATACATTCCATTCTTAGCCATTTATTTCTTAAAATATCCAAAATATTGATATCAGCCATACATTATTCCAAACATTAAAACCCGTAGAATCGATTTGACCCAAAAAAGAAGAAAAAAAAAAAACTTTTAAATTATATAAGAAAAAAATTTTCACTCACCAAAGCGATGGGATATCTTTTGGTTGTTCTATAACTATATGAACACAACACCAAACATAACTTTTATTGTCTTTATGAAGGCATAAAAACCATCTATAACGACCACAGTTAACTTTACTTTGTAGTAAATTTAACTTAAAGTTATTTGACTCAGTGTAGGTGATCACAAGTATCCATAATGACTAAATTCTAGAAGAAGTTAAACATAATGTTGATAATGTCATGGAAATAACACATCTAGTTTATATTACTTATTATGGCACCTATCCAACCCAGCTTAACCTAACCTTTCATGTGTTAATAAATTAAATTTATGGTTATAGATCAAATAAACTATTTAATGTACTAAATTTTGTTTGGACAGGATCCCAAACCTTTGTCGGGAATTTATCAATTCCCCTTAGTTGGGCGGGATTAACCCCTTCCCGAAAAGTTTTGGGCAGGGAAACAAAACAAAGGGTGTACCCTCGTGTTCTAGCAGTTACTGAGGACTCATCACTATCAATCTCTTTTATAGACAGTCTTCTTCATTGTTCTTTAGCAAACTTGTAGGCTGGGATTGTAGAGAGACAAACAAGTTGGGAGGCTCTTGACTTATTGTGCTCTGTCTATCAACAGTTATTTGTCAACTTCAGCAAGTGAAAGAGCTTTAAAAATTTATATAAGGACAGAGATATATATTCTTCTATTCTTTGGGGTGTGGAAATGAGAGGAAGGGGATGAAGGAAATAGCTTGCCAAGGTCAACCATTTATGAGGGTTCATAGTGTCTTTTGTTAACGAGCAAAACAGAGAGTAGGGTATAAGGGGTGTTAAAGAAGCACCTTTAAGTGCTGTCAAACCTAGAGAGAAAATTTAAGGGGTATTAAACCTAGATAACATTTAAGGGGTTTTAATAAACCTAAGTAACTTTTGAGAGGTTTCAAACCTAGATAATATTTTGCAGTTTCATACTCGAAGCACATTGAAGAGGTGCCAAACATTACATTTTGTAGTATTTTTGCATTCTGTAAATAATTAAATATAAAACAACATTTTCAAAAGAAATTAACTAGTAAAAATAAATTCCATCAAAAATGTAATAGAAATTAATTATTTGATTGAAATTATTTGATAGTTATTCAAAATTTTGTTATTTGATTTGATAAAAAATGCTATTCGCACACCTCTCTTTATTTTATTATAGTATTTTTTATTATTTTCATTACCTTTAGCAAGGTTTTTTCACCACAGCATCTTATTACTTGCTCCGGTTGTACATCTTTGTACTAATGACTCTAGTATGTTATAAATGAGGAAGATTGAATTTAAAGGAGGTGTACCTACATTTGCGGGGATAGAGTGGGAAACCATTTAGGAAAAATCATCCCTTAGTACACCTGACCAGGATTGAACTACAATCTCCCCGTCATCAGCAGTCTAGTCTATTGCGATAGTGATGCCTTAGATCATGTGAACACCGAAGCGAGCTTTAATAATATCATAACTCTTACAATTCTTATCATATTAGTTTAGACATCAACATTAATTTTTGTTAATCTTTAAATTATTCTAAAGCGTAATTTTAAAATTTCCCATTCCAAATCTCGATATTTTGACTTATTTCCTGTCCTGTTCCCATCCCGAAGTAAAAAGTAATTCCTGTCCATCCCTAGTAATAATTAATCTTGGATGGTACACATGCAATGATGTGAGGATTTTAGTGCACATTCTGCAAGATCACAAGTGTCACAAAGAATCATGGGATTACATCATCCGTCCAGTGCGCAGGATCACAGAAAAACTACACGTCATCTCAATATATTTCGAAAATGATTTGAGGGATGTGTTGGCGAGTTTCATTTAAGTATAGTAGTTAATAAAATAAATTCTAAATCTTGGTGTCATTCGATTCTTTGTACAATAATGTGCATAATAAAGTGAATAAAATAATCTAAACATTTTACCATTACAATGAAAAAGAGTCTAAAATAAGACGGATAAAACATATTATAGCCCTTTTAACATTAGGAAAGCTAAAGGAAATAGCATGTATTTGATTATTTCAAAGTAAATTAATTTTCAGACTTAAATAGTTTTTTTCCATTTCAAAGGGATCATATTTTTACTGTACAACTATATTCAGGGGCAACTTATTTTCATGTTGCTATGGTATTTTAAACATTGACTTATATTTTATTTTAATTAATCACATCAAAATCACACAATATTCGAACATGACAAATCAATTATATGACAAATTAGATGATCGTAACTTAGCCTTAGGCATCTTCATTGATTTATGTAAGGCATTTGACACCGTAGATAATTTCACTCTTCTTTATAAAATGGAATATTATGGCAAAAGAGGTATTGTACTTCAACTTTTTCAAAGTTATCTATTAAATAGAGGACAATTTGTTCAAATAAACAGATTTAAGTCGGGTATAAGACCGATATCATGTGGTGTTTGTTCCCAAAGGCTATAATTTGGGACCTATCCTATTCCTTATGTATATTAATGATTTACCTAATTGTATAACGCATTATAATACCCATTTATTTGCTGATGACAATGCTATAATTAATTTTAGTAAAGGATAATGAATTTTGGTATACAGAAGTATACCAAGTATACAGTATACAGAAATTTACAGAGTGATTTAGGGGGCTTATCAAAATGTCTTAGAGTGAACAAATTATCTTTGAATGTCACAAAAACAAAATATATGAAATTACTCAATCAAGTCTAAACAACATAGAAATGAAAATATTGATATAAAAATAAATGTAGAGAAAATAAAGCAAGTAAAGTGCATCAAATAGCTGGCCACCACCTAATGTCTAATGGGGATTAAATATTTGGGACTCTACAACAAAACCACACTTCAACCACCTTCTAGTTAAATTACTACCAAAACTTAATATATTATATACAAAAAATTGTCAGAATTATAACTTTTTAAGATTTCAAAGCACATAGTACACCATCGTTTAGATTACTTGGATTCTTAAATATGAGACAGCTAATTAAATATAAGATGTTAATACTTATGTATGATAGCATACATCATATAAATAATTCAACTTGCTTAGAATTTAGATATGTTAATCAAAGCTTATCGTCCAGAAATAAGACCACAAAAATACTAATAGTGCCAAAAGCTAAAATCGAGTTTTTTTTATGAAATCAAGCTTTCGTTGGAATGCTGCAAAGACTCGAACTCGTTGGACCAAAATATTAGATATTTTTTCTAGGTGTAGCACCAATCTTGAAATAAAAATACCCATTGTGTCAGATTAACACCTTATTTATATAGTAAACAGTTTATTTATGAAACAGCCTATCATTAGTTATGCAATTTATATATTTTTACCTTGTTTATCTACAATTTTATGCCTTCAGCTCTAAATTCTGTACACACATCAAGAGGCGCATCAACCAGATTTTCTGTAATGCATCTAGAATAATAATAATAATAATAATGAATATCTCAAAACTTGAAATTAAAATGGAAATTGTAATAATCTTTAATTTGTATTGTATTGTATTAATTAATTAATAATAATAATAATAACTCTCTCATTCTCTCTTCAACTTGAAGCTAATTTTTTACCACACAAAAAATAATGTGAAATATTTACATCGTAATTTCTTAAAAAATGAAACAAAAAAAATCATATGGAAATAAATTAAATGCTAATAATAACTAGTCAAAAAGAGAGGAATACTCAAAAGTAGGTTACAAATATTTACAACAAAAATGATAAATAACTAAAGTTAAAATTTTGTTTGTAGTAGTAAAATAAAAATTTTCAAAGGAATGTTTCAATATGAATTATTGGCAACTCACTATAGAGAAGAGAAAGTCCAATTTAAATTTAATGTATAATCCATGTTTTCTTTATTTTTGTGAATGTAATTTTGTACAATAGTTATTTATTTGGAAACATATTTTATCGCTGCTTGTTTGAAGTTTTAGTTTTCCTGGAAAAGGAAAGCTAAAACAAATTTGAAAAAAAATAAAAATAAAAAAAATTACAAATTGTTAATTCTTTAATTCTTTGTATAGATTTGATATATTAAATTAGCCCGCGTCTAAGCCCGTCGGTTATACGCACTTACGCTAATGTGCAATGTTAGGTGATTGTGAGATGAAATGAGACCTACAGTTAACGTGGAATCGAACCACGGTAGAGGCCTGGCATTCTCACATTCACAAGCTGTGATTAATAACATCTTGTCAGAGGTGAAGGAGGGTTTGCAATCAGATAAATCTGTGCGGACCGAGGATTGAACCCGGACCTCAGCACAGAAGTCTGACACTTACCCTAGACCACCAGGTCACAAGATTTGATATTAATTACAAGAAACTAAGCTCGTTTTTACCAAATTTTAAATTTAACTTAATTTATGTTTCTAAATTGTGTTCATTATGAGGGCTATTAATTAACAGTTCAATTTAAGGGGTAAATTGAGAATTGTTTAAGAACAAGTGCACCCACATCTATATGGAGAACAAATGGGAAAACTACATCAATAAAATGTTTGTGGAAAACCATCTCCAATACACCTCGCTGAGATTTGAACCCTGACCTCACTGTTACCTGCAATCAAGTCTGTTGATAGACTGACACCTTGGAATGTGTAACCACTGGCGCAGGTTATTAGATTGGCTAACTTTGCTATCCTCTAAAACATTTGAAATTACGGGTGTGTGAAGCTTCAAAAATTTTGACTTCAATGCGAAAGTAAGATTCCGGATTCGACATCTATGAAGTTTTACCAAAAATAATATTTTAAGTTAAAACACCCATTTATGTCTATATTTTTTTCATTTTCTGCTGTTATTTCCATCACATATAAGGGTTCTCATAAAAAAAAAAAAAAAAAAAAAAAAAAAAAAAAAAAAAAAAAATCTAAAATAATTAAATTACATTTTGTGATAATACCTTAATTTATTATTTTAAGATGAAATATATTAGTTATTATGTTTGAAATATAGCATTTTGTAAATGATATTTAATACCTAAATTTACATAGATGCAAAGTATGATATTTTTATCCAACATTAAACATATTTTCAAATATTCAAACTTGGATTGGTTTTCGGGAATATTTCATATTATTTGATTCCACTTCACTACAAATTGATAAAAGTGGGCTTCACACACCCCTATTTGAAACTGTCATATATTGGCACAACTGAAACCAGCGTTGAAAACATGAAAAAATATACATTAAAGGTAATTTGTTTTTCTGATAAAATCTTTTCTTTTTAATTATCTATATATTTGGCAAATTTCTCTAATTTTTTAAAATATTTATTAGAGTTTGACACTTATTAAGAAGCTTTATTAGTTCACTTAAGGTCTCATAATTTTTCTTTTGTATGCGCCAGGTTCATCGCAGAACTCACTCGGGAGAAAAACCGTACTCTTGTAGTCAGTGCGGCAAGAGATTCACTCAGATCAGTGCTCTGCAGGTAAACAGCTTCAGAGCTTTGATGGACCTGCTTGAAACTAATAGCACAGTTTCAAACTGATAATAATTGTGAACTATAAAGCTCTCTTTATTTTATACTACTATATTTTCACATTAAATCACTAAGAAATACCGCACGGCTTTTATTTTATTTAAATTTTTTATTATCCTTTATGTTTTGGATTGAAGTTGATATTACCTGCATTTGTGGTTACAAAGACTAAACGTCTTGATTGCCGTTTAAGAGTAGGTCGAGTTTAACCCCCCTTCCCCCCTTCTGAGTATATTAATAAGTTTTTCACAAAATGGTTTCTCTCTTTCAATCCATGTAAATATAGGTTCAATTTCCTCTAAGCTATAACCTTACTATTCTAATTTCTGATGCAATTAATGTGTATCTTAAGAATGGTACTAGGACACAACGTAAAAAAAAAATTATTGCTTTCTAAAGAAACTTTGAGAGATTATATTGACACCATGCATTTCCTTTTAATAATGAGAATATGATGATGTGCTACAGAAATAAATCAAGAGTCTTTATTAGTGAATATTTTTCATTACAAATATATGAACATTGTTCAAGTGCTAATGCTCCTTTAAGAAATTATAATTTCAGTACCTACTGAGTTTTTTTCTAGATAGTCACTTTTTGGATATTGTTGATGGTAATTGATATCATCATCATCATCAACTGTTTCCAGCCTGTGGCCGGTGAGTTTAGTAAAATGCCTCCATCTTCCTCTATACTTCCACCATTCTTCCTCCTTTTATTGCTTCTATTCTTCTCTCATTTGCACACTTGTTATCTTCTTCCCCATCTCTTTTTGGTCTCCCTTGTGGTCTTTTTCTTACATACCTACTTCATTTTCAACATTTTCTTTAGCATCCTCTCTTTTTCCATCCTTATTACATGCCCATACCATCTCACTCTTGCTTCCTATACTATCTCATGTACTCCCTATACCCCACTCTTTCTTGGATAACGGCGTAGTTGGCTAACGCGCCAGTCGTGTTGAGCCAGACCTTCGAGGACGGGAGATCGAGGTTCGAATCTCGGTCGGGTGAACTGGGGGTGGTTTTTCCTAAATGGTTTTCCACTCTCCCTCCACGCAAATGCGGGTTCCTTCCTCTAATTCAACCTTCCAATTCCTATCCATTGCGTAATTATACTAATGCGGTATAACCCAACGGGTTAAGACGCGGTGCTAAATAATAATTTCTTGGATAACGTCATTCCTGATCTTGTTTCTCCTCGTGACAGCTAAACTGCGCTTCATAAAATTCATACCCATAACCTCCACTTTCCTTGTCTCTCTTACATTCAATGTCCGTGTTTCTGCTGCATGTGACAATGGGTACAAAGTACGCCCTGCACAACACTTCCTTGTACTTCAAGGGCACTTCCCTTGTCCATAGCAAGTCTCTTACACTGAACTAATGTAACTTATAAAATCATTAGGGGTGTGTGAAGCTTTAAAAACTTTGATTCTCTTTGAATATGTGTTCGCTTCGACTTCGATTAGAGAGTAAAATTCCTGATTTGACAGTTACTAAGCTTAAAAAATAATAATTAAAACACATGTTTTAAGTTTATTATTTTGTAACCCTGGAAAGTGAAAGCTTCATTTACGAGACGAGGGTAAAGGAATGTTTAGCCTCTCCCATCCCTCCATGAATTTGGCAGGCACCGAGGTTCTCGATACCTTCATTTGGTCTTGACTGAATGTCAGGAATGTGGATTCATTGCGGTATCTGTATCTATGGAGTGAGTTTCAGAAGTCACCTTGTCCTGCAGACGAAGCATTAGCTTCTACATAACTTTTACATTTTATCTTCATACTTTAGTTTTATACTCTATATTTATTATCACTTTGTAAACATTCCATAGACGTTTGTACATAATCTATAAAACTTTAGTAAATTAGTGTAAATATCATATATAGTATTTTTTCCCTTGTAAATACTCTCCAAATGTTTATAAATTAGACAAAACTTAAATAAATTAGTGTAAACATTGTACTTTTTTCCCTGCGAAATTCTTGTCTGTTTTATTTTGTGTTCATTTGTATTTTTGTGATGGCTGAAAGCATTGAAAATAATCAACAGAAAATTTGACAGAATCTACCAAACTATGATGAACCACATGATTATAGTCACAATAGTGATAATGAATCAGGTCATGTAGAATATGAAAATACTGTGGACTGTGATGATAGTGATCATGATCCAAATTATGTTCTTGAGATTAAGCCTGATACACATTTTAGTTTAGATTATGGTGATGATGTTGGTGTTATTCTAGTGATGAAAAAAGCACAATTGGAACAAGATAACTAAGCTCACAGCCATTTCTTCTGGAGATAATGCTCTTCCTAGTTCGAGCAATGCAACCAATCAACATCAGCAAAGAAAAATTTTACCCAGTGATTCTTATATTATAACTTGTAAAAAAATGTCTGAAAGGTAAAGATGGTTGTAATTGGTCTTCTGTGTCATCAAATAAGCCTACTCATATAGCAGCACAAAATATTGTCCACATTCGCCAGGGACCAATGGATTGCGCAAAAGAAAGATCTTTTATAAAATAATTATTCTCGTTATTTTTTACCTACCAAATGTGTAATAAAATTATTGAATGCATTAATTAAGCGATATCAGAGACAAGCAAAGATTATAAAGAACATACTTCTACTTTTCTACATTATGTGAGGACGAATTTTGTGCGTTTTTAGTAATACTTATTTTATCCACTGCACAAAAGGAAAGTCATCTAACTTCCAAGGAAATGTTCAATTCTGATTACACTGGCAGGAAATAGAGGATACAAAGCTTCTATGAGCTGCAACAGGTTTGATTTCATTATAGAATATATATGATTCGATGATCATGCAACAAGAGACGAAAGAAAATAATATCACTTTCCTGTAATACAAGAACTCTGAGAATATCTTATAACAGGCTGTAGGGATTCTTATCTTACAATTGATGGAAAATTATTAAAGTTTAGAGGTAGATGCAGTTTTAGGATGTACATACCTAATAATCCAGCAAAATGTGTAATCAAAATAGTAATGACATGGGACACTGCCACAAAATACATGATTGACACCGTCCTGTAACTTGGTAAAGGTACTACTAGAGGTATACCTCTTGCAGACTCTTTTGTTAAATAATTGACTAAAACTGTTCAAGGATCAAATAGAAATGGTTCACATCACTCCTTTTAGCAAACAAGATGTTGGCTTACAAGTTCACAGCTGTTGGAACCTTATGCCGGAAAAAGAGAGATATTTTAGTTATAAAAAAACAAAAAAATTTCATCTTTATTTTGTTTTGATGGTCCCAAAACAATGGTATAGTACAAGACTAAAAACAATAAAGTAATTTTATTACTCTCAACATGTCATGAAAAGCCAAACATCAATGAACAGACCAAAAACTCGAGATGATTGATTTTTACAACACATGTCATGCAGTAGAAAAACAAGATGGTGGTCACTTTGTGTCTTTCAATTTAACTCTATTAAATTTGTATGGGATACATATTAGTAACAAAGTGAGTAAAGGAGAAAAACCAATAGTAAGATGTCAAATTGCTAAGAAGCTTCTCTGAGAACTTGTGCGACCACGGTTTCAACGCCCTCTTGAAATGTCTAACCTTCCGCGACCACTTTTTCAGGAAATAGCGGGAATCCTAAATGTAAACCAGCCAACTTTTCAACAAAATCAACTGTAACTGCAAACTAGGGAAATCTGTGCTTTCTCTATGTCAAAAAAACAAATAATGACGAGATACCGATGCTGTCGCTGCTCCAAAGAAATGCACATCAAGGAATGTGCTGTGTAGAATGTGTAGAGGGACTTTAAATTTTCATTATATTTTAGGATTAAGGTAAAAATATTTTTACATGTAACTAAATTATAGTTTTGAGTATATTTTTTATTTCTTATTGATTTATCTATGCTCATCTCAATGATGAATCTTTAGCTTAAACATGATTCCATATATATATATATATATATATATATATATATAGCATTTGTGTCAGGAGCTAGAAATATATTTTGTAACAGCACAAATGGCTCAATAGAGACCACATCAGGGTATTTCTGCACAATGTTACATACTTAAATTCACTGCAAGATTGCACTAAAAACAGTCCAAGCCATTTAAGGATTCTTATTAATTTTTTTTAACATCATACACCACTGAAAAATACTATAACTTGAAGTAAATAACTGCCATATCCTAATCATTAGAGGACATAGGAATAATAATACATGATGAATACATTATTGATAACTGGCTGATTTAGGCACTACTCTATCCAAATATTTTTTTAAATTTCTCAATATTAGAGATATCAAACCTGATTCCTCAATACCATCTCCTCTTACTAGTATTGAAAGAATCAAGAATCTATCTAATGTCACAATTTTTTATACCTTAATTCTTAATTCTCATATCCCAGAGAGTGAAAGTTCTGTTATTAAACAATATAACAATATTCAGAATTTGGTGCTTTTTCATTGTATGCATTTAATACATTTTTATTTGGGATTGTGTGTATTTTTGGTTATTTTTAACAACAAACTAGGTCTAAAATTTTATATATATATATTTTTAAATTTGGCTTGAAATTTGTAACCAAACCTTAGCTAATATTATTTATAATTATTCATAATAACATAGTTTCTAAGTGTTTTTTTAAATTTATAATTTGGCTGTCTAAAAACAATTTTTCTTTCAATTAAAGTTTTAAATTTCAGTGAGATTATCATTCATGTGAATTTATACAAAATGTTGCCATCCTATTTAAAATATTTACACCAGTAAAAAAAAAAAATAATTGGTGACCTGGTGGTCTAGGGGTAAAGTGTCGGACTTCTGAGCTGGCGTCCGGGGTTCAATCCTCGGTCCTGGCACAGATTTATCTGATTACCAAACCCTTCCTTCACCTCTGACAAGATGTGTATTAATCACAACTTGTGAATGTGAGGAATGCCAGGCCTCCACTGTGGTTCGGATTCCACGTTAAACTGTAGGTCCTCCATTTCATCTCACAATCACCCTACCATTACACATTAGCGTAAGTGCGTATAGCCAGAACGGGTAGTAAGATGCGGTGCTAATAATAATAATAATAATAATAGTAAAAAAATACCAAGTTGTATCAAGTAACCATTCGCAAACCCTTAATTATTACAATATATAAATAAATAACATATTATAATGTCAGGCAAAATGCATGGACAAATATTGGAAATTGTTAGTGTTGATGAATCATATTTCATAATCAAAGAATTGTTGTTAAAATTTAAGAATTTGAATAATGAAAGCCAAGAGTTTAAATATTTGCACTATAGATAATTTTTAGTGCCATCTGATATCAAATATACTTACATAGTTCCCCAAGATATACTTACAAGTATATATTTTATTGATGTTTCTTTCCATGGTGTTTATTAAATTCTGTAATGGTTTATAATTATTGTAGGTTCATGCGAGGACACACAGCGGGGAGAAGCCATATTCTTGTACTGACTGCGATAAGAAGTTCTCGCAGATCAGCGCTCTTCAGGTCCATGGCAGGACACACACAGGAGAGAAACCGTTTATGTGTGTCCTGTGTAACAAGAGATTTTCACAAGTCAGTGCTCTGCAGGTATGTTTAGTCCTTAGGAGAAAACCTTTACAGGCGTCCTGTTTAGCAAGAAACTCTACAAAGTTAGTGCTCTCTAGTTATATGTAGTCCTTAGGAGAAAACCTTTATAGGCGTCCTGTTTAGCAAGAGACTCTACAAAGTTAGTGCTTTCTAGTTATATGTAGTCCTTAGGAAAACACCTTCGTAATTTCGGCATGAGATCGGGTATGTCACAACACTGCCAGGGTACTGGAAGCGCTCAATTTCCTCTAGTTTCAATCCATTCAGTTCGATGTTTGCCCGAAATTTTGTCTGCTGACTTTCATAACAAGGGTTTTTGTCTAACTTATATTGAGGCCAAACACATTAAACTCTCAAATCCACGTTAACTTGTGTTGCACTTGTTTGGTGCTTCCCCAGATCACCACATCATCAGGAAAAGCCAAAGCCTTGAAGTCATTGTTCCTATTCATTTGTTTCAATCTCTTCATAGTTTAATCCATTAAACTCACCAAAAAATTGTAGGCCTCAACATTCAAAATTAAAACACAACAAAACACCTAATTATGTAATTTTTGGGGTACATCAGTCTTCTTCTTGCGCAGAAGAGAGTAAAACACAGACTGGACTCTGGCAGCGTGGTTATAGGTTGATCATGGTCAATCATGATGAAGAAGGATAAAGGTTTGGAGGCTTAAAAATGAAAAGGAAATAAAAGTGTATATAAGAAAGGCCCAAAGATAATATGCAAGGTGTAGAGGGGGAGAAAGGTCTAAGAAAAGTTTGGTCGAAGCTGCAGAGGAGGTATGTGGGAGGACAAGTGATAAGAGGAAGTGGAAGGAGACACCCTGGTGGAACAATTGGATTAAGGAAGAAATGGAGGAGAAGAATAAAGCTTTCAGAAGGTGTTTTAAGGATAGGAATGAGGAAACAGAGGAAGACTATAGGGAGAAGAAGAAAAGAGCAAAGTGTGTGGTACAGGAAGCCAGGAAGGATTGGCTCTAAAAATGGACAGAGATGCTGGGATGGAATGTGAAAGGAAGTGGGGTGTGTAACAGGAAGTGAGAGAAAAGGCAAGCAGTTAGAATTATAGATGAATAAGGAAGAACAATGAAGACAGGAGAAAGAGAAAAGTAACTATTGAGCATATATTTGGAGTTGCTCAGCCTGAAAAAGGAAGGGGATGAGAGTAAAGCAGAGGAGCATGGATAATTAGTAGAAAAGGAGGGATTGGGTCCAACACGGGAAAGAGGTGGGTACATTAAAGGGGATGAAACAAAGAAAAATACCATATTTGGATGAACTAACTGTGGAAATGATAGGGGCTGCAGGAGAAGTAGGTATACACTGTTATACTGGACACTGAGAATGATTTGGACGGAGAACAAAATACTGGAAAACTGGAAGAAAGCAATTATATTACTTATTTTTAATAAAGGAGTCAGGAAGTGGTGTATGAATTATAGGCGAATAATGCTAATGTGCCACTGTACAAACATATTTAAGAATATACTAGAAAAAATAATAATAAAGTGAAATGAAGGTGTAGAGAAGAACAACACGGATTTAGGGAACAAAGGTCTACAATAGACTTGAACATCACTACACGATAACTAATGGAAAGAAGCTATGAATTGGAAAAGGTGTTAGTAATGGTATTCATGGATGTTGAGGAGGCGTTGGTAATGTGGATAGTAGAAATAAAGCCTGAAAAGCAACAGAGGAGGATAAAATGGAAAGCGAAATATTAAAGAGTAAGTATGTGGAGGATAACGGGAGCTGTGTTAAGACAGAGAAGGGTAGACAAAGTGGTTCCAAATAAAAAAAAATGTGAAGCTGTAGAGTGCACTCCCACAATTACTCTTTGTAATGGTAATGAAAATGGTCATGAATTAATTGGCAAGAAAACTCGGTGAGGAAAAAATGAAAGCCATGATGTTTGCTGAGGACTTGATGACATGGGGGGAGAAGTAAGAGGAAGTACAGGAACAGATGCAGGAATGGAATGAGAAAGTGAAAGGGTGTGGAGTGAAATTTAGCACCGCAAAGTGTGAAGTGATGGTAATGACAAAGAAGATTGATGACTGCTTAGTAAAGCTATAAAGTTGGAAGGAGTAGAGCTGAGAAAAGTACAGAACGTAAAATATCTTGGAAGCTTGATTGAGGCGAAGGGTGGGAGTAGAGAGGTTCTAATAAGAAAAGGGAAAAGGGCAGAAGGGGGTCGGAGTTGTTGTATAGGTGTATAAGAGACTTTCTATGGAGAAGAGAAGTGCCTTTGAAGCGTAAGGTAGTGCTGTATAGGTTGTACTTTATACCTATTGTCACATATGCAGCAGAAACTGGGACATTGAATGTAAGAGAGATAAGGAAAGTGGAGGCCATGAGAATGAGGTTTTTGAGGAGTGTTAACTGTGGGGCTGTCGAACTCGATACCTCAATAACCTCGATCCCTCCTGCTCCCAACAAACTGTTCTTAAACCTTTCCCATTCAACCTCTACACTTTGCATCTCATCCTTTGGTATAACGCTTCTTGCCTTTCTTAGGTACAGCTCTCTTTCCTCTTCATTTTTTAGCCTCCACACCCTTATTCTTCTTTATTGTCTTAGTACCTTCCTCCTACATCCCTATCCCTTTATGTCTGCCACCAACAACCTGTGGCCACTATATCTAGGGACGCACACTTGGTATTACCTTGATATTTAAGGTCTGCCTTTTCATTTCTTCGTCCATGATAAAGTAGTCTATCATCGACTTCTGCTCGCCATCCCAACTGTATTGAGTGATCTTATGACCTTCTCTTTCCTTTCTTAAACCAGCTGTTTGGCATTTTAATTTTATTTCTCGCACATAACTCCAACAGCCTTCTACCCTCCTAGTTTTTCACTCCCCACCCTTCTTTCCCTAACACTTTCTCAAAACTCTCTCTTTTCCTACTTTTGCAAAAATAGGAAAAGCTGTAATTAATATAGAAATCAAATAAAGCCAACTGGAAATTTGATGCAATTTTTTCCTATTTGTATCTCTTTTCCAGGGCAAATAGTTAAGAATCGGGATGGGCCCTTTAATCTATAGGGATATTCACGATTCGACGATTCAAGAAAATTTTGGATTCAAGACTCGATTTAAAAAAATATCTTATAAGTGAAATTTGTTTTAGAGATCTAATACAGATTATTGGTGGCTCAGAACCATTTCTAATTACAGAATAAACTTAACAACTGGACCTCAGAGCAGTAATTTAACACTAAACTGAATGTATGACTGTTATAATGAATGGATTATAAGAAAGAATATTAATATTAAGTAACTATCTTATTTTCTCTTAGTCTTTTATATTTATATTTGATCTTTATGTTCATAATTTTTTTCAAGATTCGAATTTGATTTTCGGGATTCGTGATCCAAAGGTAAATTGGAAATTTTTATTGGGAATTTGGATTTGTAAAATAGTGGATTCGACCCCAACTCTAGTTTAAAATACTATTCATATCATCAAAAGATTACACTGACATTCAGAAATAATTTATAAAAACTTTACATCGTCTTCTTTAAGTTCATGGAACAGATTTTAAAAACTGCCACTTATCATACAAAATTATTAAATGGGGCATGTTCAAAGTTCTATTTTGTTTTTACTTTTTAATTTGAACTGCATGCATTAATATTCTAGCCTCTTCTAGTTTAAGCATTGTAGAATATCGACCAGCAGCTGTGTTACCTTACAAGCTCAAGTGTGCTTTATTCCGGCTCAAGGTATTTATCAGCTCTCATGAACCAGAACATGTATGCTCATCTGAAAGAGGCCTTAGGATATTGCTACTTGTATCAAGTATGACATTTTATATAAACACATTTCTCTTGGATCAATCGGGTGATTAATCCATATTTTCAAACTTCTTTTACTCGTAAATATGTGGTAATTTTATACTCTTAGACACTATTTCAATCCCAAAATTTTTTGGCATAATATTATTTCATACATCACTAGGTTGATAAACTTGGCCGAAGTCAAAGTAACTGATCCAGCTGATATTAGTTTCTAACTTGTAACTATTTTATTTATTGAATTTATCATTCATTAATTGCTAACCACAAAAAGGGAACATGTCTAACAAATACATAAATTTACAAATTCATAGCTCCTATATATAGATGCATTGTTTACTCCCTAAAGCAAACATGTACTGTAGAATACCTTTGTGTGAAGGCACTTTAAAAAATAACATTTACTGTGAATATGGAACAAATCCTGGATTGCAAAATATTTTTGGTTTCTCTTGAAATTTTTTTTATGTTTTCTTTCTGCAGTTAGCAATTCACTTAGGTTATACAATGATTTCTAGAGTGGCATAGATATGCTAGACAAATTATTAAATTTTGCCAAAAAAATACAATTTTATTATAGTTTTAATTTCTGCTCAATCTTTGTCTGTGTATTAATAATTTTGTAAATTTTGGAGGACTTGAAATCTCCCTTAATGGACACTTTTAACAACGGATATATACTTCTTTAAAGTAAACTATTTATATTTCCCCGGAAAAAATATTTGGGATCTTAAGGTGAAAAAAACTTCCAATAACAGAAACGGTCACTGCTAGAAACACATAGTTATGCATAACAATCTTCAAAAAGCAGACACACATTGAAAACACCAGGCCATGTAGTGTTTTACTGTAAGAATGTTAGGATTACCGCTTTCTCGTGTGAGGTGTTAACAGTACCGCCTTCCCACATTAGTGAAAGTTTCTGAAATTGTCTTACCTATGTAGTATTGACTATGGTACTTCAAGGTCATACCTCCCACCCCTTACAATCCATCAGCGGGGATGTTCTAACAGTTAAGTATGTGATTGTTTGTACATAAACAGTACGGAAGGATTATTGTTCACATTTCATTTTATTTGCAAATTGTTTTGTATATCTGCAATCTGTACACAAAGCTATGAACAATATTTATTCATTAGTCATATTTATCTTGCAAAAAATACTACACAGTACAGCAATTAGATTGATGTAGTTAACATCCACAGTTTAAAGGTTCATGGAGATTAAACTTTGTTCATGCAATGTCATTAAAAAAAATCCCAATAACGGACACATCTTAGTAGCGGATATTTTTTTGAGTCCAGAAGATGTCTGCTATTAAGATATTTTTAACTGTTCTTATTTATAAAAAGTTGATAAAACCTTATTTATATGTTCAAAATGTTCTTTTAGCTTTTTACTACAACAATTTGATAATTTGTTGGTGACCAACTCTACCATTTGTTTTGGTTTATTTAAAAGGAGAAAACATGCAAAATAATTAGGGGTGTGTGAACTCCATTTTTTCAATTTGAAGCAATTTCGAATTGAATATATTATGATTAAAAAATATAAAATGGTGATTATTTATACATAATTTTATGAACTAAAATTACTTGGAATAGTTATATTGCACAATTGTTTATAATATTTTGTTTTAGTGATTAATTTACTATCACAACTTAAATGCCACTTCATTTTTTTCCCCACATTAATAAATATTACTTATATATACAGCAGCTCATAATTTCAATAATTGAGCATAAATTGAATATTTTAGCTTTCAATATTTTTATTGAGAAAGATTCATAATTGTCAAAGCTGGAATTTTTTTAAAGTGAAGACGAAGCTGACATTTGTTTTGGAGCCAAGTTAAAGTTTTGAAGCTTTGTACACACTTAAAAATAATAATTTTTTTTAGGATTTGTCACTCATTATTTTTGTATTTTGTATTTTTACAGAAAAACATCCAATTTTGTGCACGCGCTATTATTTTGTATTTTTACAGAAAAACATCCAATTTGGTGCACTCTCTATTATTTTGTGAAATTTTGTTGATACAAAACATATTAATTCTGACTTTTGGAAATATTTTTAATCAGTCTGCAAATATTAAGCCCAGCTTCTACATTTTACTATTTTACAGGACACATAGATCATGTGGTTGATGATCAGAACTTACTACAATATCTCTTGCCCATTCTGGACAAAAATTGGTTTAACAGTGATTTATTAGATACACATTAAAATAATTCATTTTCCCACTACCGGCTTGCTAGGTGTGTCGTAGCTTCATATGCCTTATAATCTAACTTAAGACTGGGACAGGCACAATATCCAGTTCCTGGCCGTTAATTCATCACTGTGAAAGAGTGAATCCACATTTCACCAACGATAAATTCTTCGTTCATGCCGGGAATCGAACCTGAGACCCTTAGTTCAGAATACAGAAACGCTACTGATTGAGCCAAGGTGGCAGGTATTCCTAAGGAATAAAAAAGTATAAAATTAAAATGATATATTTACCATATATTATTATAATATTATAAGGTTTTATTTAGAAGCCGGGGTTGGAAGTCGAAACATTCTTACCACTTCTCACTCCATGTAAATTTTCTTCTTACTTTGACTCCACAAATCTGGTTTTTATTTGGTGTTTTTTTGTATTGATAGTTATAGTCTTTTGCAAAGTTCAGCTTGAGAGTTGTAATTCTAAGCATAAGTCATGTCTATGCTATGACTATTTGTTTGAAATATAATTCCTTATGAATTCATACATTGAATTGAATATAATTGTCATAAGAATAGTTTCTAATTTTCAATAGACAAATTCTTTGCATCTTTTATGTCCATACTACCTCCAGATAATTAATGTAAAACACCCAAAAGTCCTGTTTCAGAGACACAAAAACAATGCTGCACTTGAAAAACGTGAAATTCTCATATAATATAAATAATCACTAACTTGCTTGCCCACCAAATAAAATACTTTTATCATTACTTAGATTTACGCTTTGAAATATATATACTATTTTCAATATTTTGACATGTAGCGTATTTATAATACATGTGATTGAGTGAGATTTGTAACTGAGAGTCAAACAATATAATCAGCGTAATTTTGGAACCGATAATTGGAATGATAGAAATGTCATAGTTTTGGAACTGATCCATTTGTTAATGCATGTGTGATATTGTATCGGCAGGTTCACAGCCGCATCCACACTGGAGAGAAACCCTACTCCTGTGGGAGTGTCACAAGAAGTTCACTCAGATCAGTGCACTCAATGCACACACTCGCACACACACAGGAGACCGCCCATACCAGTGTGAGGTGTGCTCACGACGCTTCTCACAAGTGGGCTCTCTCCAACGTCATGTCCGAACGCACACTGGCGAGAAACCGTATTCCTGTGACCATTGTGACAGAGCGTTTGCGCAGTTGAGTGCACTGCAGGCCCACTCACGCACTCACACCGGTGACAAACCCTATCGCTGCCGGCAGTGTGAGAAGGCATTTGCTCAGCTGAGTGCACTCCAAGCTCACACACGCACCCACAGTGGCATCAAGCCATATGCTTGCAATGGCTGCGATAAGAAGTTCACTCAAATGAGTTCGCTACAGATTCACACACGTATCCATACGGGATACAAGCCTCACTCATGCGCTCAGTGTGGGAAGGCATTCGCTCAGATGAGCGCCTTGCAAGTTCACCAAAGGATACATGCCAATGGCATGTTTACAATCCCAACAGATGAGTCTAACATTCGACAGGAGAATCGTGCTAGTGACAATGTGTTTACTGCTATTTCGAACAAAACCGAGCTTGGTAAGTCTTCCCACACCAGCGGGGGCATGTTCACTACTGTCTCAAATGAACCTGAGGAGTGTAAGAATCCTCGCACGAGTAATAGTATGTTTACAAACGTCTCAAGTGATACGGAAGTTCATAAGACCACACATTCTCCTGGTAATGTGTTCCCCATTGTTGTAACAGAACCCAATATTCGTGACACACCACACACTAGTAACACAATATTCACTCGTGTCACGGACGAGACGGAATCTCACCAAAAGTCTTGTAGGGACAGTGGATTGTTTCCGTCAGACTCTGGAGATTTAAAAGCAACTCAACTTCCCCATCCCAGTGAAAACATGTTTTCTAATGTTTCAGAGGAATCGTAGTTCCTTGAAAAAACTTTTGTTACCACTAGTGATGCAACACTTATAATGATAGTAATAATAATAATTAATCACAATCAACGAATACAGTCATTTCATAACATAATAAATAACCACATCTAGTGGTTATTCATATTTAATAAATAAATTATGCGTAGCAATATATTTCCAATAGATTTAAAAATCTAGATGTCAATGCTTAATGGGATGTATCTACTTTCATCATGGTAACATTGTCGTTAAAGTTGTCTTTTTTTTTTACTATAAAATTACTACAAAAATATAATTTTCATTTATCATAGCTTTATTAGCATTGGTATGATTAAAATAGAAGAAACTAATAAAGTTTATTTTAATAGTTGCAGATTTTATTTTTAATAGTGCCTGATAGGCTGATGCTTGCATCGGTTACCTACAGGTGCTTGGGGTAGCCCTGCGGACTGGCATGCCTCCGTTGAACTACTTTTGTTATAAGTAGTACACAGAGCTAGGCTGAAAGCCCACGTCATGGCTCCGGTCATGGCGCGGGCCCAGAAATGGTTTGAGCACTGTGGGACAGTGCAGTTTAATCGCCGACGAGTGATGACGTTGGTAGAGGGGTGGGGTCAGGGCTCCTGGCGTTCTGGGCCCTGTGGTCTTGGCCCTTTGGGTTCTGGGCCTGTGGGCCTCGGCCTCTCCGTTCGTGTGGTGAGCCGTTTTAGAGCTCCGGTGCTAACCTGGACAGTTAGTAGTGCATGTGCTAGAACATGGGCGCCTCCACTCATACACACGAGTAGTGGGGAACTACTTTCCCACATGCAATGTGCGTAATTCCATCCTCTACACACGGGAAAGAGTGGAGATCGTAAGGTAGCTTCTGTGAGCGGAAGTAAACAGCTCCAGGTACCACCCTGGACAGGTGGTAGGCATGAGTCCCCAGTGTTGATCATACAATGTATACTGGTAGGGGGGAAGGAGTTAGTTCTCGCCTGCCCAGGTATGTGGCCTGATCCGGATCATCCCACCTTTCGGGGTGGGGGTTGGAGCTTTTTAGATACTGACCTAGAAACTGCCCGGGGCCGGGGCCTAAATGTCAAGTGGGTGCTGTGCGAGCCCGGCTGGCTGCAAGTGTACTAGTACGTATCAGTTAGTAGTAGTTTCAAGGTAATCAAACTCACCCCCTTAGCTTTAGCTATGCCAATATTTTCACTTTCCACAAAATGTTTAAAAAAAAATAATTTATATTCAATAAAAAAAATAAAATGTAAATATAGCTAATAGAGAAATTAAAAGGTGAGGTAATTTTTAGGGGAAAAGTGGTGTTATTTTCTCAAAAGTGATGGTATAATATGCTGAAAGTGATGTTATTATTTACATAAATATGAGTCAAATTAGTATTCGTTAAAAAAAAACTAAGTTATAATTGTCTAAATTATTTGCTCATATTGTGTAGTTAACTATTTATTAACATATTCAGAGAAAAATCAAATATAAATAAGCACAAAACATTTATGCTAAGTAATGTCAAAATTGATCTTTAAATATAATTATCTTCATGTTTTACAAATGGCAATATCAAAATAATCGATTATCAATTTATGTTTAGACCAAACAATAATATCACTGAAACATGTCGTCATAGTAGACTAAACTAATATCGAATAAGGAGAAGGGAATAAAAATAAAGAAGATAAAATTTTGCCAAACATGACTGCCTGTAGCAAGGTCCATGTATATAATAATGTCCTTACTTGGACTTAGTGTGAAATCTTTAAAAGGCTGAAAACAAAGAATCGATCTATTGATTTATCAAAATCAAAATTTAAGTATCGTAATGTGTAAAAGTAGAAATTGTGATATTTTATGTTAACCTAAAAAAAACTTAAATATCTGTGAAAATACTCATAATACAGCCTGTGATCCATTTTATACCTTTAAAATAAGTAAGCATGGATAATATCCATTTAAACAGCAACATTGGTATAGCGCTATTGCCGGTGCTACCAGGCTGAAAACTATATTGCATGACATGGTATTTGCCAAATTACAAAAGAAAATTGTGTTTATTTAGGAAAAAAACACTTAAATTTGGGTTATTTGCATGAAAATAGAATTTGCATAAAAATTTGCGTTACACACAAATGTGAATTTTGCATGTTCCTAATATTTAGCTATATTATATTAAGTATCATTATCTGTAATCATAAACTAGGTGTTCAGGAAAATTAGTACATTTAAACTTGATATTTTATGATCACGCTTAGGATTCCATGTATTTTATATTATGTAGGTAATCAAAAAAAGTGTGGGATTTCATAATAAAATATATCTGAAATAAGTTGAAAAAGTAAAAGGTTTATTTAATAAAATTGTACGGATAAATTACAAGCTTTAATCTAAACTTATATGTTTCATTGTGAGCACCATTTGTAGCTCTACATACATCCAAACAGAAGTGAATTATTTCAGGCGTGAAAGTCACTCTCCCTCTAAGGGGTCTCAAATCACAACAATTTTCTCTGTAAACAAGGTTTTTCATGTAGCCCCACATGAAAAAGGCTAATGGTGTCAGATCAGGACTTCTTGTAGGACATGAGATTGGACCACCTCTACCAAATCCATTGGTCTAGAAACCTCTGACTGATAGCATGGCGCACTTTAATACAACACTTGCTAAAAATTTACAGAAATTGATTTTTCTCTCTGTTTATATTCAATTAGAGAGAAATAAAATTTAAAATCATGTCTAAATAAATGTTTCCTATAATTGTTCTTGCCACAAAAATGAAAGAACTTACAATGCAATCAATACATTAAACCACACATGTTCAATTTGAGACTGTCACAAACATATTCATACATTTTGTTCGGTCACTGTGTTCTCCAAATTATGAAATTCTGCCAATTTAAGATGGCCATTTATGTGGGAAGTCACTAAACATATTCTTTTTAAGTAACTTTCATCATTGTTAATTTCTTTTAGCACCACTTCTTATCACCTTTTCGGTACGCCTATGTGCTAGGGATAAGAAAGGTTTTTAATTTAGAGACAGGGCACTCACATTTGCATGGAGGGAGAGTGGAAAACCATTTAGGAAAAACCACCCTCACTGTACCCGACCAGGATCAAACCCTGATCTCCCTGTCTTCGGCAGTCTAGTCTATTGGGAGAGTAGCATCTAAGACCATGCGGTCACCGAAGCGGGTATCGTCAAATTTATTTAGCATAAATGTAGCGAATTAATCTTGTTCTGGACAACCTTTAATTTTGATTTCATGTTTAAACTGAATCTTGAATCCATGCAATCACCAACGCTTATGGAGTGAGTTCTGAATGGTACTATTTGAAATTACAAGCTTCAAACTATGATAAGCAATTTACTTTTTTGGGCCTTGTTCACTTTGTTTGACTCAGTCTCACTGCTTGGTTGACATGCCTTTACAGTCCATGGTCTTTTCAAATTCAGATTGATTAAACCAACTAGTGATAGTCTTAAGTGTAGGCGCTTCTTGTTCATACATACTTCAAAAAGGATGTTGCACTGTTAAGGTGTGTATATTGTATACACTAGAGGCAAATTGGAGGTGAGGCAGTGATGGCGAACAGAACAAGGCAAACTTAGCTGAGCCAACTTGTGTCAGTACATCAAAGTGAGGCAATGTGCACATTTGGCCTTGGCTTTCCCCGCTTCAAGTTTTCCTTTAGTGTATACACACCTTTACAACTGATTTTAACTCAACGTCAAACAACACACATTGTGTTTTCTGTTGCACGTTCCCATCAGACTGATAGCATGGCGGTTTAGTTGTCGTAATTGTGCAGCCAAGGCCAGGCTTATCGTTATATTGTTAACAGCAAAAATCACATAAATTAGTCAAATATTTCTGAAGATATTTAATTATGCAATCCCAGACACCTTTTTTCATTGACCCTTTATGATATGAATGATACGTTATACTAGTATGAAAGTTCATTTACAATATAAGTAAGTCAATTTTAAAATTTATAATAATTTATTTACTAGTCAAATCTGAATTAATTGTAGTGCTAATATTTCATGGTCATTTGTTATATTTGATTAACTTTGGAAGGAATATAGAAGGGCAAGGCAGGACAAAATGGAGAGCATTCTTCAACTACACCCAGATAACTGGAGATGGAAGATGATGATCATATTTACCAGAAAAATATAAGTTCAAACGTTCATATTTAAAACAGCAACAGTTTTATTTAATATAAATGACAACTACCATGTAAGTATTTACATTTCTGGTAGCTGTAATCATCATGACAGTTTTTCTCCAGAAAATGTTGCTAGCCGGGTGGCATTATTAAGTAGCTGAAGTGGGGAAATGTAAAAAGACTTTGCAATATTTGATGATTTGTGCAACAAACGTTGATTTTAGCCAGGCCGTCAGTAAAATCAACCTGGCCTGTTCTAAGGATCCTGGGGAGAACACTGCATCGTCTTATACATGTTTATAAAACCAATAATTGTTGCATCATTAGTTTTTACAGAATCTTTGAAGGTGCAATGTTTTAAAAAAATTATATTTAGAATACTCAAATTTTTGTGTAACTCAACACAAAATTGTCCATTAAAGTAGCCATGGCATAAAAATACACTTAAAAATAGTGTAAGTATGTGACTTTTTATAACAAACTTGTACTTATTTGTTCGTAAAGTTTGCTGAGTGTTTAAAAAAAGAAGAGATTTTTTTTATAGATTTCCAAACACACAAGTTAAAACTAGAAGAATAAATCTCTGCCCCTCAAAGCTTTATACCCAGTGACAATATTTTCAAAGCATTCTCAAAATTGAGGAAGGCTTGGATGTAAAATTTGAGGAACTAAAATAAACTATGGCATGTTTTCTGCATAGGAGAAAGAAAATAATCCAATTAAATCAATTTGTAACAATATAAACATACTGTACAAGTATAAAATGTAAATAGTAAGTGATGAAACTATTAGTTCTAAAATAGTGTTCTTCAACAAATATTCTAGGCTTTTGTTTAGTTATTTATGTGCAATATATTTAACTGTTTTAAGAAAAATTTGTTGAATTGACTTGTTAGTGTTAATCATTAGATAATAAATTAAATGTTGTATATACATTCTAGGCTTGGACCCTTAAATTTTAAAATTGATTGATGATGAATACATTACCAGATAAATGAGCATGGAAAATTCATATATTTTTATTTATTTTTGCAGTAAATGAAGTTTTAGGCTGTTTAATTAAAAAAAAATCCTTAATTTTCTTCAAGAGTTATTTAGTTATAATATAGTAAATATGTGAATTTCTCCAAGCAGAGTTAAATAAAGAATCTGCATTCAGTTTTACACATTTTAGTTTATATCTATTAGAGATTCATTTATATTATCTACTAGCATTTTTTTCAACAAGAGCTCCAATTCATTTGGAACCTAAATAACTTGAACTTTTAATTGATACTCAACAAAGGCTATAGACATCATTCATAAATCAGGCTTACATGCTTTTGGTACATATTTTATCAACATTGTCATCTAAAAATTTACATAATTATTACTCAGCTCTTCAAATTCATATTTGTGGTCCAAGTCACAAAGTATTTGTGTCCTTTTATTACATGCCTTGAAACTTTTTATTCTTTAGTTAGTATAATTTTAATCTCTTTCACTCCAGAAATAATATATTCTTTTCATAGAAATATATATTTGCATTATAAAATACACACAAACAAAGGAAAAAAAACAACAGTTTGTTCGAGGTAATAATACCAAGTTTAAAGCTTTATTTGTTCATTGTTCACTTTATCTGTTAGTTACAATTTAAATTGCAGTAGTCAAGCTTTGCTTGTAAAAATATCATAAGGGCTTAACCATTCAAGCATGGCTATCACCAGTTACTGAAGCCCTTCCTGAGGCTAACTTAATGTTTGTAGCTCAACAGTTGAAGCTTAGGGCTACACAAAACATTATTAAACTCAGAAACTAATAATATAATAATAAGACATTTCTTAAGAAAATTCAGGACATACAATAAATAATTTCCTACTACAAAATAAATAGACTAACAATTTCAGTTATATACAAGAAATAATATCCGACCACTCTTTGTTGAAACTTTTCCCTCATTTTACTTTGTCTTAACACTGCTTCTGTTATCAATATACATACTCTTTACACTCCTTATTACTGGCCTGTCAATTTATGCTTCTTATATTAGTTCCCATACTTCTACTATCTTCATGCTACACCTTCTTCACATCTATAAATTCCATTATTAAGTCTTCTCCAAATTAATATATTCTGCTCATAAGTTGCTGTTGTCTATTGTTCCCTAAATCTGTGCTATTCCTCTCTCCTTCGTCCTTCCATTTTCTTTCTTATTTTATTTTCCATTGACATCTGATATATTTTTGTACAGTGGTTCGTAGTTCCATAGTTCATACACCTTTTCCTATCTCCTTTCTTAAAGATTGGTAATTTAATTCCCTTCTTACTGTCTCATGTTACCTTGTTCTCCTTCCATATCACTCTCAGCACCCTGTATAATCATTGTATTCTTGTTTCTCCTGCAGCTCTTATCATTTCTTCTGTTAATTCAGCCACTCCTGGTGCTTTGACCTGTCGCATCCTCTGTTTCATCTTCTTTAATCAATCCTCCACCTCTTTCTATGCGAGATCCACGCCCTCTTCTTCCGAGTTAAACACCTTCTCAAAATATCCCCTCCATAATTCCCTTCTTATCCTATCTTCATCATTCTTCCTGCTTCATCCATCTTTCTAACATTTTTTGCCTTTTCTCCCTCCTCTTGTTTCTTACTTAGCCATATTACACCTTACTTCCACTTGCCTTTTCAGCATCTTTGTCCACTTTTGCATCCTTGCCTTCCTAGCCTTTTGTATCATGCACTTTGATTTTATATTATCCATATTCTATTCCTTTGTTTCCTTCCTCCTTCCTTTGGCTTGCTCTTAAAACTCCAACAAACTTTTCTTAAACTACTCATATTCCTTCCATTCAGCTTCTTGGCTTTCCTAAATATAGTTATTTTTCCTCTTCATTTTTAAGCCTCCTCACCCTCATCCTTTTTTGTTTTGCTACTCTTCTCCTACATCCCCACTCTCCTATGCCTGCCACCAGCAACCTATTGTCACTATCTAAAGAAACACATTGTGTCATCTTCTTGGCTACAGTATGGTGTATCTTTGATTGTCCTTGCTTAGGAGGAAGTAATCTATTACCAACCTTTACTACTCATACAAACTGTATCTAGTAATTTTATGGCTTTCTATCAAATATTTGTATCAACCGTTTTCAACTTTTATTCCATTCCTTTTACATTATTCCCTAAACCTTCTACCTTCTTCATTTCTCTCTCCCCATCTTTACTTTAAATCCATTACTGTTTCTAGTCTATGGTCCGGGTCAATTTTTTATTTAACTCAATATTTTACACTATTGACTTGCTCCTGTCATAGCTTCATGTGTCTTATAATCCAACTTAAGACTAGGACAGGCATAACATCCATTCCCCAGCCGTTAATTTATCACTTTGAAAGGCTAAACTCACATTTAACCAATGATAAATTTTTCGGCCATGCCGGGAATCGAAGCTAAGTAGACAGATTGGCTATCGACTAAGCTAAGGTGTCTGATCTTTCTCTCCTCATCTATCATTTCCCAACACTTCCTAAAACCCTCCCTGTTTTTCTACTTATGTATTACTTACTACCTACCACTCTTTTTCCGATATGCCGTTTCAATTCTTCTTCAAACTTGTCCTTATTTTCTAATCTTCTATTGGGCATCCCACTGGTGATACATACATTTGTATCACCTTCACCTTCTTTCCTGTATTAGCTATTATCATCCTTAATAGTCGGATTATACGGTCATTTATACCTTCCACCTCTACCTGCAACCCTTGTTTCACTACAAAACCTATGCCATTTCTCCTTCCTTTATTTCTTCACATCAGTAAAGTCCAACATGCCACCACTCCTCCTCCACTTTGTTTTAATCATTCCAAACACGTTGATTTTCCTTTTTCTCCATCATATCCACTGTCTACTCTTTTATTCTCGTCATAGTACCATTATTTAATGTCCCAAATCATATCTGTGGTATTTACCCCTTATTCTCAATATGGCCTTAACTTTTTATATCTCGAGTTTGGTTTGCTTCAGCCACCAGCTTACAAGGTTGGCCGTGGTCTCCAGGTATGCCTGTTTTAACAGTGGCACCCTCTACTGAGGTTGTGGGTGCTGCCACATTTATCTATTCGACCTCTGCTACCAATCAGAGGCTTCCAGCTCACTGTACTGGGACCCAAATGATGAGGCCCTAGCCAGCCTCCTCTCTCTCTTCTTCACCTAACCTGGTTTCTGCTGAGCTTTCCAACCAACCCTCACCGCGAGACTATACTCAGGCCTTGTTACAAGCTCAATGGATCAGGCCCTGGCCAGCCTCCTATCTCTCTTCTTCACCTAACCTGGTTTTCCTCCTAGGTTTCTGCTGAGCTTTCCACCCAACCTTCACCACGAGACTATAACTCAGGCCCTAGGGTAACACAACAGGGTAAAAGCAGGATTGAATAGAGAGGCTAAGCGGGGACTCTTGGGGTAGGCTCCTTGTATTGCGCTTTACTACTCACCCATTTATACTATTAATACTCACTAAATGTGTTGTTTTTTGTTTTTTTACAAAATGATAACTGAGCAGACCTAAAGAAATACTGGTTGTTCCTGACCAAAGCTTTCTAGGTAATTTACTTAGGCTTAAATCGTAATTTATTTTATATATTGATACCATATATTGGCTAGTCTTCTTATATAAGCAATACTTAACCTAATACTGATACTTATAGGTGGAGGGCAGTGCCTTCTTATTTCATGCAGGTATTTCAAATCTACTTAGGAATGAACAAATTTGGGCAAGTAATTCTCACTTTTTTTTATGTTATTTGTTCACAATAAATTGTAAATCAAAACAAGGCTACCTCAATTATTAACAAATAATATGTTGTGTTACGCTTAGATTTATGAAATAGCTCCGTCCACTTTAAGTATAGTAAGATTCAAGATACCAGTAGTTTAGTTAACAACAATTCTTTATAATAGGGCTGGGCCGAAGCTGACTATGGCACAGTCGGTAAATGATAATCAATAATCAGTATTTTCCTCAATAATTCTTAAAACCAATCTTTTTGTTACTGAGTCACACAACAGGTACTAATCATTGTTAAGCTCCTCTCAGACAGCCTTGACCTTTGTTCTGTGGCCTGAAAGAGGGATAAGGGGTGTCACTGAGTAAACCATTACTTCTTTCACCAATAACAAGGGGGTGGGAAAAAGGGGGGATGGGTATTTGTTGCCAATATAAAGGTCATTGGGTGAGAGAGAATCTGTATTGCAGCAGTTGTGAATAGGGAGGGATTATCTTTGCAAGGTTATCTACAAGGTCAATCAGCAAACAACCATTTTAACCAAGACAGGAAGATTTAAGGAAAGCTAAAACTGAGGAAGATTCAAGGGAAGGTAAAACTGGGAAGTCAAGGGAAGTTAAAACTGGGGAAGATTCAAGGGAAGCTAAAACTGGGGAAGATTCAAGGAAAGCTAAAACTGGGGAAGATTCAAGGGAAGCTAAAACTGGGGAAAATCAAGGGAAGCTTAAACTGGGGAAAATTCAAGGGAAGCTTAAACTGGGGAAGATTCAAGGAAAGTTAAAACTGGGGAAGATTCAAGGAAAGCTAAAACTGGGGAAGATTCAAGGAAAGTTAAAACTGGGGAAGATTCAAGGGAAGCTAAAACTGGGGAAGTCAAGGGAAGTTAAAACTGGGGAAGATTCAAGGGAAGCTAAAACTGGGGAAGATTCAAGGAAGTTAAAACTGGGGAAGATTCAAGGAAAGCTAAAACTGGGGAAGATTCAAGGAAAGTTAAAACTGGGGAAGATTCAAGGAAAGCTAAAACTGGGGAAGATTCAAGGGAAGCTAAAACTGGGGAAGTCAAGGGAAGTTAAAACTGGGGAAGATTCAAGGGAAGCTAAAACTGGGGAAGTCAAGGGAAGTTAAAACTGGGGAAGATTCAAGGGAAGCTAAAACTGGGGAAGATTCAAGGAAGTTAAAACTGGGGAAGATTCAAGGAAAGCTAAAACTGGGGAAGATTCAAGGAAAGTTAAAACTGGGGAAGATTCAAGGAAAGCTAAAACTGGGGAAGATTCAAGGAAAGCTAAAACTGGGGAAGATTCAAGGAAAGTTAAAACTGGGGAAGATTCAAGGGAAAAGCTAAAACTGGGGAAGATTCAAGGGAAGCTAAAACTGGGGAAGTCAAGGGAAGTTAAAACTGGGGAAGATTCAAGGGAAGCTAAAACTGGGGAAGTCAAGGGAAGTTAAAACTGGGGAAGATTCAAGGGAAGCTAAAACTGGGGAAGATTCAAGGAAGCTAAAACTGGGGAAGATCAAGGGAAGCTAAAACTGGGGAAGTCAAGGGAAGGTTAAAACTGGGGAAGATTCAGGAAGCTAAAACTGGGGAAGTCAAGGGAAGTTAAAACTGGGGAAGATTCAAGGAAGCTAAAACTGGGGAAGATTCAAGGAAAGTTTAAAACTTGGGGAAGATTCAAGGAAAGCTAAAACTGGGGAAGATTCAAGGGAAGCTAAAACTGGGGAAGTCAAGGGAAGTTAAAACTGGGGAAGATTCAAGGGAAGCTAAAACTGGGGAAGATTCAAGGGAAGCTAAAACTGGGGAAGATTCAAGGGAAGCTAAAACTGGGTAAGTCAAGGGAAGGTAAAACCGGGGAAGTCAAGGGAAGTTAAAACTGGGGAAGAGTCAAGGGAAGCTAAAACTGGGGAAGACTCAAGAAAAGCTAAAACTGTTTTATTGTGACATTGACATGTATATATACAGAGTATTTTCTTAATCACCCACTTAAGGGGGGAACTGGGATACAAAAACACTGAAAGAAGATTACTATTATTATGTTCTATTTTACTTTGTTTCCAAGATATAGCCTCTTTTGATTTTCATAAAAGTTTTACAGGAAATATTCAAAATGACCACCTGGCACTTGAATGCATGCTCGTAACCATATCTTAGAGATTATTATTGGTTAAAAATTCCAGCTGTTTCTTGTATGTACCTTGTTCAATACGTTGACGGGGTACATCAACTCTCTCATTGGGTTTTGTATTATACGATCTTCAAAATTTAGTGTTCTAGTAGTGTTAGGCCTACCACCCATTGTTGGCACTTGTTTTTAAAATGAACAATATCTCTTAGGTGTTCATGTATTATTTGAAACATTTTCTTATTTGGAAGACGTCTAATAGTAAACTGATCACATACAGGACGTCTTGCTTCATTTGAATTACACTCAGCAAGTTTTTACATCAAATGCATTTTTGTAATTTCTTTATTCGAATAAGGCCGGTGTCACACTATTTGTTTTTACCGGTCCAGCAAAACTGATCCGATTCGATCGCAATGTAGGAACACCTTGTCTTAAATGAGAGTTGTTACACTACTGTGATGCTGCCACACTCACCGGAAGCTACCACATCATGCTTTAGCGTGGCGGGATAGCTGCAAAGACACATTCATTCAAGTGCAGGTGGTCACACTGTGAAGTTGTGCTGGTTCGTTTCCTTACTTCTGTTTGATATTGACAAATAATGTAATGTTTCACTCTTTCCTTTGAACTTATTGCGCTCCTAAATGCTGTGTTATGTTTAGTTATGTCCGGGCACATTATGTTGAACAAGTCATCCAATAAATTTGTTGACATGTGGGTAGTACTAAAAAAAAATTCTTTCATGTTATCGCATATTACCGTAAAATATAATAAAATTTTCACTTGACCTTATATTCGGTTATGGCGAGGCATGACCAAATATTTACATACAACGAACATTACAGTGAACAAGCTCGAATGATTCATTAACATTATCAATTATTATTTTGTGTGTACGATAGCTGGTGTGTCAATGCACTACCTTACCCCCTAGTGGTAGTGATACGGGCAACGGTTATACTAGCCGTCAAGGCAGTCTCTATGGTTAGGATACTGGTTTGTAGTAATAGTGCAAGCCTGCTCAGTGTAAGACTGAGCAATGGTTGTGCTTGGGGTGTATTGGATAAAATGTACAGTAACCTCACCATAAGCAGGATATATTTTCATGAGTGCAGGTAGGATCAAGGCTAGTGACCTGGTCTACTATTCTAAACTAATTATTAAAATAAACTACAATATTAGCCACGAATGATGGGCAGCTGAGGTTAAAACTAAAACTGTTGACAAGCTGGCGAGAACATAGATTATTGGAACATGGAATGTGAGAGGGGTGTGTGTTAAAGAGAATGAACTGTTAGAGGAAATGAAATTGGAAAAAAAAATTGATATTGTGTGTGTATGTGAAACCAAGTGGAAAGGGAAAGATGTTTTGATGATGAATGATGGTAGCCTGGCACTGTGGCTAGGTGTGGATGAATGGGTAAGGGGAAGTCAGAGAGTAGGTTTAATCCTAATCCCAACAGCTAAACTGTTTGTGAGAAGGTATGAATTGTAATCGAGAATTCTAGGGATGCTAATTAAAATAGGCATGTTGATTGCTGGTTTTGCTTTGGTGGAGTGTGAAGATGAGAATGTGTGAGTGGAGTTGTGGAATTAGCTCAATGAAGTCTTGAATGCATGTGAACTGGGTTAAAGAATAATCTTGCTAGGAGATATGAATGGATGGGTGGGTACCCATAGAGAGTGTTAAGAAGGGATGCTGATGATGGTAAACTGGAATGGTAATGAGTTAGTGATTTTGTGCTTTGATAAGGGTTTATTTCTGTTGAACTCTTGGTTTAAACACAAATATATTCACTTGTATAAATGGCAAAGGGGTGATTTGAGAACAATGATGATTTTGTGGTGTATGATGAGAGATTTAAAGGTTTAGTAAAGAATACTAGGGCTGTGTTTGTGGAGCTGAATGTAGTTAAATTAGATAGGAATTATGTGCAGAAGCAGCACAAGAGTACTAAGCAAGTAAGAAGGAAAGTGGAAAAATTGTAGGATAAAAGTGGAGAGCGTACTATAAAGATTGCTGGGCAAACATTATTTTTACAAGACGATGAATGGAATGTCTAAATAAATGTTAATGATTTAGAAAGTACTTGGAAAAGAATAAATGAGGCTGTAGTTGAGTGCGCAAAAGTTATGTGTGAATCTACAGACGAGGGAAACTTTAAAAGAGATGCATGGTAGAATGAACCGGTGAAAGAAGCTGTGAGAGAAAAGAAAGAAGCATCCAAACGAATGATTGCTGTGAAGAGTGAAACAGAACATAAGAGGTTGTGGGACATATACAAAGAAAAAAAGTTGTATGCAAAGAAAGTAGTAAAGGAGAGTAAAGAGCAAATCATTAAAAGAAAGAGAAAGAATACAGAATGATTTTTAAGGAAATAAGCTATTCTGGAAGATGGTAAAGAGAACAAAACTAGTAATACAAAGAAATACCTATGGCATTCAGAATGGATGTAGTGAGCTGATCTGGGATTAAAAACCGAATGAGAGAGCGAAGGAGGTAGTTTTTTGAGCAATTGTATGGCGAAAACTAGAGAAAGTAACAGAAAATAGGGAAAATGGTATGATGAGTGAAATTATTAACAAGGCTGAGGTGTTAAAGGTTATGAAAGTGGCAAAGCTGCGGACGTAAGTGGGATTACAAGTGAAATGCTTAAGTATGGGAGCACGGTATTACTTGTCAGATTGTGTGAGTTGTTCAATATGTGTGCTGGAATTTTGAATATTCTTAAAGACTCGAAGAATGCTGTCATTGTTCCTTTGCACAAAGGCAAAGACAGTAAGAATGAATGTAAGAATTATTAGGGCAATTAGATTGTTGAATATTCCAGGCAAAGTTTTTGGTAGAGTTTTAATTGAGAGATTGAGTGAAAAAAAAAAACTGTGGACAAGAGTCGGGTTGTGCAATGTGGTTTCATGTCAGGTAGAAGTTGCATGGACCAGATATTTTCATTGCAACAAGTGATTTAGAAATGTATTGCTGTAAGGAAGAAGGCCTGTTGTGCATTCATTGCACTGAAGAAAGCGTATGATCAGCTGAATTGGAGTATGTTATGGAATGTTCTTTGAGACTATGGTGTGGATGCACGGTTAGTAAATGCAATTATAGCAGTGTATGATGGAAGTAAAGCGTACATTAAGGTAGATGAAGCTTTTAATGAATGGTTTGACATTGAACAGAGTGTTAGACAAAGTTGTGCTATATATCCATGGTTGTTTAGTGTACTCATGGATAAGAGTATATGAGGGATGCTTGTGAGGACACTGTTGGTGTACAACTTGACAATGTGAATGTGAGAGTGCTGTTATATGCAGATGCTGCTGTATTAATGGCTGAGAATGAAAGTGACTTGCAGAATGCATTAAATAGTTTGAATGTGGCAGCAGGCAGAATGAATTTTTATATAAATGTCTCCAAAACTAAGGTGATAGTTTTTTATAAGGATGGATTAGGAGATAATTGTCAGCTTAGTATAAAGGGAGAACTTTTAGAACAAGTGCATTATTTTGTGTATCTAGGCATAAGGTTCTATGGTAGAAATGGTGGAACCAACCTACGGGTGAATGCATTTGTGAGATTATTTTGATGTATGTGGACTGTTGAAAAGAATTAAATAGTATTGAAAGAGGCAAAGATGGCGGTATATAAAAGTATGTTGACAACCAACATAGTTTCATGGATGTGAAGCATGTGTGTTTGTCAGGAGAAACAAGCAAGATGAATGTTGTTGGAATAAGATGTCCAAGAAATATTTGTGGGAAACTTATATGGACAGAGTCGGTAATCAATGGGTGCTGAAGGAGTGCGGTTTAAAAGGGAATACAAATGATATATGTGAACTAAGGGTCTTAGGTTGGTTTGGGCATGTTGAGAGGATGAGTGTGGATCGAGTGATGAATCATATATATGAAGGTAGAGGTGTGTGAATCAAAAGGAAGGGGCAGGCCATGTAATACGTGGCAAATATGATAGACGAGTGTATGAAAAAGAGAAACATAAAGAGTTTTAAGAATACAAGGTATGTATGACTCGGTGAATGAATGTTGTTGAAGCGAAGGGAATATGTAATGATAAGGAAGTGTGGAGAAAGTTAGTGGAAATATGTTTAGTATGGAGTTGTTGTTTTTTGAGCTGTATGCACATTTCTTGCCTACCCCATAAGGGAACATGTGATTAGATATGTATGTTATATGTGTCAGCTCAGCTTGTCATAAGAATTACTTAAAACAACCATGACTATAACTTGGAAACAAAGTCGAGTAGGACACATGTTCATATAATCATTTTCAATGTGTTTGTGTTGGAGTCCAACACTAAAGTGTATCCCACATTTAAGGTACACTCTAAACTTTGTAATTTTCTGACATTTTTAAAAGTTATTATTTAGTCACTCCTGTTGTAAATAGGTTTTGTCAATTTAACAAGCAATGTCACCTTACATCACTGGTCAAAGTGACAAGATGTATTCATGAGGCAAGTAAATTTGAAGCTGTTTTTAGTAACTTTTCAACTTATAAAAAAAAATCAATGTTAGTTTGAATGAACTTTTTTTATAATTGTTTTACTTTTAATTACTCTCTTAGTGTTAAATACTGAAGAATTGTAGATTTGTATCAAAAGTAAATGTTAAATTAACTGAAATGCATTTTAATTGGGTTTGTGAATCATTTATTAAAGATGTGATGATTATTAATTATTCTATTGATGAATTTAAAATCTTCTAAACTTGATTATAGGAAGGGAACAGTTTCAGGACAAATTAAGTTTCCCGCTTCACTTTAAACTTTGATCAAACTTGATAATTGAAAACTTGTCACTAGTTTAATGTTTTTTTTACAAACATTTACAAACTTATTTTTTTAACAAATAAAATTGATAGGTCTTTTGAATTTTTGCTATAAAGGATCTTAGCTATGTTGTATGAAAGAATTTACAGGAATCAGTGAAAGGAACAAATAAAGGAAAACAGTAATTTTTGACATTTGACAAAAATATATGGTTTTGCTATAGGTAGATACTACTAAATCACAAAGCAAAAATAATAATGAATCATCAGTAATTATAATAAAAATTGATAAGATTATGTGGGGCACTGTACATCTCCATCAACCCATTAGACTTCATCAAGCAGCATATTTAAAATTAGAGACAGGGCACCCTATTATATGATTCCTGTAATATTTGGAAAATCTGGTTTTTTGAAAAAAAATTGCACCAAAAAAAATCTTAAATTTGAATTTCAATGTCAAGACTCAAAATCATTCTTATACAATCTTCAGAATCACTGAAATAGTCTGTATAATTAATTACTAATGCATGACTTTTCAAGTTTACCTTATATGTACAATAAGATGCAATATTAATAAAATATTTACAAACTCATATAAAAATAATTCATTCAATCAATAAGTATCTTCTTAGTTTTTTAAAACACAATAAATTTTACAAATAAATTATTAGTGTCACCAAATATTCATCAATAAATTAATTCTGTGTATTATTCTAATTTACTTAAAAAAACAGTTTCATTTTTGTTTTTTAATGTTATTTTAGTTAAACAATTTTTTTTACATTTTTACATCCATTACTATTTCAAGCCTATGGTCTGAGTAAGTTTTTTTATTCAAGCCTTATATTTTCCTCTATCGGCTCTCTAGGCCTGTCATAGCTTCTTCATATGCCTTATAATCCAACTTACGACTAGGACAATCACAACATCCAGTCCCCGGTCGTTAATTTATCAATGTGAAAGGGTAAACCCACATTTTACAAATGATAATTTTTAAGCCATGCCGGGAATTGAACCCAGGACCCTTAGCTCAGTAGACAGACATGCTACCGACTGAGATAAGATGTCGAATAGTTAAACTAAAATTGTAAGTTTTAAAGATTCGAAATGCAATTTAAAATCTTAGATGTATATTCAAGAAAAATAGTTATTAAACCCATTTCTGCTAAAAATCAAATTATTGAGTTTATCTCAACCTGATTATAGCTTAATGTATGAATAAAAATAATTTTTATTATATTCTGAGTCTTTGATTACTCATATTTATTCAGAGAAGAATTTATATTTATAATTTGCACAACCCTACAGTCAAAAAATGGCAATTTTTCCCTGGAATAGGAAAAAAAACACAGCATTTAGCTCTCTTTTTTAAAATCTACCTGTCCTAGTAAGCTACTCTGTATTTATTTTTAAATTTAAAATATACATTGCAAATTAGAACTACACATTCGGAATACATTTAATTAATTGAAACACAATTTGCTTTAAAAAAAACTTAAACCAAAAGTAAGTTTAATTTCAAGTTAAATAGGCCTGAATTAACATGTCATAAACAAATAAAATTCTAATAATTTAAATACATTAAATATTAAATATTATATTAGTAAAGTTAAAACAAAATTAATTAATATTATAAGGTAATAAAATAGTCAATAAATTGGTTTGAGGTCAAGCCAGTATTTCTTTAGTCCATATTAAAATGTGATAATAAATTAAATATATAATTTACTTTAAGAAAATCAGAAGAAACATGATTGATTCTTACTAAACAAGCTATTAATGTATTCACGCATCAATCAATTTGAAATAAATAAATACAATAATAAAAATGTACTTAGAGATATTTTGCAGGTTTTAAATGTGTAGTTAATGTTCTTTATTAACAAACACAATTCTAAAAGTGAATATTTTTAAAAATATTCGAACATTAATTAAAATTTAATCACATTTAATGTGCAAAACAAATATTTTATGTAATTGATTCCATCTTTAAAAAGACAAACAATATATCACTGATTTTTTAATAATGAAGCTTTTTAAATTATCAAAGCAATACTTTTTACAGTAATATTACAATTTTACAAGACTACAAAGAATATCTAAAAAATGGTGTATGCAATATAGTATGGGTTCCTTGTAGGTGATAATTAATAGCTACTCCAAATTTTATCCACAAGCATTGTTTTTCCATGTTTAATTCTTAGTTGAATAATATACAGCACCAAGTTGTATTGACCCCAATTTGATATTTTGTTCTTCTTTGTTTTGGAGACAGGCATTTTTATGAAGTTTGGGTATCCTGTGCAAGCCTAATTTTAATTTTATTATTTGTTAATTGATATGTTCCCTAATTAACCACACTAGTTTGAACAGATTTTAATAAAACAATATCTATTTTCCACTCTACCCATCACCAGCAATCTGGTAAATTGCGAGTCTAAACCTAAGTCTGTGTAACCACTGGTATTAGTATAATTCCTATATAAATTAAGCATACCTCATTTTTAATGTATAATTACTTTTATTATTATTTTCATTTACTATTTGATAATTGCCTGTTCCAAACTTATCCTTGAAATGCCTAATCATTTTCTACAATCAATAAATTTGTATCAAATTACAAATTAGGGTTTCCTTCCTAAATGGTCCAACTCTAATACATTTGTTCTAATATCAAACCAGTGATTTAATTTTAGGTGATTCAAACACAACATTTAATATTAATCATACAATTTAAAATTATTATTTCTATGAGAGTATAACTGCTTTATAAGAAACTAAGTTTGTAAAGATCATTACTAACCATAAATTCTTATTTTTGTAAATAATTTAATATACTTTATTTAAGTACTTATAGTTGAAAACAGCATTTGTGACCCATTCTGTGGAAGAGACTTAGATTAGAATTTTTTTGTTTTTAATACTAAATGCTTTTTTTTTTGTTATTAGCTCTAGTTTATATAACAAAATTTATTAAATAAAACAGTATTTAAAATCAACATAAGCCTTCAAAAAACTTACCTATGTTAAAACTTTAGTAAACACATCTTAAAATAATTTCATAGGCATCTAATAACAGTAGTATTTGTTTGGACTTTCTTTATATATTATTGAAATTAAATTTTACATCATTTTATTATTTAGTTACTAAAAAGAAAAATAACATAATATATTTTAATTCTCTTTGTCGTGGGATGGAAGAGATGGAAAACTTTTTTTGGCCAAAATAAATCAAATATTGCTCCAGTATAGGCATCGAGTGTAATTTTCCTCACATGTTGAAATTATCAGTTCCTGAATATCTTTCATGAACATAGTGACATTATCTAACAAACTTTTTAAATTAAAACAAAAAGTTGTCATTACATTCCAGAACATCTTGACAGATATTCAGGAAATTTTGAGGTCACCATGTGAAGAAAATTAAATTCTCTCTTTGTACTGGAACAATATTTTATTTATTTTGGCCATAAAAACTGCAAAAAAACTGTCTTTTTCTCGCATCCCCCTCCATCTTACCTTAACATAACAATTTATTTCAATAGGTATGTTTCACAGAAAAAATAAAACTGTAAACTAGTTTTGATTTTCTTTGCTAGGCATTGCTGCCTAAAATAAAACTATAAATCATATTAAATTCAATCCCTCAATACTTAGATTTTTACTAATCTAATGCAAGCATGAGCTAGGTTTGGCGTTTTAAAGCTGCTACTTGCTTTCAATTATCTTTTGCATTTCTACTTGTTGTGGGAAAAATAACATGTTTTCTAAAATTAACAATTCTTAGTTAAAAAAATAGACATTGTAAGATACCTTGCATAATATTTTCATTGCTGCATAAAAAGTTTCATGTGTTTATTTTAAGTTTAGGGTTTTGGCAGAAAAACTTGAATGAAAGCACTGTAGAACATTTCCAACAATTCTAGAACTATGAATATAAAGTTTCAGAAATTACATCAATATTTGCAAAAAACATAAATAGTATAAAGGTACAGGAGGGAAAAGGGGAAAGTCTATTTTTAACTCAAATCAAGTTAGTGCTGCCATCTGTTGGACAATCATTACACCTTTATATTGAATTCTGAAAATTGAAAAATGACATCTGGACACGGAAATTGAACCCTGGACCTTTGGTTAGTAGCCAATGCGACGACAATTTTCGCACGTCCATCATAGACTCTACCTTAAAATATGAGTTAAGAATGACCCTAGGTACGGGATAATTCCTGGATAGATCAGAGGTTAGAGCATTGGCTTACTAAGCCAAAGGTCCCGGGTTCGATTCCCGTGTCCAGGTGTCATTTTTGAATTTTCAGAATATGCTAATTGAGTTAATGCTGCCATCTGTTAGTCAATCATGAGACCTCTATAATGCACTTTAGATTATTTTCAAAAGAGGTCTCTGTCATACTTAAATTATTTCTTATAAAAAGAAGTATTTACTATGGTCCTTAAAGGATTTGTGTCCTGGAAAATATGTGTGATGTGACTTTCTCCCTTTTCCCCACGTAACCTTAATATGTTATTGCTAGAATTAGAATCATAACTATAAACCAAATAATTAAAAACTTTGGGAGCTGACTTAAATTAAAGTTCATCTTAGTTTTGTGTCATAAGAATTAATCATCACTCAAATGATTAAAGATCAAACATCCGTTGAGATTGGGAATACTATAGATGCTTGATTAGCCAAGCTAATGGTGAAGATTGCATGATTATTCAAGAAAAAGAATCCCATTTCCCATCGTATCCCTAATTAACACTTCCTTAACTATAGGTTTATTTCAAGAAATAGTTTGTAATGTTTGTCAGACTAAAAGGTCAACAACAACCCTTTAGAACTCCACAATTTACTCGGGAGCCTAGTTCAAATATAATTGAAAAATAAAAATAAAATAATAGTTGGATAAATCACAGACTGCAGTATTGCTTTTGAGAACGGCAGATGAATTTTCAAAACCCTTAAAACAATCTTTACTTATCTTTAAACTATCAGTTGTGATCAAATTAAAAAAATGATGATAATTGTTTAAATATGTCTAAATCTATTTTTCTAACAATATAATTTGATCTTAGAATTGCAAGTAGCGGTGTTAAAAATGAACTAATTTCTCCTTTTTATGAAATTTGTTAAAATAGTAAAACTTGAATTGTTTGGCTTTTAATTCTAAAGGAATATAGCTTGTTGATAACTTTCACGCCATTTAGCATATATTATATTTTGAAATAACAAACCACTTATTAAATAATGTGTAATTTCCAGATGTCTGCAACGTGTTTTAATATTCCGGTAGCCGCTTAAAATAAACACAAAGATAAAATGAAGTTTCTTGTTTATGAAAATTGTTGAGTAAGAAAATTATAAAGTTTAAAAAAAGTGGCAGGTTGATCAGTTTAAAAATGACACACAGATAAAACTGACTTTTGTGATACTAAACCTTATCAGATGAAATTACATACATATAGCTAAAATGGTTTAATATATTAACAATTTTAAAGTTTGAGATTATTTTTATTTAGTTTATTTGTTGAGTTACACCTTGCTTAATGAAATGTTAATTTTTATGAGCGAAATCTCTAAAAGATACTTTTTTTTTAGCAAAAAAATCTGTACATCTAAAAGTTTTCTGTTAAAACATCCCATATGATAGTAACTATCAGGCCACAGACTCTTTCTCTAGCAGAATAGAACTAGTAACAGTTGGGACACTAGAGTAAGAAGTAGTTCACTAAGTGCAATATTATTTTTCACTTTCATCTCTAACAACTTCCCATTCCATTGTAATATACCATACACTTACACTAACGGAATAGGTATAAGAAAGATAGAATTGAGAGTAAATGTACCTAAATTTGTATGTAAAGAGAATGGGAAACAATTTCTAGAAGGAAAAAAACCCATCATCTACCCAGCTTGGATTCAAACCTTGATTTTCTTGTCATCTGACAACTACATAGATAAGACTGACGCCTTGGTTTGTGTGACCATCGGTGCAGGTCCTAGTGTTCATTTTTTGTTTCATCCTACCCTTACTCAGCCATGCCCTCTGTCTTAGCTTTCCTTTTCTCACATACTTCATTAGTTTAAAGTTTATGTTCTTAATGCTAATGGCCACTTTTATTGGTATATCTTTAAACCCAAATTCTTTATCTGCTCCAAATTTTTATGCCCCATACCGCAACTTATTTCAAATGTTAGTATTTGTAGAGTAGCGTGATAATATAAATTCAAGTTCCATAACCAAACAGAGAGGAAATTAATTTTTTTGACGGATATAAATTGGTACGCATCAACAAACTTTAATAGAACCCTTTCTAAGACTCTGCAGAAGTCTTAGAGATCAGGTTTGACCAAGACACTAAGTATCGTAGGGATTTTGGCTCCCATTTCAGTTATTAAGTCCTCTCCCTTTCCTAAGCTATCTTTGTATTCTTAGTTTTTATGCCGCTTAGGTTTTTAACTTTGGCTTCAAAGGTACGGTTTGGTAATGTTTTATTTTGTGATGCTGGCGCTTTTGTGTCAGCACATTGTTAAATCTAAATAATAGTATCACAACTTGACATGTGAACTTGTGTGATGAACTAATTTACTAAGTCAGTATCAAGAATTGAGGTGTTGAGGTAAAAATTTAAGAATAACGAATTGGTGAAACTGGGAAAGTGATGAATCACTTTAAAATTATTTTACCACAAATGTCAAAAATCTGTTTTAGGTATTTTATTTCTCTCTTTCTTAAAGATACTTTAGTTTTGTAAGTTCAGTTGTATTTTTTAAAAGTTATTTATAAATGTACTTATTTTTGTTTTTAAAATTAAAACAATTTGTAATATAAGTGATTACTTTAAGACTTTTTTTTAAAGTGATAAAATCAAGACTTGGTCATAGACCACTTTATATATTAAAACAAATACTCGCTACGATAGACAGTACTGCCAACAATCTTGCTGGATACTTTTGAGATTTACCTCGCTGAAGGGATATTGGTGTTTGATTTAGAGAAAATGTAATTTTCTAGAAGCTTTAAATTGAAAGGTTTCATGGGGCTAATAACTGTGAGAGTTAATTGTGAAAATGATTATTAAAGTCGATCTGCCTATTCTTGGTATTAATATAATAAAATGGATAACTATGTAATAAACAAAAATAATACACACTTTACAGTAAATATTTTATTAATATTGCTGTACATAACTCAAAACTACTAAGCTCATTATATTCATTTGTTATCTTGGCAGTGAAGGTCTTGTTTGATAAAAATGGCCAATTCAAATGTTTCATTGTCTGTGCTTATATGATAATATTTTAAGGTATATTATTTTACATAAACCTTAGAATAAGGTAGTGATCCTTCTTTACTAATATTAATGCAACATATACAGTATTAAACAGGTAGTAAATACTATTTTAATGTGTTTTATATATTATATTTATATTATTGTGCTGATATTCAATTATCGTGAATAATTTAATTTTATAATTTGCAAAATAAATAATACCTACATAATTTGTGTGTTTACTGCTTATTAAAATTCATGCACATGTTCACCAACAATTTACACATAATCTCGATCTATATCCCATTTTTTTGAAGAAAATAAAGATTATCTATTGACCACTACAATATGAAGGCTACTTTCAAACATGAAAAAGTTATGGAATTTTATAGTAACAAGAACTTGGGGAGATTTTACAAGTCACTGGAATTTTTGGCGGATATTTTGTGATGATTTGTGATATATGAGGTAGACTAGCGTAACAATGTCATTTATTATTTTATCTCCTATCATATTATTTAACAAAGAGCAATGTTATATTTGTCTATTTTATTAAAATCCTCACCTCAAGAGGTCAATCGTTCAGCAATTGTAAACTATCTTCCCCACAAAATGTAAATTCTCAAATGTTTTTGTCAGAATATTAATGATTTAGCATGGCAAAATGTGAAGTAATGGTAATGACAAGAAAGAAGATAAGACCTAGTAAAGCTATAAAGTTGGATAGAATAGAGCTGAGGAAAATGCAGAACGTAAAATATCTTGGAAGTGTGATGAAGCGAAAGGTGGGAGTAGACAGGATCTAATGAGAAGAGGACAACAGGGAGAGTTGTTTTATATGGTGTGTAAAGAGATACTGCTATGAAGAAGAAAAGTGCCTTGAGATGTAAGGAAGAGTTGTACAGGCGTACTTTGTACCCATTGTCACATATGCAGCAGAAACATGGACAGTGAATGTAAGAGAGACTAGGAAAGTGGAGACCATGGGAATGACGTATGTGAGGAGCATGTTAGCTTCATGAAAAGAAACAAGATTAGGAATGGAGCTTTTCGGGAAAAATTGGAGGTACAGGGAGTACATGAGATAGTAGAGGAAGCAAGACTGAGATGGTATGGTATGTGATGAGGATGGAAAAAGAGAGGATGTCGAAGAAAATGTTGGAAAGTAATTCTGTAGGATAAAAACTGCAAGGGAGACGAAAAAGAGATGAGAGCAGCAGATAACAGAAAGTGTTAAGGTGCTAGGAGAAGAATGGTGGAAGGATAGGGGAAGATTTTACTAAACTGACCCGGCCACATTCTGGAAACAGTTGATATAATGAGTAGTGACTCTCAATCAATTCTTGTCTTTGTTAAGATTTTCTTAACTTGGGGAATTGAAGTATAGCAATTTAGAAAAGGAATGGTCAATATTTTCTTTTTTGAAATCAATTTTTATAAACCATGAATTTTCAGAGTAAAATATGATGTGATTTTTATCAATGGATTTACAGCAAAAACACTAGAAGAGTTTTTTTTGTTTGCTTTGTAAAGTCTGAAATTATTAGAGAATCTCCATACTAATAAAGAATATGAACCCTGTGAATTCTATATGCCTAAGAACTATTGAAAATTATGAGGAAGTTTTAAGAAATCATTATTCAAAACTGTGTAAACACAGCCCTTTTTTAGTCTGGGGAAATCCAGGAAAAACAGTGAATTTAATATTTTTTTAAATTACCTGGAACGTTTGTTAATTTCGTACATTAAACTGCAAGCTTTAAATAATACCTTAGCATAGAATAAAAAGGAACTAAAAAAACTAAGCAGTGATTCAAATACATGTTTAATCTCCATTCCTTTTCTCTCCAACAAGGTCAAATAATCATGTTTTAAACTCAAATTTCGTTGATGACTTCACTATAATCAATTTTATAAAAATGAAATTTCATTTGTCCACAAATCTATATAAATTGTTTGAAAAAATGGAAATATCTCTGGAAAAAAGGAATTTTGGGATAAAGAAAATAGTGGCAACATGAAAGGTTAGTTTTCCAATCTTAATGCAAAACATTTATTTAGTTGTACATTTTTATTTTTAATATAGTAATTTTTTCAGAAAAACATGACAAAATTTGCCGATAAATTGGATTTGCTAAAATTGAGAGTATGTGTATCTGGTGCTCAGTGATTCTGAATGTGACTTGTACTAACCACTATTTCTTACAAGTTATTACTTAAAATGTAATATTTCCTTGACAGATCAAATAAAAGCAATTATTGAATGAAATGATTAAAAAGAAATAAAGCTCTTAATAGTAAGTCTAAGTAAAAAAATGCCTTTGTGTTAATATACATTGTAACAATGGTGTAGATCAAATGTATGATCCTTGGGAAATATATTAATGCGCACATAGCACCATAATTGTAGGGCCAAACCAAAGTTGCAGTGCAAAGCCCAATATGTTATTAGTAATACATGTATGTGCTGTCCTAACCTGCAACAGTGAGACAAGTGATTGAAGCACCTTCACTGGGAAAAGTGTGTGCCACCAAGTGTAGTCCACGCAACAGCCGTTTAACATAACTTTCTCCACAGTTATCCTTCAATGGCCGATGCCAAGGTAGAATTTTTTGATTGGGTGGAAATAGCGAGAAATATTTAGACACAAAAAAACTGCATATATCCAAGGGAACAATTATAAAAATCACTAAAGTAAACTTCAGCATAGTGGAAATCAAAATAGGTTATTCATCGTTGAGCCCATAGAACCGAGTCAATGTGATTTTTCAAAACCTGGACATCAAAATGAAGAAAACCCCATTCCCATTGTCAAAAGCTAAGAAAAAACATAATTGCGATGCCACCCTACTTGACACATGAGAAGCGGGTTCTAATTAATGTTTATTGGGGTGTAATAACTTTGGCGGATACAACGTTTGAGTTGCACAACTCGTGGCACCTACAACATTTTGTAAAATTTCTCAATTTCAAAAAATATTCACTACATTGCTCATTTTAGTTTTCTCGATTAAACTTCATTATCTTATATGTTTTGAACGTACTGTTTTTAATACTAAAATACATTTTTCCAAATAATTTGTTTTGGCTACACTGTTTGGTTTTTATCCTCTCCTGAAATTTTGTTTTCTGGTATAAGTCGTTTTGGTTTAGCACCCTTAAATTCAACATAGAGTACATTCACCACCCGAGTTTATTTGGATAAATCAAAAAGTTACTAGAAATAGTCCCTAATATAGCCCTATGCCAACAGCTGACATATGGTATTGATTGAATGTTATAGTTACCACAGTAATTTAGGCCAATATTATTTATATTAATTTGAGGTCGAGCACAAAGCTTATTTATCGTTTTATTCAACTTAAAAAAAATTATTCACAGCACTTTCACTAAAGGTCTAACAAATATAGCTTCAAACTGGTGACCGACGAATTTAAACCACGTGATTGATCTGATGCAAACAGCACTTTAAAATGGTGCACCCACTAGTTGATGAAAATATTTTATTTGGTTAAATACTTCGAATACAAGATAAAATAATCTTAAAATAATCTATTATATATTATATATAAAAAGGACAAGTATTTTCTCTTTTCCAAGTAAACCGATGTATTTATTAAAAAAGTATTAATGCATGCACTATATTAACATTATGATATCATTCCAAAACTAAGAATAAGTAGTTTTAATCATGTTTAAAATATTGTTTTCGGATTGGATAAAAAGAAATGATTAAAAGTGATAAAACTTAAGTTTATGATTATTTAAATCTAAAATAAATAAAAAAAAAACTTAACATTTAAAACATAATAATAATTTAGCACCGCATCTTACTACCCAAATACCCATTTGAGATATAGTTCATTTATAACAAAACATTCAAGTCAAAAGCTATATAGTGAACAGACTCTATTAAGTGTTGGATTTACACATTCGACTTTAGACAATGTCTCATTGTTTATCTGACACTTCTATAGATACCCATTGTGAGCTTACATGCTCAAACATATTCCATTTTTATAAAAACTATTTTAAAAGTATCTGTATTATAATTCCGGACCGCCTTTGTGGTCTACTGGTCACAGTTCTGGTTATAGGTCCAGAGGTCCTGGGTTCGATCCTTGACACTTTTAAAATTTATCTGTGAAGCATTAGGTTCAGAACGGGGTCAAACTCGGCCCTGTGAGGACAAATGAGGATCTACTTAAATAAAGAAGTAGCATCTCCAGTTTAGTAAACTGAGACTAATGGCCAGAGGGCTTGTGATGACCACATGCCATCCTTTATCCGCAAATGTTGGTACTATCATTGCTAACAGCGGGGCCACTCGGTCGGCACAGCTTAATAGCAGGTTCAACTATGGAGTTTTTTATATCATAATTCTGAGCAGAAATAAAGTTTTAGAAAATACCAATTCTCTGTGGTGTTGACATCGATGAAATATTGTTTTATTTTATCCATATTGATATCTATCAAAAATGAGGGTTCCATGTCACATTATTTGCATCTGTCTGATACAATTTCTTCCTACTGGAATTTTACTCTAATTGAGGCCTTCAAATGTCTTTATCTCGGAAACAATTGGGAGTTGGATGAATACTATGTTGAAAGACATTTCTGAATTTAACTTGGTATAATCTCAAGAAAATTCTCCCAAAGACTGAAGTTATATACTAATATATTTATACATATACACACATGATTATTAGTTTAAAATTCTAATAGCTAATGTTGTTTCCCCAAGGTTTTTAAATATTGACTAAGGACGAATTAAATTGTGGCTTGTACACTTATTTCACAGATAATCATCCTGCATCATGTGGTTTGAACTATACCGGGTGTTATTTGAAAACTTTTCACCAAAATAGCTCGAAAACAAAGCATTGCAGAAAAAAAAGTTTTAAACAAAAGTTGTTTGGTTCTGAGGGGGGACGTAAGATGGTAAGGCTGTTATGACCTTGAGTGGCGTTGCTAAGGTGCCGTTAAGGTCACTAAGATTTTTTTAAATGAGACTCCCTACAAGGATGGAGACAACATTCAACAGAATACATCAGGATAAAAACTCCTTACATAGCTATGTTTTGGATCTTGTTTCAAAATCTAAAGAAACTGGATCCGTCTCAAACAAAAAAGCGGAATGTGCCTACAATATTGAGTGAATTAACTCAAGTGGAATTTTGGGCAGTTATATGACAAATCCCAAAAGTTTAGTGCGGGAAGTGTCTTAAGGTTACTGCTGTGTATCAATTGGTTCGGTTAGTAAGACATTAAAATTAAATAAGTTTCATCCATATAAATGCAGGTACATCGAACATTAAGCGAAGATGATCCTGATAGGTGAGTACAGTTTTGCGAAGAGTGATCGAATTATTAAATGTGAATCTATTGTTATTAGAATATATCTGCTTTTCTGACGAAGTGTACTTTTTTCTTAAGGCCCTTGGCACTGTCAAGTGCAAGTCTAAAACCTATTTGGTGAGATGTTGAAGAGGATTAATTGAGTGGCTAGTAAGGTCACCTGATTTAACGCCTCTAGATTTTTTCAAAGGGACATTTAAAATCCATTATTTATGGGACTAAATCAGCAAATATTAAAGAGTTTAAAAAAAAAAAGAATAACAGTGATATGTAGAAGTATTACCTAAGCAACCCTATGAAACGTCAGATGTGAATTCGAAAATAGGCTATATCATTGTTTAGCTCAAAATGGAGAGCATTTCTAAAACCTCTTTAAAGTTAAAATTAAAAAAGCGTTTTTCTCAATAATTATTTTACAAATACACAACACGTGAACACACACACGTGTGCGAGCATACAGCACACAAACACATGTACCTTCCCGAGCTATGTTTGAATAGGCCAAATTTTAATGCCGCGCCCGGTGACGGTGACTCAGAAACTTGTGAGGCTCATTTCTCTTAATATCTTTTACTTTAAAAAGCTTAAACCTACCATTATGAAAATGGCACAACGTAATCTACAAGAAAATGTTATAAAAATGTAGGGAGTCTCATTAAAAAAATAATCAAAGTGAGCTTAACATCACCTTAGCAACGCCACCCTAGGTCATACAAGCCTTACAATCTCACTTCCCCTCAGAACCAAATAACTTTTGTTTAAAACCTTTCTTTCTGCAATCCGTTGTTTTCGTGATATTTTGGTGGAACGTTTTCAAATAAACACCCGGTATAATTATACAAGTGGGTAAGTATAGTCGCCTTCAAACGTTGAAAGAATAAATGTAGGCTCTATAGAAAATACAAATTATTAAATAGTTACAGATATAAAAATAAATTAATCGGAGTATAGCACAAGAGTACGAACTAATGGCATATTGGTGATAGTGTTTTCATTTTGTCTTGAGTCGAAGGCTAGTGGATCGGTTTCTGCAAGGTTGCGGGGAAACAAACCAACTTGGCGGCTTGAATGTGGTTATTGCTTCTAAGAAGTCGCTATTTTGTTCGCCGGGGCTGAACAGAGACTGTCCCGTGAAAACCACCGTGTCTTGACTTTTCACAGAACTGGCCCTTGAACCTTGCGACTTTTTCGACGCGCGCATGTTCTTCTTGGAGGTCCCTTTCACTGAGGAGACGTGCACACTCGGGATCGGCGAAGGGGGCGAGCACGAGGAAGAAAAGGATGAGGAATCCTCTTGATCTTTCCCGTATCCGGCAATGTCCACCATGACGATCATCTCCTCGACGTCGATCTCACTCGAGTCGGAGTGGAAGGCCGTGTGAGGCTTCCCCCTCTTCTGGTGCGAGCTAGAAACGGTGTGACTTTTCTTCTTCGCATGGATCCTCTTCACCTTCTTCTTCCTCCTCTTCTTGTGGCCGCACAGCAATGTAAGGAGTTCCTTGCGGAAGCGTGGGTGCGTGACCGCGTACACGAACGGATCAATGCAGCTGGCGGTCTTGCAGAAGAGCGCCGGTACCATAGAGGATAAAGGGGTGATGTACCTGTGCTGGCCCGCCACCCCCAGCAGGGCTATCACCGCATACGGGGTCCACGAGACGAACCACAGCCCCACTACGCCAATCACGACGGAGGCCAGTTTCAGTTCCATACGGTGCTCTTGACAGTGCTTGGAGGAGTCCCCGTCACTGTCCTTCATACCCTTAGCCCTGATGACGGCGTGGAAGATCCTGGCGTAGCAGTAGGTGATGAGACAGAACGGCAGCACCCAGGCCGCCGTAAAGAAGACGTAGATGAAGTTCTTACTGGTGTCGTCTTCCGTGAGGTAGTCGAAGCTGCAGCTTGTGAGGTATCCCTCGGGGACATATTGGTTGAAACCCAGCCCCATCAGAGGCAGGGAGGAGAACACGCAGCCGTAACACCACACGAACAGGATGCATAGTCGAGCTCTGGGTTTGGTCGTCCTGCGCAGGGGGTCCAAAGGGTACACGATCACGTAGTAGCGGTCGAGGGCGATGGCTGCAAGTGTTGTGATGGATACTGTGCCGGTCAAACCGCCAATGAAACCGTATATCTGACAACCTGCAACAAGAGTCACATGTTTGGGATATTCTGACCAGGATGATTGATAGTTTAGTCTAGCACTTCACCTAGTCCCGACCGGGTTTTCCATTTCTTTCTCCATAGGATAGCTAGAGCATCTCCTTAAAACCTACATCATACTCGTCCTATTTTCTAAAAGAAGTGTAAGTTGTGTTTAGCCTGAACTGGCAGTGAGACGTGTAGCCGCCTCAGTCCTCCTTTCACAACCCTAAACAAAAATCGGACATGGTTCAAGTTATAACAAGCCAGAGGAAAACTAGCGTGACCATTAGAGCGATCAGCCATGCACGACCAATAATTAAGAACTCTGTTGACAATATCGCTATCAGTGGGAACGCAAACTAAACGTCAAGCTCATCTAGTCTGGTGTACTGGTCACGTGTAGTCTGGGGCTCGAATCCTGGTAAGGTGTACTGAGGCTGGTTTTTTTTCCCAAATGCTTTCTCACTCTCCTACCCAAATACGGGTACATTTTCTTCTAAAATTCTACCTTCCTCATTCCTACCTCGTAAGCCTGGTTAAACACGCGCGTAGCTCGAGCGAGTAGCAAGGCAAATTGAGATTAATATATATATATATAAAGAATTTCTAATACTTCAAATACTTTATCTTTGAACTAACGACCATTATTTGAGCAAATTCAACCTTCCCTATTCCTAATCCATTAGCGTAATTAGTACTTAAGCGTATAACCCGAATGGGTAGTAAGAAAATTATTCTTGCGCACAGTTAAGCATAATTTTGAATCTTTGGCCAAATTATAATTTTTAAAATTGTTTTTTTCATTAAGATAAGGTAACACATCTGAAATTTAAAAATGATGTGTAACTGTGGGATCAGGACTATTAATATTATGGAATTATGAAAAGTATGTGAAGATATTGAGAGATAAGTTTGTTTCCAACGAGACATAACCATCCATCTATCCAGGCTAGTTCCTTTCCCTATTACTTGCATTTCACAATATTTTCATTTATATTTTATTCACTAGGCACTTATTAATTGTTCTACCTGTAACAAGACCAACCATTATGACAGGTATTGTAAACTTGCGGCCCGCGGGCCGAATTCGGATCGATTCGATGATTCTGTGAGGCCCGCGGATGTTTCGTTGAACCAATACACCTGTAAAATGCGACCCGATTCTTATTTTTATAAACGCTCTAGAAATACATCATTTGGGATCATGTCATTGGGGAATTAGGCACTAATTTAGGTAATCTAACAAGCGAGGTTGGTATTCCCAACTTGTACTAGTTACTCACCGGAGATGGACCCGCATTTAATTATGTTAATGCGACAGGAAAGGTGAAACATCTATCATATAGAATAAATAAAACACGGTATTTTGCTTTCTAAATCTACTAAACTGTAACTGAAGATCATATTCAAGAGTGTGATGAGAGGGGGGGGGGGGGAATGAAAGGACGGTGATTAAAGGTCAGAGATGACACCCGTAATACAAAAAATACAAAAAACAAACATGTACACCACACCTTGGATATCGGTACAAAATATCGATGGCTAAAAATTATCAACTTATAAAAATCTATGGCGAGAGCATCGAACTTTGAATACCATTTCGAAAACATCTATGTCCGATGTTCATTCTTACCAGTATCTGCTGGTGGGTGAAGTAGGACAAACTTTAACAAAGACAAGAAAACCTTTGTAAAGAAAGATTGCTTCGAAGTGAGTATTTTTACTAAGAGTGGACGACGAATTGTGGTTATTATAATCGAAGACAATATCAAGTACTGGCTATTTTCTAAATAATATTATTTTTAAAATTTGATATATACTTATTATGAAAATAATTTGTTTGAATTTGAAGTCTTTGATTTATTGAATTGATAAATATACTTCAGACGCAGTTAATTAATTTCTTTGGAAAAATAATTAAGATCACTTGTTTTATTGATAAACAACTATTTAAGCACATAACGATATTTTTAAAAAGATCGATGATTTTTGTTACTAAACATCGATGATGTTTTGAAGACGATGTTTTCCCCCACATCGATGTTTTGTTTTCGATATCCATCCCCAGAAAAAGGCTTAGAAATTGTCAAGTACTTTTATATATTGATTTAATGATTAAAAGGACAAAAAATTTCCCACTAATCCTCTTTCTCCTACTCTTTCTCACTATTTGTTCATTAGGGTGGAATGAAAAAAGGTTTTTTTAAATTAAAATGTCTATTAGCGATATAAACTTGTCTTTTACTAATGTAATGAACTGACTAAAACATCAAAGCAATCAGAAAAGTTTTTGAGGTGCCGCAAACAGGTTGAAGTTTAATACATTTATGATTTTTTTCATTTTTTTGGTAGATTTCCGAAGACAATAATTTTTTGAACAAAAATTTCTAATGAAGATAAAAATAAACGTTTGACTATTGTTGTCAATTGACAAAAAAATCAAATCAAACAAATAATTTTTTGAGGTCCCACAAATATTTTGAAATTTTTACTTTTTGTGGTTTTTGCACATCTTTTACATTTTTGAAATTTTTTGTTATTAATTTATTTTTAATTAAATATTGAATTGTGATATTCTTCGTTCCATCAATATCAGGCAGAAAGTGACAAGTAGTAACATAGCTGAGGTATAGTGCGACCTTGAACAAGCTATGACAAGCGTCACTTAATAGGCAGAGAGGGGTAGCTCCAAGCTCCACCCCAGTCGATGTCTTTCTGAGCTTCATGTTGTGAAGTGGTACTACAATTCTAATGTGAAATAGTCCCATTTGAGTTTTTTTTATCTAGTTTTTCTTTTTGTGTTATAGACTATAGTTTATTTTATTATTAATTTAGCACTGCGTGTTACTAACCATTCGGGTTTTATGCTGTATAGACAAGAGTGTTATTTTCTTTTGTGTATATCTTGTAACAATAAAGTAAAAATGGTAGGGTCGAAAACAGTACAGACTCGGCCAATGCACTAGTGCTCCATTTTTGTCCATCCAAAAGACCTTAGTAAAATATTACTACTGACCCATGAAGATGTAATGAAGTGTTATTTTAAAATAAGTCATGAGCTAAAAACCGAGAGTGCTTATAAGGAACCTACCGTAAGTGAAATATCAGAAATATTGGTAGAAAAAAAATTGAAAAGTTGTGGTCAAGAGCTTCCATTCCTGTCGTATCCCACACTCGTATCTTACAGATGATTAGAAAATTTACCCGCCTCGATGGCGTAGTTGGCTAACGCGCTAGTCGTGTTGAGCTCGACCGCCGAGGACGGGGAGATCGAGGTTCGAATCTCGGTCGGGTGAACTGGGGGTGGTTTTTCCTAAATGGTTTTCCACTCTCCCTCCACGCAAATGCGGGTTCACTTCCTCTAAATTCAACCCTCCCAATTTCCAATCCATTAGCGTAATTAGTACTTAAGCGTATAACCCGAACGGGTAGTAAGACGCGGTGCTAAATATTATATATATTATTAGAAAATTTCATGATAGGTAGAGAAATATTTTCAGATCAAAAAATAGAATGGTAACTAAAGCTTTAGAATCAAATTTGATTTTATTAAAGGATGAGAGTAAACTTCTTTTTGATATCGCTGCCTACAAATGTCTAAATTTTGCGCTTTTTAAATGTGAGAAAGAAAAGAAGGTTCCGAATTTAGAGCAAATAATTTTAAAAGACCAAAGAACGACTTGAAAAAATGGTTATTAGTGCAGTTGATGTAGCAGTATCTATAAATCTAGCATTAAAATAACTTAAAGTATTGGAGAGAGAAATAAATTATAAGGAACAAAAAATACTGAAAAAGAATGGAATAGATGGAAAATGTGTCGTAGATGAGAAAAATAAAGAATATGAATAATACATGAAATTAGAAGCAAATGATGTTGTGGCTTCAAAATCTTATCAGATTGCAACATCAAGTTCGCAAATGCGCATGAAATTTCCTTCTGTAAATTCAGTATGTGATTGAACTGGTGTTTCTAATAGAGCTGATGCAGCAATTGCAAGTGCAGTTCTTCAGAATAGTGGCCTCATTAGTGAAGAGGACAAAAGTAAAGTAATTGTTAGAATGAAGATTAGAAGATAAAGGTCAAAGAATCGAAAAAAACTGCATAGAAGGCCATAATGAAAGCACTACAACAACTAACAAAGGACTTTATTTTGACGGAAGACGAGACAAAACTTTAGTACAGGAAAAGATAGGGAGCAAATATCACAGGAAAACCGTTGTAGAAGAACATGTGTCACTTATTGAAGAGCCTGGATCGAAATATTTGGGATATGTGGCACCACGTTCTAACTCTGAAAATTATATTAAGGATAGCATTGTGTTGTTTTATAATGTTAATAACCGACCCATAGACATAACTACTGAAGGATGTGATGGAATTGTGACTAACACTGGTAAAGCGCAAGCTAATAAAGACCTTCCACCAATAGACTTTCTCCTTTATCCGTGTCATACGCAAGCCGTTAAAAGGATGATGAATTTAGTTACTGAATCATCATTGGCCGTATGTGGGGCCTCACAAGAGATAGAATTTTAAAAGAGAAAATAGAATCGCAGAAATTGATACCAATATTTGAAACTAAGGAACATTTCAATATAAAAGTAAAATGACAATGTTATTCTTTAACAAAAAAAAAGTTAGTGACATTTTTTCTTATTCTGTTGAATATTTTTAATATAATATACTTATATACAGTAACAAATTTTATCCTGTAGTGAATGTATATTGCTTTTATAGCACATATATATCCACAAGTAAAATATTTATATCTGTTTTGGATAGTATAATTGTATTCATTGAAATTTCATTAAAAATCACCAAAATTTGATATATTAACAAATATATTGCACTCAAATAAATATCTTCTTGGAAAACTTTCAACGGTTTAAATGAAAAATATGCTTTTATATTTGTCATCAATATTATTTAAAGTGTTTAAAATAAAAATTATAGTCCAAAAACAATTTTTGAAAATTTGAGTTTTTTACCTAAAAGTTCATTTTTTAAGGTTCGTGCGGCACCTCAAAACATTTTCATGGAGCTTCAAAATTTTGCAGTATTAAAACTGATCCTATAAGGCAACTTTTGCACCCTATTAGAAAACTTAGTTTAAAAAAAAGTGTTTTAACCCCTGTTTTCATTCCACCCTATTGTTCATTTTACATTTATGGAGGCGACTCTCTCCAAGATCCTAGCGAGGTACACAAATTACATAAAATAAAGAGTAAGCACATACACTGATTATATTTTAAATTACCTGTTAACACAGAGGAAACAATATATTACACAAATTATACAGAAAATTATAATGTGGGGGTCTTCCTCCGAACACTCTTAAAATAAACACGAATATTTTAATTAGTTTAGTCCAAAATTATGGCAACACAATCTAACGCTCACTCGGGAAGGGTGTCCTTGGTCGGTCATCAGCAGATGGCACGTGACAACCTTCGCCCCACCCTTTTCCTTTACATCCCGGTGTTCCAGTTAACATTTTGAGATTCTTCTGGTTATTTTAAGTGGCCGCTTTCTTTACCTTCCTTTTTAATTCAAATTTTCTACCATACTGAAAATGTTGTTTCGATTCATTTTAGAAATTTTAAGCCCCTTCCAACCCTCTCCCCGTTTGTTTAATTACTACAGAAAATTTTTCAAATTTTTAGACTTCTACTATACGTAAAAGTTTTTTTTATAAACCCCAACCCACCTATTTTCTGAAGACCCATTTTAAAATTGTCAGACATTTATAGTAATTTGGAGTAGTATATTTCTTTACTTTCCTCCTGAATTTCAGTTTTATACTACAATAATAAGTGGTTATAGTTTTGTAAATTTTGACCCTCCCCTCCTCTCAAACTTCTTTTCGAACTCACTCTAAGGAATTTTATATTCTAAGGTTCATTTGGTTATATGAAGTTTTTATCTACCTGTTTTCCAAATTATAATGTTCTAACTCATTTCCAAAGCATTTACTAGCTATAGCTTCTACCTTTCTACTTCCCAGAATTCCATTAGAAAATTTAAAATTTTCAGACGTTTATGTTTATTTGGAGTGGTTTCCGCCAGTTCTTTAACTCCAACTTATAAATTTCAAATTTTAAGAGTTAATTGATATCTTAAGCAGTGATTATATAGGCTTACCTAATTTAAATTTTCTATCACACCTAAAAGTTTTTTTTCATTTATAGCCACCCTTCCCCTATTTTCCTAGGTCCTATTTACATTTTTTAATGTTTAGATTTTAGAATATTATGTTTGATTAGCGTGTTACCTTTACTTTCCTTCCGAATTTTCTAACACACTGGGATGTATTGTATTCTATTGGTTTTGGAAATTTTAAAACTCTCACCCCCACACGCATTTTTCTAATTCCCATTTAGAAATTTCAATTTTTAAGACTTATTCCTTATCCTTATCCTAGTTGTCCTACTTGGCTTCAAAATCTAAATTTTCCACAACACTCAAAAGTTTTGTTTGTGTTTATACTCCCTGTCTATAATTTTCTGGGGCTCACTTAAAAATTTAAAGTTCTAAGAATTTGATAACTATTTGGAGGGGTCCCTTTAGCTGCCTACTGAATTTCAATTTTCTACCACACTGATAAATAATTAACTTCGAACCCCCTTTGCCCCCTTCACATTCTTTTCTCCGACTCACTCTTAGAAATTAAAGATTTCAAGATTGGGTTATCAGGAGTTGTCGCTCTACCTGTGTGCCAAATTTTAATTTTATACCTCATATTTTAAGTTTCTTCTAATTATATATCTCCTATTTTTTAGATCCACTCTGAAATTTCTCATTTTTAGATTTTTCTGGTTATGTGACGTAATCCCTCTACCTTCCCAAAAAATTTCAGCTTTCTGCCTTATCTATAAGTGTCTTATCTTTTTATGGATACACACACACTTACTTTCTGCCTTATATATTATATTATGTATAAATAATAGACTAGTATAAGTACCCATTCGGGTTAAACGCATACATTAATTTTGCTAATGGAATGTGAATGAGGAAATTAGAATTTTAGAGGGAATGTACACGCATTGCGTGGAGGAAAAGTGGTAATTAAATAAAAACAAAACTGCTACTCAAAAATGTAATTTTTATGTGTAGTAGTAAATATTTAATAGTTTAGAAAGTATTTAGTCAATCTTATTGAAATATTTACACGTTCATTTATAGCAAGGTATTAATTTAAATTAAAAAAATCAAACACTTAGAGTTAATAGGTGTGGAAAATTTGATACATCTAAATTCATCGATTGCCGATTGTGCGTTGACGCGATGGAGTTAAAGCTTTTCTTTTTTTTTTTTTTTAGCTTTTTCTTTTTTGACAATCTAATTCTTTTCAACATACTTTAACAGGTAAAAATGAAGTCTGTAGTCCAAGCCACTTGTAAATGAAAAAGACATACCTATTGCTCCCAGAGCTGGTCCTTGGTATATACTGTTGTAGATAAAGATGGGTGTCTTGGCCACGAGGAAGAAGTCGCTCACGGCGAGGTTGATCACCAGGATATTGGCCGGCGTGCGAAGTGTGCGACATCTAGGAACAGAGAGTGGCATTTTAAACAGTGACAATAAATATATATTGATTGTGGTAGAAAATAACTTTTTTTACGGTCACCCGCATCGGTGGCGTAGTTATCTAACGCGCTAGGTTCGTGTTGAGCTGGACTGCCGAGGACGGGGAGATTGAGGTTAAAATCTCACTCGGGTGAACTGGGGGTGATTTTCCTAAATGGTTTTCCACTCTCCCTCCACGCAAATGCGGGTTCACTTCCTCTAAATTCAACCTTTCCAATTCCTAAAACATTAACGTAATTAGTATCTAAGCGTATAGACCAAACGGGTAGTAAGACGTGGTGCTAAGTATTATATTTTACGGTCAACATTAATTAACCAAGCGTAGCGAGGCTAGGTTTTAACTCGACCATCTAGCATTTAATTAGTCTTTCTGATATCCGGATGTTTGTTCCACGATAGCTGTCAAATGTGTTCACCAATTTGAACGAAATTTGGCAGGGACATTCTTTGAGCCTAAGCCGAACGGTGTATGCACATGGTTACTCCATATGGCTATTCGTTTAAAGGTTTTTCGTTTGATAGCTCATCTAAAGGGATTTTAATTTACAATTCTAGACAATTGGTCGCGTACCTAGGGTGTATTTAAAAAAAGTTATATATTGTGGTAGTGACGCCTTAAGCAACGTCAACAACTGTTAATCTCTATGAATATAATGTAGGCCTACTATTGAATACAAGGTGTTTCTAAACGATCTGCCCAAACTTAAACCACACCATTTGTGAGTAGAGAGAAACAGAAAACCAGTAAAAATTGTCCAAAAGTCCAAAATTTATTAAATGAAAGTTGAAACTATGCGCAACAACGCCTGGAGTACGCAGCTCCAAGTACGTACACATGTACAACAAGTTGCATATCAACAGTGTCCGTCAATTTTTATTTGACGCGACTACCTAGTACGCCCTTTCAGTACAGTGCTATAATTGGCTGATCTATTTATATCTCTGGCCTGTGATTGGGTGTTGGCACTGGGTCACGGCTTTACCCCCTCCCCATCCCACTGACCCCCTTCCAGCGGTTTATTCTTGTCCAAACTGATTTTTTCTTGTCTTATTTGTTTTATATGTGTGCTCATTGGTTTTTTTATGTGTGCACATTGGTTTTTTATATCTGGGTAGGATTGGGACAGGCGTTGGAGTTTATTGGTGTGGGAGTTTATTTTATTTATTGGTTTTTAATTTATTGGTGTGGGAGTTTATTTTATTTATTGGTGTGGGAGTTAATTTTATTTATTGGTAGAGTGAACGTTCAGTCCAAGGCGTCGGCTACTCCTCTCGTGGCATGTCGGCATCACTAGTGAGGGTGCAGCACGAACCTCTCCCGACAACCGTTTAGCGTAAAGTGTGAGCATCCGGCAATGGCTCCCTCTCAAAAGTCCCTGAATCTATTTTGGTGTCACAACCCTCCCCCCTCCCCAGCAATGGGTTTTCCCGGTGACATCATCGAAATTCTGGCGCCAGTTTGGCGGCTCGATAAGACAAGTTGAAACATGAATAGATCGTGACCTTAAAACCGTGAGCTAGTACATGAGGTCATTGACTCTGGCAATCCTCCACCATCGATGTAGTTACTAAATAAAATGAAATTGTGACGATAGGAGAATAGAGTCAAGTAGGGTAGCATGCCCCAGTTTTTAAATAGGTACTGGGGTTAAGTTTAGGATAATGTCCAGGTTGTTCCTTTTCGCTTAGTTGAATATATTTGTTAAAGTTTTTTTATTGTTTTAAGAACTTTTGTGAACTACCTAAATTGTACTTGACTGATTGTAGTACTAATTTGTCTGTATTTTTTAACTATGTCTAAATAAACTAAACTAAATAAACTAATCTAAATAAACTAAACCTTCTATGTGGCAATGGGTTTTCCAGATGGCGTCATCACATTGTCGCAACCCTGATGAGTCATACCTGGCGCCAGATTGGCGGCTCAACAAGACAAGTCGAGACAGGAATAGATTGTGACCGTGAGATCATTGACCCTGTTCATGCTTGGTGCCAATTTGCCGGCTAGACAAGTCGAGACTAGTATCTGGTTACACTATGTGTAATGGACAGACAGGTTTTGCGTGAATAAAACACGATATTACAAAACATATATTTACTATAAATTAAGGTTTTACATACATACATACATAATATTTATTATAGATTAAAGGTTTCACAAACATACATAATATTTACTATACATTAATGATTTTACAAACATACATAATATTTATTATACACTTTTACAGGAATGATGCATATATTTGTTCATACGTTTTTCTACAGTGTCTCTTAGATGTGTTAGTAAAATTGTTTTTAGTTCATAATCCAGCAATTAATAGTTCAAACCGACGACTTGACGTGTATAGTAGGTAGCACTGATAAGATCCAGGTTTCTGATGTGCGTTTCCACCGTAGGCTGTTCGAGGTCGATGGCAGCCACTGATTCTGTTAGCGTATCGTATACATCCACGACGAGTGTGTCGATCAAATCGTTGCAATATCGTGCGATGGGTGTCGACCACATATCTCGTCGGTCGACGGCGACGGCGACGTCGATGTGGTCCGGGGCCTACGAAAGCTAACGGGCCTGCATGCTTCTGCGGTGACGTCATGAGAGCAGTCCTACCACAGCTGTAACTAGCGTGCGTTCCCATATGCTATTCCAACAAATCGTGTTCTGTTGAAGCCTTGTAAGCTTTATACGTTGTAATTTTTTCACAACTTGATTGATTTTGTTTTGTCAACCACAATCAATAATCCCCTCTTAATTTTATATGCCAGTTATATTATTCGAATCTAATTACTTCAATCAATTGTGTGCTAGTAAATTTATTAATGTTAAGTACAAATTATTGACGAATGATATTTGTAATTTACATTTTTACTAAATTTGAAAAAATAGCTGTGATCTTAATTCTAAGCTAGAATATAATACTTGCGCTTGATTTATTTTGAAATATAGTTAGCATGTTGTCAAAGGTTAAATGTATTAAAAGAATTAAAACGTGACTGAGCATCAACATAATATTGGCAACATGTTTTACAAAGTTTTAGATACACACAAATTTACTTGATTTTGTTAAGAGGAAAGATTATTTAATTTACGTTTATCGATTTTCTTATATTTTAGTCTGTCTTTCAAGATTTTTGTATAATTATTAATTATTAAAATATTACAAAATTTTGCAATCAACTTTTTTTAAACTAAAACTAGATAAGGTTGTTCACACTTAGTGCAGTTTTTAGTGGTAAACCCACAAAACTCTCTTCCCAATAGTATTTCGAGTCCGTATAAAAAACCTTTTTGTGATTTTTTGGCCAAAAACATTTCTTAGTATAAGTAGGCTTGATGTTTGAATAGTTTTAACAATAACTAACAATAACAGTTGAACGTTAACGTTGTTACCTACAGCTCTCCACCCTTTTCATCGCCACTTTGTTTTCTGTTTCAAGAATGGTTCTAAATGTTGACCACAAGTTATAGGACTGTTCATGTTTATTGCCTAACATTCTAAAATGTTTCTCGTAATATCTACACCTTTAACATGAATCGTACTAGCTAAACTTCGATTTACACTTACACATAGAAAAATTGAAGGTGAACTTTCTATGACATTTATTTTAACAAAGGCTATTTTATTTTCATCATTTATGATTGTATATTCTAACTATTGCTTGTAGTGCTTTGAAAAATTTGATTTAAAATCAGAGAAATTTTTATTTTTATTTTCGGAAGCAAGTATTTCTTCTTTATGTTTTTTAATAGTTTAAATTTCCCTTTGTTTTTCATCTGGTGTTTTTCTCTTTGTTGGTAAAACTTTTGATAAATATGCTGGCTGTTTTTTTAATAATATTGTAAATGATCAATCTATTAGGTTAGGCCTCTCTCTTATACACGTTAATATTGTTCCATCTGGTTGTGTTACTTTATCTTCTCTAATTATTTCACCGTCAGTAAAATTTTATTCACAAACCACAGACGTATTTGTGGGGAAGAACTTAACTCTATGAATAGCACGAGTCCATTTATCTTTTAAAAATACGTCTGTAGGAAACTTGAAGACGGAATTTAAGCCATCACTCTTCTTAAGAGTCATAATTTGATTGAAATCCAGGCACACAACATCCGGGAGGCATGACTCTTATCACGCGTTGCAGTATAATATTATACTGTAAAAGAAAAATATAATAATTTTATACTTACACAAAAGCATACAACAAGTCACATTATAAACATTCACTTACAATCGAAAAAACACAAAACTATTATGTAATATAATGTTTAGCACGTCCAAACAACGCAGCAGAATGTATTAAACGCTGTGAAGTCCAAGCGGCGGGTAAGACCGCTACCATGACGTCACCTCAGTGGTGGGGGTAGAGCATGCAGGCCCGTTAGCTTTCGTAGGCCCCGTGTGGTCCCATACATCACAAAGACGCGCCCAGCTAGGTACTAGATAGGCGACCCATTTGAGTCCTGCGTCTTGTTTCTCGTTGATGACGACCATACGGTCACCGCACATGAGTCTCAGAGGGATTTCATGATTAGTCAAACTAATCTTCTGAGTAGGCTGCGTGTTGCTGAAAAACTTTGATATGACCGACTTGTAGTTGCCCAGTTCTTGCCACTCTGTATGGTTAAACACCGCACAATTCCCTCCACATTTTCTAGCTGGACATAGGCCGTATAGTTGTTCTTGACACTCATGCCAACGATGACTCGCTTGGTGTCGACTTCGTCCAGCGGAAACAAAGTGTTGAAAATACTGGTGATGGAGAGCGGCTTCACTGGCTTTCCTTTGCCTGTGCAAGCGTCTTGGCCTTTCATGATGTTAGATCGCTTCGACGACTGTCATGATCATGACCGGCACGCCTTCGGGATGCCCCTTTTATAGGCGCATGCTGATTGGACGCAGCCTCTTGAGGGGCGGCAGGACCCTAGCGTTTTGAAAAATGTGTTGTAATATCTCAACACCTTAGCGTCATTGCCTGTATGATAGGTGAATCAGAATAAGGTTAGGAAAGTTTTCATTGGAATGTTCTGGGTGCGGTTGAGAAGGTACATGAGACAGTAATGTCCGCAAACGTCTGAGGCTATGCTTTGAAGTTGTATCGTGTTATGAGACGTGCGGGAAGTGTTTTTGCGTATAAATGCCAGATGTGACTTTATACGGCGTGGAAAACAATAACTATCAAAATATTCTCCCACACTATTCTTGTCGATAAAGATGGCAACCCAGTGCGTCCCAGGCTTGGTGTGTGGATCCGTGTTGATGACAAGAGCAGTAGGACGCGTTATTCTTGAGGGTAGTTGATCAGCAGGGTAAACACCCAACCGTACAGAATGAAACCACGGGTTTGTTTTCAGCGCACGTCTTATGGTGTGCGTGTCCGTCTTCAATCATCCGGAGGCTGCGGTAGGGTCCTATGGGGTAAAGCCTGCTGGCGGTGTGAATAATTCTGCACGGGGCAGAACACCAACCACTTCTAGGTACTGGTCTGGTACAGGGCCCATCTCCACTTCGCTGCTTTCAAGGGGCGGCGCCCACACAAAATCTGCTAAATCCACTGCGGGCGCTACGTGAACACTCAGACCGGCGTCCAGCCCGTATGGATCCCAGTAATCTGAAATTAAATAAATGCATATTAATTACTATCGTGGGAAAAAAACACTGCCAATTCTCTAATTCTATAATTCTCTAATTCTCTAATATCTATAGCAGTATGCTAATCACCTACGGGCCAGTTGCTATCCGCCGAGCAAATCCCGTTCTCACTAAACAGCGCTATATAGTTCGGGCTATCGGGCTTCCGGTTGAATTTTGGATGCAGCTGCCAGGGGTGAATCTTCTCGATATTCTACTAAAGGAGTAAATACCATTGTATAGCAAAGACGTAATAAGCAAAATAGTTACCATTAAAACATACAAAACGCTTTAAAACATACATGGATTTATCAAATTTTTCAGGGCGTTGAAACTCATTTCAATGTTTATCCTCTGCAATTATTAATTATAATGACCAAATGTAATGATTTCAAGGTCTATTTATAGTCCCTTCAATGGGGTGTGCCACATGTAAATGTGTTAGCTTCTTATTGGTCAATAATATTACTAACTCATCGGTGATTACCCGATTCATGTAAAACAGCTTGGCTTTACCGTTACTCGTCATTCATGCTCACGCGTCTGGTGAACACAGACATGTTACCCCGCTGCTGGCTATGGGGGCCCTATATGCCGTGAAGGGCCGTTATCCACCCTCTGCCGTCTTGGTTATTTTTCTAACCGTGCAAATGCGGGTACACATCTCTCCCTGTGACGTAAAGAGGCAGGGAGTTCAAATCCCAACTAGGGTTGATAGGTCGACAAACGCTAATTTCACATTTCAAACCCTGAGCAGATGTTGGTACATACTTCTTCCGGTCATACACCACAGTCAAACTCTTCCAGTGACCGATGTAGGGCTTCAAATCCCTGGAAGTATGACCCTTCTAACAAACATTAGAGACGGACCCTCTGCGGTCGTGTTTATTTTTTCCAACAGCACAAATGCGAGTATACATTTCCCCCTGTGACGTAAAGATGTAGGAGGGGGTTCAAATCTCTATTAGGGTTAATAGGCCGACAAACGCTAATTTCACATTTCAAACCTGAGAAAGTGCTGGTACACATTTCGCCTGGTCACACGCTACCGTCAAACTCTGCCGGTGACCGATGTAAGGGCTTCAAATCCTTACCATTCCACCGAAAAATACTGAGGTTCGAATCTAGGTGGACACACCGTATAGCTGTCAGGTTCATCTATTTCTAGAGGAGAAAGTTGCAATCAAATTACTGCTGAGATAACTGTTGGAATGAATAAATTTTAAAATATGTAAGTTTGCCACTCTTTAACTATTAAAGAACATATTTTAAATTTGTATAAAAATGTAACATCTACAAGTAACAATACGCTCTCTCTCTCTCCCCCCAAGCAGCGGTTATCTCACTTTGCCTGAATAGCTTAGTTAAAGTTTGAGCAACAGATGACGTTGACAGCTAGAAACATGTAATTTAAACCCCCACTGTTACTTTTGTGATAAAAGATAGCGTGGGCATTTATTAACCACCAATTTGACGCTCTGTCAAGGAAATATGATTTTAAAACAAAAATATAGTGTTTCAACGTGTTTAAGTATACCAACATAATAATTAATCGTAGAAATTATATTATTTGTTTAACCGGTTATTAAAAAGAGAGACAGTACCCTATATTACGCATGATAATTATTTGTTGTTGAGCCAAAGGTCCCGGGTTCGATTCCCATGTCCAGGCATCAATTATATATATCTGGAGTAATCATCACTAAATGCATAAATAATAGCGTTGGCTATTTGATTCTTAAATTACCTATATGTTTTCACATTAAACCCAGCGCAAATGATGGTACATCCCTACAACCATTAATTTTATCATTCTGTTTCTCGTTCGGCCAAAGATATCCAGAGGGCGTTGGCGTCAATTTGACACTCTGCTGAGGGTAGATGCTTTTAAAATGAAAATATAGTTTTTCGACGTGTTTAAGTATACCGACATAATTTACAGTTGACATTATATTGTTGCTTTAGTCGATTATTAAAAAAGAGAGAGAACCCTACATTGTGCATGATAATATTTTTTGTTGAGCCGAAGGTCCTGGGTTTGAATCCCGTGTCCAGGTGTCAATGATATCTAGATGGAGTGATCCTCACTAAAAGCATAAATAATAGCTTTGGCAATTTGAAACTACCTATATGTTTTAATTTACATCTTGGTAGGTAGACATATTTTCACATTGTACCCCAGAGCAAATCACGGTACATCTCTGTACAACCACTAATTTTATTATTCTGTCTCTCATTTGGGCAAAGATATCAAATTTCGAATCCATGCTACCATACATGGCAAACACTGAAACACAACAAGGTATTTTAATAAGGATTGTTTCCAAAAAATCGGCCAAGGAATGAGCGTTAGAAAGCAGATATGGGCCGTAGCCTTCAGAGGGCTACGACCCGATGCGTCAAGAGGGCTTGGGTTGGGGTGGATTAATGACTCTTCAATAAGGTCATTGCTACCCGCTTTCAACATTTATAACAAGTTTAGGGTTAACAACTCCATTTAAAGGTTGTTGCAACATCAAACTTTTCCACCACGAGGGATTTGACCCCCACTGAACTCACGAAGAAAGGTATAACGAAGGGAGGAGGGGTGAAGTGAAAGGCACATCAACTGAGTGAGGGAGCAGAGTAGCTTAGTTCATTCTGTGCATTGGCGATGTAAGGAGGGGGAGGCTCCTGCGCTCGTTTCCAAACTCGGGCGTCGCGAAACGCGTACCCGACGCCCGAGAATGCACACTCCCCTACCAACAAATAAACTCCCACACCAATAAATGAATAAAAATATTCCACCCAAAACCCTCCCCCAGGGGAAAAAAATAAAATGGGCACACATTAATAACTAATGGGGCACACATAAAATCAAATGAGCACACATAAAAAACAAATGGGACAAAAATGGAGCAAAAAATGGGTAAAAATTCAAATGGCCTTAATTGGATGGGGTCAAAGTTCAAAGGTCAAATTGCTGCGGTAGGGCAATACCACTACTGACGCGCGCTCATCCTTTGGACACGTTGCTCGCGACCACCAGTCCAATGTTATGCAACTAGTTGTACACGTACGCACTTACAGCTGCGTACTCCCGGCGTTGTTGCGACTAGCTTCAGCTTTCATTTAAGAATACAAAATTATTTTTCCAGATTAATTTTTTTATTAGGTTTTCAGATTCTTTCTACACACAGATGCTGTGGCTTAGGTTTGGGCAAAGAGTTTAGAAACACCCTGTAAATAGTATTAATTCGTTTTCTGTCTAACTTGATCACTAAATAAAATTATCAACCTAATATCCAAAGAGAAAACTTAATACTGAAGTAACAATTTGAACATTACCATTATTATTAACAAAATATACTTGACATTTTTTGACAAAAGAGAGTGAGGTCTGCTGAACAAAGAACTACCAGTAATATTTTATTGTGCTATAAGTATCATTACATATATATGAATATTATTTATCAAACAGGATAGCTGCAGATCACATGAATTTATATATAAATATATTAAAATTGTTTTAGTAATTTTTATAACTGTCAACAAGATTTCTTCCAATCTAAATCAGACTGTAGCAAAGTTAGAAAATAGCTTGGTGTGAACGCGTTTACAATTTTAAACAAAGAAAGGTGACCTGGTGGTCTAGGGGTAAGGTGTCAGACTTCCGTGCTGGGGGTCCGGGGTTCAATCCTCGGTCCCAGCACGGATTTATCTGAATGCCAAACTCCACAGTTTTGAGAATAGCATTAAATCTTGTTTTACTTGAGAGCCCTTTCCACACCACGGATAGTCCCTAACTTAAATAGTTAATGTAGATTGAAACAGACGTCACATAATGGTGCACCCTACTGTATTATATATTTTTAAAACAATGTAATTGAGACCATTGAAACAGTTCTATCATATTTGAATAAATGTTCATCATGAACAGCTTCCAGCTACTTGGTTGGTCTGTTTGGAACATAAGTCTCTCCACCACCTCCTTTCCTCCCCCACCTCTCTCCCTCCACCTTGGCCCAGTCCTCTCCTCCACACTCCTCTTTACTCCCTTGGTCTTTCTCTCAGCCTCCTACCCCTCACCACCATATCTAAAATCCTCCTCGGCATCCTTTTCCTCTCCATTCCTCTCACATGGCCATACCACCTTAGTCGTGCCGTCTCTATCTCTGTCCTGGACTGGCTCTTCCTTTACTATTCTTCTTATTCTCTCATTTCTCATCCTGTCAAATTTTGTCACACCAATCCTATTTATCAGAGTTCTCATTTCACTCACCTACATTCTGAGTTTATTCTGTTCCTTTACTATCCACGTTTCTGCAGCGTACGTCAATATTGAGTAGGTAATAGGAAATGTAGATCACTCCCGTGTGCTTGTCTGAGATATTCTGGCTCCAAATCAGGCTTCTCACACTTCTGAAAAGTGCCTCTGCTGGTCTTCCTCTTTCACTTATCTCTCTCCTGTTCCTTTCACTCTACTCTACAAATCTGCTCAGATACTTTAAACTTTTTACTATCCTCAATTGTTCCCCTATTATTGTCACGCCAGTAGTATACCTGTCCTTCTTTCTTGTCGTGATCACCATCTCACTCGTACTTACATTAAACCTCATTCTATACCGCTCCACCACTTCTTCCCAAACATCAAGCTGCTACTGTACTTCTTTATCCTCATCACCCCACACCATCAGGTCATCCGCAAACACCATTGTTTTAATCTTTCCCTCCCCAATTCTTTTTGCCACTTCCTTCGGTATTTCGCCCATCACCACATGCACAATAGTGTTGAGAACGCACGCATTATCTTGTTTCAAACCATTCTTTAACTCAAACCAATCTATCTTCTCCTCTCTCACTTTCACCCAATTCATACTACCCTTGTAAATATCCCTCATTCTGTTTACTGTCTTATCCTGCACTCCTTTCTTCTCTAGCGTTTTCCATATTCTTCTCTTACACACAATGTCATACGCTATTTCAACATCCAGGAATACCATGAACAGATATTTTCAGTACTAATGATATGGCGCTTGAATAAATAATACAACAAATTTGAGATATAATTAATTTAGAATATAGAATTTTAAAATGGTCCCAATTGTGTTGTTATGAAAATAAACCACATAGAAAAACCACAACTCGTTATGTTTTATGGCTTGATTTTAATCGTGTAGCGTAATTATTATATAAGCGTATAATATGAATGGATGGTAAGATGCAGTGATCAAAAAGTTCCAAAACAAGAAAATATACCAAGAAGCTAAACATTTTATTCAAACTCTCAAAATAAGTTCAGAAGGGGAAATGATGAAACATATTATTTATTGGATCTAGGGAGTAGAAGTGCTTGATTTCACAAACCCAAGTTTTGGTCAATCTTGTGAAAACTTTGTCTCAATCACTCAGAAATGTATTTTGCTCTAACTCTCATCACTATATTCAACTTGGGAGGATAAGTTCATATTGTCTTATCTGGGGGAGATGAGACGATAAGCATCAGATGCTGCCCTATCACTTCGGAGTGAACCGTTAAGCATCAGATGCTGCCCTATCACTTCGGAGTGAACCGTTAAGCATCAGATGCTGCCCTATCACTTCGGAGTGAACCGTTAAGCATCAGATACTGATATATCACCCCAGAGTGAACTGTTAAGCATCAGATGCTGCCCTATCACCTCAGAGTGAACCGTTAAGCATCAGATGCTGCCCTATCACCTCAGAGTGAACCGTTAAGCATCAGATACTGCCCTATAACCTCAAAGTGAACCGTTAAACATCAGATGCTGCCCTATCACCTCAGAGTGAACCGTTAAGCATCAGATACAGCCCTATCACTTCAGAGTGAACCGTTAAACATCAGATGCTGCCCTATCACCTCAGAGTGAACCGTTAAGCATCAGATACAGCCCTATCACTTCAGAGTGAACCGTTAAGCATCAGATGCTGCCCTATCACCTCAGAGTGAACCGTTAAGCATCAGATACTGCCCTATCACCTCAGAGTGAACCGTTAAGCATCAGATGCTGCCCTATCACTTCAGAGTGAACCGTTAAGCATCAGATACTGCCCTATCACTTCAGAGTGAACCGTTAAGCATCAGATGCTGCCCTATCACCTCAGAGTGAACCGTTAAGCATCAGATGCTGCCCTATCACTTCAGAGTGAACCGTTAAGCATCAGATGCTGCCCTATCACTTCAGAGTGAACCGTTAAGCATCAGATGCTGCCCTATCACCTCAGAGTGAACCGTTAAGCATCAGATGCTGCCCTATCACTTCAGAGTGAACCTTTAAGCATCAGATGCTGCCCTATCACTTCAGAGTGAACCGTTAAACATCAGATGCTGCCCTATCACCTCAGAGTGAACCGTTAAGCATCAAAATCTGACATACAGCCCTACTGACTCCCTACAAATGGCTATGAGGGACCCCGTATATAGTTCATGAAACGAGTTATCAAAAGCTATTACTGAATAGTGGTTTATTTCTTGAATAATTAAGAAAATAAAAGTCACTCTAATTTTTTTGTTTCGTGGTTGTGACATCTAGATATATTATAATGGATAAAATAATCAATTAAAAAGTTTTATCTTCTTATAACTGACCACCATAATTTTTTAATAAGTTTTTATAACCCAGAGAATAAGCAATACAAAATATTAGTTGCAAAATAAAAAGTTTTTACTTTGTAAGCTACATGATCGCGATTCTGGGTTGTATGCCGTCATCAACCTCCTTCATTTCGTTTTGTTCACCATTTTCATTTATTAGGCGAAGGAAGCCTTTAAAAAATTCTCGTTTTTAAATTATTATTTTTTTGGTGAACAATAGGAGTTGCTACCACAAGGAAACAGAAAAACATACGTACACACATACAAACGGATATTTTCATTATATTTTAATACTTCAATAATGTAAAAACGCTTAGAATAAAAATGAATAGAAACCAAATTACTACCAAAAGCTCAACATATGAGCTTGCAGATCATATGGTTTGGCGTATTGATACATGAAAGTATATATAAAAACGTTTTCTTACCATAAGAAAAGGTTAATCTTGAGTAAACAAGTGTATTCATTACTCACAGGTCTATAGGTATAGGTCTATAGGTATAGGTCTATACCACCACTTGAATGAATTTATGATTATGGGAAGATCGGGGTTCAAATCCCGTTTGGATGTACTGAAGGTGGTTTCTTCTAAATAATTGTTTCCCACTCTACCTCCCCGAAAATGCAGGTATATTTCCTCAGAAATCTTCATTCCTCATACTATTAAACTATCCTAACCAATGTATGCATATTGCCCCATTGGGTAGTAGGACGCGTTTATATATATATAAAAAAAAGGGGGAAGCTACAGGTGATTCGGAGTTTACAGTAGCTCAGGCTGAGGCTTTATGTATAAAAAGCTCAATTTGAGTAGATTTTGGGAAATAATAACGTTCTTACAGTAATATTGCGCGTCTGGGCTACATCAATCGTAGTCCAGTTTGTGGAAAGATTAGCCACTACTAATAGAGCGTAGCCCAGGGGACTCCCGACTGTACTAATAGTACATCCTTTCCGTGGAGGCTCTTGCCATGTCCCGGTGATATGAGGTGATGATGATAGAGAGTGTGAGGGTGTGGAACCAGTGTGAACACTTAAACCTGACTAAACAAGTCCTGGTGACCGTTGGGGGTGTTCCCCTTTCGGGAAAAAATATCCAAGCTGCCAGCTGGGAATCAAACCCAGTACCCTAGTTTCGTAGCCGGGTGCACTAACCACTACACCAAGGGACTGGTTGCCTGTTCATTTATTAATTGTGCATGAGATGAAAATTATATTTTGGTTATAGATGTGTCCGCTTGAAGTAGATACTTAAATTGAGAAATGACACATATACACGGGAATCAAACCAGGAACTCTTGACCGAGATATCCAAGAATCGTTCAATCGTTAGGGTCTTTCTTCACTCATATCTTAAGGCAGAGTCACAGATCCACACGTTCATCACAGACTCTACCTTATTATATTAGTGAAGAATGACTCTGGGCACTGACTGATTCCTGGATAGCTCAGTGGCAGAGCATTAGCTCATTAAGTCAAGGGCCCAAGGTTTGAATACCATGTACAGCATCATTTTTAAATTTACGAAACGAGTTTTTTTGTTCCGTGATCCACGTCTAACCACCCGCACGGGCTACCCGCATATTAACACCATTGGACTAGGGGTGCAGACCCTATGAGAGGGGGGTTCAGGGAGCACATCTTACCCGGGGGTCAAAAAAGGGTTCTGGGAATTTCATGGGATCTCAGAAAATGTTTGTATATATTGAAGACTAGCAGTCACATTTCCACTAGTACTTAATAATATTACTAAATTATTAGTATAGGTATGATATTTTTAGTCTTATTGTTTTTTACTCTTTTTAGATATAAAAGTATAAATCATATACGTATATGTCCTATTTTCTTTTTTTCTGATAGGATTTTTACTTTCTCTCTATCTTACAGGTAGAGAAAGTATGGTGATCGTCAAAAAAATCGAACTCGAGATTTTGATGAATTTTGACGTTTCATGACTTCCTGAATCCGAAAAAGTGGTTTTTGAATTTCCGTCTGACTGTCTGACTCTGTACCTCCAACTAGAGCCTAAACTATTTTACCGATTGAGCTTAAACTTGATATCTAGGGTTTTCATAGGGTTGCCCCGAGGGATTTTTGGAATTGGATATCTACCCCTAAAATTAAGGGTAGTTTACTGAAGGGAAAAAAGAGAAAAAGTCGATTTTCTCAAAATCGGCTCTAACGATTTTGATTAAATTTCATTTATGAACATAAATAAATATTCCAAAAAAAATGGCTACTCTCAATATTTCGGGAAAATGGCTTTAAGGGCTCCGGTCTGATGCGAAAATTAACATTTTTTATAATAGCTCCGAAACTATTTGAGATATGAAATTACTTAGCATTACAAATATGTATATATATTTATAATACAAATATTTTATTCGAAACATATTTTTATAAAATCAATAATTTTCAATCTATACGCAATTATATATATATTTTTAGCTTTTTGGACATTAAAGCTTAAGTATTGCGATCGTAAAAAAAACTAACCTGAAATGTTGATGTATTTCGACGTCTCATGACCCCCCGAACCCTAAAAAATAGTCTTTGCAATGCCGTCTGTCTGTGTGTCTATTAAAACTTAAAATTAAGGGTAGTTTACTGAAGGGCAAAAAGAGAAAAAGTCGATTTTCTCAAAATCGGCTCTAACGATTTTGATTAAATTTCATTTATAAACATTAATAAATATTCCAAACAAAATGGCTACCCTCAATATTTCGGCAAAATGGCTATAAGGGCTCCGGTCTGATGCGTCAATTAACATTTTTTAAAATAGCTCCGAAACTATTTGAGATATGAAATTACTTAGCATTACAAATATGTATATATATTTATAATACAAATATTTTATCCGAAACATATTTTTATAAAATCAATAACTTTCAATCTATACGCCATTATATGAATTTTTTAACTTTTTGGACATTAAAGTTTAAGTATTGCGACCGTTAAAAAAAACTAACCTGAAATGTTGATGGATGTCGACGTCTCATGACCCCCCGAACCCTAAAAAATAGTCTTTGCAATGCCGTCTGTCTGTGTGTCTATAAAAACTTAAAATTAAGGGTAGTTTACTGAAGGGCGAAAAGAGAAAAATTTGGTTTTCTCAAAATCTGCTCAAACGATTTTGATTAAAATTCGTATCTAGGAGTTGATTAAGATTATAAATAAACTGGCTATTTTCATTTTCCTATGAAAATGATTTTTAGGGTACATTACAGAAGCGTTAATTTCCGTATCTCCACAACTATTAAAGAAACTAAACAACTTATCATTGCAAAATTGTAGGACTATTAGAAATAAAAAACTTTTATTTGACATATATTTTTACAAAAGCAACAGTTTCTGAGATATTTGCAAATATATTAATACAATTTTGTGAGCTTTAGTTGTAAACATATACTACTTAAGTCTTAACGCAATAATTCTCCAATGCCATAGAGTAATTAAATATAAGTATCTAAAAAAGTATGTTATTTTTCCTTAAATCTCTTAGGAGAAATGTTTGCATAGCAATGATCTATCTCCATTTTAGACTCAATAGTCAATATTTACATTTTTTATTGGTCAAAATGTATAAATGAATAATTAAATATCAATGCGATGACTTGAAGATCTGCAACACCTTATAAAATGTTAAAATTTTAACCAGAAATCGAAATTTTAATACGAAGTGTTGACCCTTGTGGAAGACATTAAACTGTTTGAAATGCTCTTAGGTGGACAAAGATGCGCCTCTTTTCTCATTGATTATATATCATTGTATATTATTTTATGCGTGTTCTTATGTGGAGTGGTGATGATACAATGTACATTATTCTGTTCAGAAATCTTACGAGTTTATAGTAAGAGAGAGAAAGTCTGTGCGGTGTGCCGTACCATTTATTTTAGACAGTATTAATGGAAAAATTGAAGGAGGCCCGAAAAAAACTTTGCACCCCTTGATAAAATTCCTTTCAAAGGTAGTTTAGGGATGAGGAAGGTAGAGGTCAAAATAAATGTACCCATATTTTTATGTAGAAAGCGTTGGGAGCCATTTGGTAAATATCCAGCTCAGTTCACTGGTCGGTATTCTAACCCCGACCTTTCCGTCACTGACAAACTTGACGAAACTGACGCCTTTGTTCACTTGTCTCAAATTAAGTTGAAGTTACTGTTAAAACAATATAGGCTGGCTGGTAGCTGCGTGGTCTAAGGCGTTAGACTCGTATTGCTCATAATCTCCTTTACCTTGAAGCTCGAGATTCGAGTTCCATCTGGATGCTTTTACATCCTCCCTTCACGCAGATTCGGGTGCAAATACTTCTCTCACCTGCCCGTTATATGATTACTAACCCTGAGTTGAACGTAATCACTATATATATAACGCACATCTATTTCTCTCTTTGAAGTGCTGAAATGAATATTTGGTACAGGTTTTGTGCTGGTCACAAGCAAGACCTCAATATCCTAATTTTTACGTTGGAATGTTATTTTATTATTTGATTCCTGATGACCTGGTGGTCTAGGGGTAAGGTGTCAGACTTCTATGCTGGGGGCCCGGGGTTCAATCCTCGGTCCCGATACAAATTTAATTAATTGCCGAAACCTTCCTTCATCTCTGACAAGGCGTGTATTAATCACAACTTGTGAATGTGAGGAATGCCAGGCCTCCAGCGTGGTTCGGATTCCACGTTAAACTGTAGGTCCTCCATTTCAACTCACAATCACCCTACCATTACACATTAGCGTAAGTGTGTATAGCCCGAACGGATAGTAAGATGTGGTGATGATGATAATAATAATAATAATAATAATAATAATAATAATAATAATACTAATACTAATACTAATACTATTAATATTTTATTCTAGTTTTAATTATGTGTCCGGGTGATATTTTTCAATAAATCTAGTTTTTTAAATACTTTTCTCATCGCTTAGCAAGAAAGTAATTAAGAAAATAAAGACGTAATAGAGTTTTTTTAAATGCTTACGAAATAACGAAAAGTATAAGGAAATAAGTACAAGAGAGAAATGTGTTAAAATGTATACTTTAATTTCTACTATTACTACTACTACTACTACTACTACTACTACTAATTTATGCTAAAACTTTTGAATTTATTGAAATTTTCACAAGGTAGCACGTACGTTTCATTAAAGAATTTTGTTCCTAATACGGAGAAATACAGAGTTAATACATCGATTTTATGAATTCTAACATCTACGTTATTGGTATCATAAAGTTTAACTAATAACAAATGAAATATTTAAAACTAGTTTTGTTTTAAGCAAATTGTTATGGCCCTATTTTCTCATTTAGATAGTATCTTTAACATTGAGCGTTTAGCGGTTAATTTTGTAAACCAAAAGTGATAATATCGAAACTATTAAAGGAAAAATATTTGTTTAATGTTGAAGCCTCAAATTTTTTACCGCCCCAGGGCCTCCACAGATATATATCCGGCCCTAAACACAATCCATGGGTTAATATAATTTAAGAACCCAATAATAGTATAATCTGAAACACTCTTACCTCACCCATTTCTTACGCAATGATAATGATAGAAAACAAGCTTCAATGCGATGAATATCCAAACTATCCAAGTTTTAAAGGCAGCTTGGCAAAACAACAAAGCATATTGCCTTGGTGGTCTTATCCGCAGCACAAGAATGTAAGGTTGGTTGCGTCACATAAAACAAGGGGCTGGGATACGGACCTTAAAAATGAAAAGGTCGTGCTGTCGTTTTAAAGTTTCAGGCAAAAAAAAAAAAAGTTATATCAAAAACAAACTTAACAAGGCCATAGGACATATGGTGTGAAATCCCACCGAAAAGGGACCTGTTAAAATAGATCCTAACCTAACCTAAATTTTGATGTTGTTAACTTTTGAGAATAAAGTATCACAATAAATGCAGGGCTCATATTAGACTACTTTTTCAGTTAAAAGTCACTTTTTTTAGCAAGTCACTAAAAGTCACTTTTTATCTCATTCTCATTAATTGAAATTATATATTTTTTCTTTTGGTCCCAGAGTTGATTGTAATAATTTTATTTTACTATCGAGTCCATATGAAGAACATCTAACGGTCTAGAATATGTTCCTGCATGGTAATAGCCCAGGCTGTTCCAGCATTATCGCTTACAGGTCAACGGGTATATGGAACAAATCAGTCATAAAAGCCTTTCACGACTGGTAATTGTGTTCCTACAAGCTTTCGATATATTTTAAATTTTATTTGAATTAATTTTTTCTAACATTCTAAATGTGTTCTCTTTTAAGGTCCAAATTGGAGTGACCTGATCGGGAGTTATTATACCCCATCATACTTAATATCATCCTAATATAACTATTATAAATGCGAATGTGAGTTTGTTTATTTTTTGTTTGTTTGTTACGCTTTCACGTCTATACTACTCGATCGATCATCATGAAATTTCGCATACACGTTGTCATGGGTACAGAAAACGACATAAGGTACCGTTCATCCAGAAAAAATGCAAATGTGAGTTTGTTTGTTTGTTTGTTTGTTTGTTACGCTTTCACGCCTAAACTACTCGACCGATCATCATGAAATTTCGCATACACGTTGTCATGGTTACAGAAAAGGACATAGGGTACCTTTCATCCAGAAAAAAATGCGAATGTGAATTTGTTTGTTTGTTTGTTTGTTTGTTACGCTTTCACGCCTAAACTACTTGACCGATCATCATGAAATTTCGCATACACGTTGTCATGGGTACAGAAAAGGACATAGGGTACCTTTAATCTAGAAAAAATGAGATTGTGAGTTTGTTTGTTTGTTTGTTTTTTACGCTTTCACGCCTAAACTACTCGACCAATCATCATGAAATTGCGCATACACGTTGTCATGGGTACAGAAAAGGACATAGGGTACTTTTCATCCAGAAAAAAGTACTGTTCCTGAGGAATAGAAAAAAATAACTTTTAGACGGTCGTCCGGCTTAACAACTCGGCCTACTGATATGAATAAATTAATTGCAACATGATGCCTGGAGTACAGAAAAAGGGACCTGCGGTATCCCGGAATAAAATCTGATATCCCGAATAAAAATCTGTTCCCGAGTTATTTTAGGCACATCTATCTTAAAATGATTAAAAATGATTATAATCAGCTAATTAAGCTCTGTCTGTTCACCCCGTTATGGTAAATGACAAAATTGTCGTAAGAAGTTTGGTATTATTGGTATTGGTATATCAAATAAAAAGATTATTTTTACTTTAAAATGCGGTATAGATTTGTGCTATTGAATGTACTAACTAACGCGGTATCGTTTTGTTTATCTATGGTTATGAAGCTTGGAGAAAGAGAAGAAAGGGAGTTGGGGGACCGTATTGATGGGAAATAGCAATACATGTTTGCGATTCATTTGTTTACAAACATTGATTTGTTACCGTTTATTTATCTGTGTTTAGTCCTATTTTAATAATATAGTAATTGTTTTACGTTTTCAGTTTTTATTGTTCCTTTTTTTTTCTCTTTGAGCGATAGGACTTACAACTAAATTTAAATTGTGATCATTTGTTGTGTGCAAGAGCAATTCTTGCACCAAAAAATTAAATCGTTAACAAAATCAACACTGACATTTTGAAAGAGGTGCAGGGAGAAGTAAAGGAGTATTTGTCAATAGATACAATCATGGACACAGAAAAGAGCACTTCATATCCCGCTGAGTTTTTAAATTCTCTGGAGCTATCGGGTGTACCCTCGCATAAACTACAATTGAAATTAGGTGTACCAGTTATGCTTATGCGAAATTTAGATCCACCCCGTTTATGTAATGGGACGAGGCTTTGACTTATACAATTAGGGCAAAATATAATTTGTGCCACCATTTTAACAGGTGTGGGAAAAGTGGAAAGTGTAATCATACCTCGAATCCCAATAATCTCCACTGATCTACCATTTCAATTCAAAAGACTCCAGTTTCCAATCAAACTTAGTTTTGCTATTACTATTAACAAAGCGCAATGGCAAACATTGCAGGTAGCAGGGGTGCATTTGGAAATGCCATGTTTTTCCCATGGCCAGCTATATGTAGCCTGTTCGCGTGTGTCCAATGCCCAGAATTTGTATGTATTTGCGCCAAATGAAAGGACATACAACATAGTATATAGGAGCGTCCTAAAATAATGATTTATTTTGTGCCCATGATTGCAACGGTCAAGAACAAGCGGAGTAAATAAGGGATGTTAATTAACTGTAAGTAAAATTTAAGATGGAGTAGGATCTTCCAATTCGTGGCAAGGCATAACCTATGACTCTACTGACACACACTCCGCTACTTCTTTTCTACTCCTACAGTTAATCCTGATTTATATTGTGTAGTTTGTTTTTTTCTTTATCTCTACCTCTATTGACTAACAACCTCAATATGTTCATCGTTTTTATTGTCATACTTCCTGTGTCAATCGACAACCTGAATTTATTGATAAAATCTACATTAACGCGAGCGAAGCCGCGGGCAAAAGCTAGTATATTGATAAAGCACTTGTTTTTCTTTGCCCATTCAACGAGCTTCAACCATTGTTTCTACTTTCTGTTTTTTTATTCAGCTGTTGTAATCTAATTCCAACCATTATGTTTTTGTATAATAAATCTATTTTTGTTACCTATTTAATTCTTTCTCTGTTATAATGTATGTTCCTATCATTCTTAAATATTAAATGTAAAGAACCAAAGTAAGCCCGGTACATGACTTTAACAATGGGAAGTGCAATTTTAATAAAGAGTGGCTTCTAAAAACCGATAGTATTGGTATTCCTGATTACAAATGGATGAAGAAGTTTAGTGACAATTAAGAAGTTTGCGTCGTTTGTAATACAAAGATTAGTATAAGCAAAGGAATCCAAGATTTGTCTCAGCGCGCTTAAAGTAGTAGGCACAAGGAAAACATTGGAATTAGGTTAGAACCTCGTCAACTTCACCGTACTGCTGTCAGTCCCACAGAAGAAACTCCTGCTTCCAGCACATATACTACAGATTCAGACTTGAACTATAGTGAGAATTCACCACTTTCCTGTGTGGCACCAGCTTCATCTTATTACCCTGGGGCTGGTACCATAGCATTGTAGAATTAGGGATAAATTTCAAGCTATATTTCCTGGAGCAATTCCTGAGAATGTTTTTATGTTTGCAGGGAAAATAAAGTACGTGATAAAGGGTGGTCTTGGACCTTATTTTAAATAAAAGATTGTTGAAGATGTACTGCAGTCACCTTACTACGCAATACAGTAGGCCTATGATGAAACTACTAATAATGCCAAGACGAAAGCGCTCCAATTAATGATTAGGTATTGGTTGAGTTACAGTAATCAGGTAGAGTCAAGTCACCTGGAGGCATTTTTTAAGCAAGGCAACAGGTGGATATCTCGTCAAGCAGATAAATTTAGCTATGGTAATGCACGACTGCCTAGACAGTCATTGCTAATGGTTAGCTCAGTTGGAACAAATGTAAATACAAAAGTTCAGCTTCTCATGAATGAGAATAAAAAATCAATTCGCAGTAATAGCCTCTTAGAGTTAGACTCATGTACCATTCAAACTGTTTATAACGCTTTCCAGAAAGTACTAGAAGAGCTTGGACTAAATATTAGAAATTTAGTCATTGAAATAAACTATTATTTCAAAGACTGTTCTTCCAGATGGAAGGACTTTTCCCAAATCCAATCAAAACTGTCATTCCGTAGACAAAGGTTCATGAAACATGTAACTTCAAGGTGGCTGACAATGACAGAAATATGCACACAAAAAAGTACTAGTGTGGCTTTTACCTACGCCCACTATTCGCGCAGTTGAGACATTGGGCAAGGAGATAGGGAGATAAAAATATAGAAAGTCAACTTAAAATCTATTTTATTTAAAACAAAGTTTGAATTGACAATGCAAATTTATATCTATGCCCTAAGATTGTTTTAGTTTGTATAACCAGACATAGTACTAGCTGCATTCGTCCCCTGATTGGAACTATGAGAGTGATTACATTCAAAACGTAATTATTAAATATTTAAGAAAATCAATAAGTATTTTAATAATAATACCGCGAGAACATCCTAAATTAATAGTATAAAAAATATGTATAAATACCCATAATGGGCCTGAAATAGAAATATATAAAATACAATGCTATCTATGCTTTTAAAGGTTAAGGGGATCGCCAATTAAATTTGAAAGATCGAACACAGATGGCACACTCAGGTCATTAAAGTTTATTAAGTGGATGAGTAGCATAATCCCAATTAGAAATGCAATTATTTAATAAGAATTAAAGCCCATACAGGGACATACAAAAGTCGAGAGCCAAGAAAACAATGGGAGGATAATTCTCCCCTAAGCCTAGTCTTGTCAGGCACTGAGGGTGCTTAACATGAGAGAGAAGGGATCTGCTATCAGCAATAGCTCTATAGGAAAAATACCCACAGTCCTAATTCATATGATGACCAATTCCCTAGTAATAATAGTGGTAGAACCATTATGTAATAAAAGTAATGTTGCATAGACCTCAACAGCCACTGAGAGTAACTTTAAGCCTTAGGACATTAATGTCCTTGAAATAGGATGCTAGGAAAACTTACATAATGGATCTTAAGGACGCCAAGCTATGCTTACCTTAAATTTACATTTATATACATCCTTGTGTACATAATTAAGTAGAGTTCGCTACATCAAAATAATACAACTATATGCACTGTGCCCTAGCAACATAACATGAGGCAATGCCTTGCGAGAGTAAGCTACTCTTAAACAAGTAGTATAGTTAAATGATTGTATTAACCTAATCAAATAGACAGGAACCTGACAGTCAACAGAACAAAGCTTAAATCACGTTAAAAATGGTAGAGCTGATGTAAGTTATAAAAACATTCTCAGAAGGAGAGTTTATAACATCCAAACGGATTACCTTCTTCTTGGCGGCGAGACTATCCATACCATCCTCACAGACATCCATCAAGCGTCTAGTAGCAGGTGACATTTAGCAGCGTTACTTCTTCTGTCGTTGAGTGAATAATAAGTACACATCTTGTGGGCTGAGCATCTCAATTTATATGATTAAATTTGTGGAAAAAAGGAGTGGTGAGAAAGGGGAAATCTTTTATCCTCTTGCATCTTTGCCTTTTAGTTGATAGGAGGGAGTTGATCCCGTAACGTTCACATATCGTGGCCCGAGTAACTTACTGGTGGAGAGCTCAAAGAGTTTACGCTGGATCTTCTTTCTCTCTCTCAGCCTACACCAAACTTGGAAGATGTAGGCTCAATTGAACTAGCCGGTTGATCACGCCATCGAATCGAGAGTAGTAGTAAGTTGGAGCATGGAACAAAACTGTAGTTTACATCAGCAGAGAACATGGTAAGTTGAAACTTATTATTGGTGGTGTTTTTTTTAATGATTTATAGGGAAGATATTAAGGAACAACAAATAACTGTATAATTTATTATTATGAAGTGTTAAAAGCTTTAACCCATCCCACTAGAACAATGGGATGCTTTAAGTACTTCATGAAGTTCATCCCTCAAAAGAAGTCAAAGAAAATTTAATCCCACAAATACCAGTCTATAACCAGGATTCTCAAAGATCCCATGATAAAAGCTAATATACTCGTAAGTTTTATAATATCTAGCGCTAAGGTTTTTACATAAATAACAGGCGCACTACAGAAGAACGAGCCCTTTGAACATTTAATTCACTCTTAATTAGTGAGATTGGCCAAAACACTTTTTCTTCGCTTTGTGAAGAACACTTTTTTTTTTCAAGAAGGGCTACCTACAAACATAATGTTAGTACCACTACTATCGCTAACGATATTTTGAGGAACCTGACTTGCCTTTATCCTTACAATATTAAGTCAAGTTACAGTAACATATACTCTACATCACCAATTTGGGAAAATTATTACCAATCAATGTTAATCCTGAGATAATGATTGATGAATAGAAGTTGTTGCAGGTAGAAGAACAAATCTCAGCACTAAAATAAAATCAACGTATCGACCACTTCTGGAGACAGTTTTCCGCAAAGTCCTAAAGCATAGCTAAAGTAGTTAAGGCATACTTGTATTTAAGTCACTGCTGTGCAGATGTTGAACGAGGTATTTCTGTATATGGCTGTTTGCTGACAGAAGAGGCTACAATGGGTTCAAGAACCCTAAATGCCAAGTTTACCATCTTTTGTCATTTATGAAGTAATACTGGAACAAACCAGAACTAGTATCCATAACCATCGAGCCCCTCAAATAAGCAAGATGTGCTTGTCATAAATATAAGGCATAATATTGGAAAATCAAAAAAGCAGTTGAAAAAGATGAAGAGAAACTGACTAGAGAACAAGCAAAGAAGAAACTTGATAAAGAGAAAGTTGGGATTCAGGAAATGGAAAATATTCTTTAAAATAAAAAGAGAAAGGAAGCTGTGAGTAGGAAAGCATAACTTTTTTCAGAAGAAGCTAAAAATATTAATACTGCCACTAAACACAATGACATGACCAAAGTACATTCAGCGCAAGGGATGCTTGAAGGGCTGCAAAAGGTGCGGAAGAACTTTGAAGAAGAGAAGAAAGAGACTAAGAAGATTCAAGCTAAAAATTATAAAAAGAAAACAAGTCTCATCATACATTTACTAATGAAAAAGGACAGATAGAAGAAACACGATAAAGTTATGAAAATTAACATTTTAATAAAGAGGGGGTTTCTCTTTTTTCTGAAAGCCTTTATATGTATTATTTTTGTATTAGTAATTAATAAGCTTTTGTATCAACAAGTAACATTCTTAAAAAAAAAAAGCTAGACTCCATCCATATCAAAGCTCAAACATACAAGAAGTGAGATAGATTTTTCAAGTGTCATTAGCAAATCAGATAGGCTATGACACCATCTGTAAGCCAAAACCTATGTTGTTAAAGTTAAAGTTAAAGTGATTAAAGTGTTCATGTTTTTTTAAATCCTCAGGTGTCAACAGAAGCGAATGGAATTAATTTTTTCCCACTAGAAGAATGGCATTTTGACATTTGTAGTCAGTTACAGTCATTTCTTCAGCTTTGATTCAACCGGCCATGGTATGGTTGGGGGAGGGGTGAATATATAATATATGTTTTAGCAAATAATATATTTATTAAAAGAAAAAGTATAAATTACACATGTTGTCGATTTATTTTCATTTTAACTCTATGTATAATGTATGTATATACAGTATGGTATATATATATATAAAATTTCAATTGCCTGGAAAAAAAAGCTCTATAAATTTCTAGATGTTTGAAGATAAATGTAGCTATTTTATCACTTTTTTTCCCTATTGAAAAGTTACTATTGTTCACTTTTTTTTTTTAGTTTTTGGTCATTATTTCAATTATTTTCAAGGTCATGACCTGATATGAGCCCTGTAAATGTTAACACAGCACGGTCAGCACAGTGAAGCTTCACTTCACAATTACTTGGGCTGCTGCAATAATAATAATAGTAATAATAATAATAATAATAATAATAATAATAATTATTATTATTATTATTTCACGTTGCAACGCTTCATTGTAATAATTTAGTTAGGTTTTATAGTCATCGACACAGGTTATTTAGAAGATACAGGCTATATAAACGCGAGTCAGAAGTAAACAAACACACGGTTGAATTATCAGGTGCTTTCAAACCCACGTCAAACGAACGTCCTATGACAAACCTGGTCCAACCAACCCATGTATTCCAACTGGAATAATCCCTGATTGCGCCAAACTTCCTACATCCCTTGACGCGATAACTATACACACACGATTATTAAATTATAAACACGTGGCTTACAGGTTTACTATACCTAGAGCAGAACACAAGAAACCCACCCCCTAACATAGAGTCAGGGAGAAACCTGCGCCTGAGATCTATCTAGGTCAGAGATTGCAAATTTATGGCATGCGAACACAACTTGGGTGTTACATAAAACTTTTCCCGACGTCGTATTATTTTTTAAGTCATATATTTCGATAGCTTTGTCATTCACATATTACAATGTGCTTTGTAGAGTCGGTCAACGGTTAGACATCTTCTTGTGTGCTGTCGAAGACAAAGTTATGAACAGAACTTTAATAAATATTTTGGCTAGCAAAATATAATACATTTCAAACTAATAATATAAAATATTACGTAACATTTATGTATATTTATTGTATTCCCCCCAAGCCCCACCCCGGTAAAGATATTACTTTCAATATTTTTACTTTAAGATAGTGACATTAATATTGTCAAAGACACTCACTTTGATAATTTTAACTTTTTTTAAAATTTAGTCATAATAATTAAAATATTTACAGTTTTAGTTGAGTTGGTAATTCATTGCATTTCATAATTTCAACAAGTTTTGATTTTTAAATACTCATTATAAATGTAGTGAAAAGGTGGCACACTGGACTAGTTAAAAATTCAGCTAGTTCTCAAGAGGCTCACTAGACCATTTCAAAACTCAGCTAGTCCTTAAGTGGCTTCCTAGACCAGTTCAAAATTCAGCTAGTCCTTAATTGACACACTAGCCCAGTTCAAAATTCAGCTAGTCCTTAAGTGGCTCCCTAGACCAGTTCAAAATTCATCTAGTCCTTAATTGACACACTAGTCTAGTTCAAAATTCAGCTAGTCCTCAAGTTGCACTGGACTAATTCAAAATTCAGCTAGTCCTTAAGTGGATCACTAGACCAGTTAAAAATTCAGCTAGTCCTTAAGTGACACACTATCCCAGTTCAAAATTCATCTAGTCCTCAAGTGGCATAAGAGTCTAGTTCAAAATTCAGCTAGTCCTTAAGTGGCACACTAGACTAGTTCAAAATTCAGCTAGTCCTTAATTGACACAATAGCCCAGTTCAAAATTCAGCTAGTCCTTAAGTGGCTCCCTAGACCAGTTCAAAATTCAGCTAGTCCTTAAGTGGCACACTGGACTAGTTAAAAATTCAGCTAGTCCTCAAGTGGCACACTGGACTAGTTAAAAATTCAGCTAGTCCTTAAGTGGCACACTGGACTAGTTCAAAATTCAGCTAGTCCTCAAGTGGCACACTGATCGGAAACTTCTCACCGTCCCTGATCTTAGGTTCCTATGAGCCTGTAGTTTAGCCCTCTAACCACTCGAACACAAGCTTTGGTAAAAGAAAGTGCTGATCTGGTAATTTTCTCTACTAAAATAAATAATCCCCACACGAATGGTCAGGCGGACTAGATGTAAGGCTCATTTAGTCTTATTAGCTGATGACGAAGAGGTCGAAGTAAGAATACTTTCCGGACTTACTGAGTACTTTTTTTACAAAATGTTTCCCCCTCTCCCTTCACGAAAATTAAGTTACATCTTGTGTAAGTTCTACCTTCCTCATCTCTTCTCCACTAGCGAATTCAAATGAGTATAGTTTGGGTGGGTAGTAAGATGCAATGTGGGGCAAAATAAGTTAAATAATATCCCTGTTACCTCAGGTAGAGCAGATTTACGTGGGTGTTGATGTAAAATTACGATTGTACCACGTTGACACATCGTTTCTACGTCGTCACAACTAAAAGAAACTTTACTCTATTGACGTTAAATGTACTTGGATGTTGGCGTTAACGTCGGAGAAAGCGTTTCCCTAACCGTTTGGATTACACACATATTACCCTAATATGGTAGGGTTGAGAGAGAGGTGTAATTGCGAGGATATGTAGCCGTATTTGCGTACTAGCTAGTGATGATTTTCCAATTTTGTGTAAGATCTCACATTTTTAAATTTACAAAATGCTATATTGTAGTTAGTTAATTATATTGCAAGCTATTGCGGCTAGCGGTAATTTTTTGTCTATTTTTGTCATAGCATCACGTATCACTACCCTTTTGGGTTGTACGCCTATGCACTAGTTACTCTAATGTGTTAGGAATAAGGAAGGTTGAATTTAAGGGAAGTGAACCCGAATTTACATGTAGGCAGAGTGGAAAAGCTTTAAGAGCCCCCCCTCCCTCTCAGTAAACCCACCCGGGTCACGAACCCCGCTCTCCTCGTTATCGGCAGTCCTATCTATTGCGAGAATGACGCCTCAGATTATGCAGGCACCGAAGCAGGTTGAGTTGGAAGGGTAGGGAAAGTGAGAGAGGGTCAGTGGTTTTACAATTTTTATATCGAATTTTTTTTGCCCAAAATAAATAAAATATTGCTCCAGTAGAAACATAGAGTTTAATTTTCTTCACATGGTGATATCAACAGTTGTTGAAGGTCTGTCATGAGCAGAGCAGCATTAGATGACAAACTTTTTAAATGAAGATAAAAAGTTGTTAGTAAGTTCCAGAATACCCTTAAGAGATATTTACCTACTGTTGTTATCATTATTATTATTATCACCGCGTCTTACTACCCGTTCGGGTTATACGCATTTACGCTAATGTGCAATGGTAGGGTGATTGTGAGATGAAATGGAGGACCTACAGTTTAACGTGGAATCCGAACCACGGTGGAGGCCTGGC